>JAOUZG010008446.1:1922903-2036714 GCA_026289955.1 Argiope argentata
AGAATTAGTACCAAAAGAGGAGACCTATCTCTTGAGAATTTAATTTAATTCTTTGACCACAGTTACAAGATAGAATTAGTACCAAAAGAGGAGACCTATCTCTTGAGAATTTATCAATGAAACTTCTTATGATTTTCCCACGAATTCAATGACGAAATGCTTAACTTGTAGCCAACATCAGTCTACAACTCGAAATTATTCACAATTTGCCTTTCGACCATCTTCAAGGATCAAGGTTTCCAGCATATCCTGATGTCGTTGTAAAGTAAATTACTTATTATTTTAAAACCTTTGATCAATAATTAATAATGAGCTAACTGTCATTGTCTTTACTAAATTCTGGCATTGGCAAAAAAAAAAGATTTCTTGCCGTTTTCGAATTCCAGTCCACCTCTTCAACACTTCCATCCAGCTGGTTTTCTGTCTCGCTGAAGAACGATTTGCAGCAAACGGCGGGATGATTCAACAAGAAAAACTGCAACATATTTGAGATACGACCCCTCGCATCCCCCCAATCCATCCTTTGTCACGTCATCGGTATGATATAAACCACGGATAAAGGTAAAGAAAGGGTGCGATTCGGGAGAATTTTCCCCTCCATGCTTCCGCCTCATTACTGCACCTGAGTCAGACAACATGCTGCTTGGAAGGCTGTCAGATGCATTGATTTACGATAGGAATCATATAGGTCAGATATTTGAGAGTTTTCAGAACTTTTGAGAGGGTAGCACTGGGGAATAAAAGAAAAAAATAGAACTAGAGAAAAATGATTCGGTTTAACGCCGATGTTTTGAATGGATGTTACGTCAGGGTAAAGATGAATAAAAGCACTGTATTGCCCGAAGAAAAAATTGCCACAGGAGTGTCAGAGAAAGTAGGATATTGATCTCAAATGAACTGGAAAGTAAATACCGACAAAAAAAAGCTAGAATTTATATTTGAAACGTATAGACTCAAGTAGTGTTAATACAATTCAAAATGCACTTGGAGTTTTAAGAATTTCATCATTCACTTCGCTAAATTTAAACAAATTAATTATGACGTATCTGATTTTTATGCAGAAATTTTTCACTTTGAAGAATGTTGCGTCCTTTGCCATTTTGGACTTCAAATGTTTTACTTTTTTAAAAACAAATAAATGAGTAAAAATGAAATTAAAGTATATGTTCTTAATACACTCTTGGCAGTACCCGTGAAAGAGAAAGCTAGAAGTTACTGAGCATATAATAAAATAATTTTGAAAACATTTCAAAGTATTTCAAAAATCCAACAAATCATTAAGACCTTACCTTCAAGCATAATGCTTTTGATAGACATTTTCAAGTAAACTGATAAAGCAGTTTTCTCTTAATTTCCCAAGAATATATATATTGTTTTAATGAAATAAATTTGATCAGGAAATTTATATTTTGAGCCGAATTTTAAGTAAGAAAATTCCGTAATTTGCTTAGAAATAAGAAATATCCATTTCATATTTCGTATGACCAAACCTACATTAATTTTCAGAAGTTATTATTTTGTTCTCATTTGGCTTTGAATATCTATTTCTTAAAAGCAGAATTTTAAAAGTATGATTTTTTAAGTATTGCAATGTTATTTACATTTAAAAACAGAAATTCAACCCATTTAGACCATGTGATCGTAATAAAAGTTGTATTGAAAAATATAGATTTCAGAGACATATTCCATGAAAAATGTAGATTTAAGAGACATATTCCATGATAACTTTAGTTGTAAGAGACATATTCTATGATAACTTTAGTTGTAAGAGACATATTCTATGAAAACTTTAGTTGTAAGAGGCATATTCTATGAAAAATTTAGTTTTAAGAGATATATTATATAAAAACTTTAGTTGTAAGAGACATATTCTATGAAAAATTTAGTTGTAAGAGACATATTCTATGAAAGATGTAGATTTAAGACATTAGGAAGGTATCTTTGAGAAATATCCAATATACATTAAAATTTTCCATTTGTAACTTCAAAACTAAGTTACAAATGGAAAATATATTTATAAATGGATAAAATTTAACTAATCAAAACATAATTAGTCACAGAGGATTTTGGAAGCTACATAAAATGCCATTATAAATGTCAATGTTTTGAACAAAAGACATATATTCAAAACAAAGAATTCCTACAATTATTAAATATGATACTTCATCTTAATTTTTTGTTATGTTATAATAATTTTAATTACAGTAAAATTTCCAAATATTGCTTTCGTACAATTTAAATATATTTCATCTAACCATGTTTAATACATGAAAGATAAAAATGCACCCAAAGCTTTAATAACAATAATGAAATCAAGTTACATCTGCGCGTGACTGATGTACATCAAATCATTGTTCCGTTTTTGCATTTTATTCTTCCGTTTTTTATTTAATTCATATTTTTAGATATCTGTCATGCCAGATGATAAAAAATCTGGCTTCACTCAAAATAAGTCTTTGTTAAGTCGCTCAATCTTTTTTAACATAACAGAAAGACGACATAAACTAAAAAATTACTTTAAAATTGCTTCAACATTCTTGGCTGTTCGAAAACTACCACGATAACATTTCAAATCTAGACAAGATATCTCAGCAAACTTGTTTCAAAAATTACCTTAAAAACTTGCATAAGTATATTTAAACTTTAAAAAAAAGTTAAAATGACTTTAAAAAAATTCTGTAATGTGATATACTATAAAGTATTAATATTATAAAAATGGATACATTTTCAAAAATTTAATGAAAATATGCCAATTTCTTAACGAAAAAAAATGATAAAAGAAAATTTAGAAAAGTTTAATAATAAACCTAATTAACAATATAATACATATCGATAAATAAAAAGCATGTCACAATTTAAAAATATCTTAGTTTTAAACTCCTTTTAAAGTTTTCACATATTAAATATTTAAAATGTCACAAAACTAAGAAAAGCATTTGAATATCAAGAAATTCAGTTTGTAGTTAATTAGACAGTTTGTAAAACTGGTCGAATATAAATATAAAGAATATAAAGTCGGCAATTTTTAAGAATTATCTTTCAGATGATTGATTTAAAATTACGAAGGAAAAAACCGAAAAGTTTGAAAATAACTTAGAAAAGTGATTCAGAAGTAATTCCCATAGAAAAATGTACAAATTTGTTAATCTAACAAATAATAGCTTCGAAAATAAGTTGTTTATTTCACTGATTGGTGATATTAATAATATTAAATATTCAAACTCATCAACATTTAACAGTATAAATATGGTTTTGGTTTCATTACATGTTAGAAAGAGTTACAAATATTTTTGGTAAACTCTTTTAAATCAGTGAAACAATTATTTTTTTTTTCTTATTTTATAGCTTATGATTTTTTACAGCAGAAATAATTGTTATATACTCCAGACACAACTGAAAATTACAATGATTATATAATGAAGATTAATTTGAGGATTCGTCTAATAAAATATAAATTTAAATAGTTTGTACATATTTTACTTAAATATGTGGAAACATTTAAAAGTTTTTTCAAATGTTTTATAACAATAAAAAGTTTATATAGAGAATAAAATTATTGTTCTTAGTTTAGAGCAAAATCAAGAATTTGTATATAAAATTGCGATGTTAAGATCCAAAGTTAATGCATAAACATTATTAAAAATGGTTCGTGCAATTTTATCCGCAAAAAAATTTAACTGAAATTCTATGCATGCTCAATAAATAAAATTGTTTTCTTTGAAATAGTAAGTTTGAGAATTCATTTTAAAAAACCTTTCCTCGTGAAAAGAAACTTTTAAAAATACCAAAATTTAAATATCTTCAGCCAAAATTAAAGCTTCACAATATATATAATAGTATACAAATAAAAATGTTCAACCCAAAATTATCTGAAGTTATTATTAGGTAAATCTTGTCAAGAAAAATTATATTTTTTATAATTTCTTTTCGTAAAGGACTGAAAAATAATATTCATCAAGTGTAAGAGAAACTTAGTTCCCTCTAAATTTCTCTTTAATATTCAAAAAAGAAAATTCCCCTGTCTTAATTCTTTTAAAATACATTATTAGAATTCAATAAATAAGGAAAAAAAATTTTATAGAAAATTATTTCATAAATATCAGCGACAGTTATCAGGAATTCATTCTAACTGAAACTATCCACAAAATTTTAAAAATCAACAAATACTTTGCTTTCCCACTTTGCAATATTTTAATAAATAGGTAAATTTCATAACAATTTTCGTTAAAAATGAAGCATAGCGATAATATCTTTGATACGGAAAAACAACTTTTTACCTATATGCTAATGGTATCTTAAGCCAAAATATTTTCTATTTATAAAAGCACTTTTTATAAAAAATTAAATTTCTTTAAAAATGTCCTCTTTTTAAAAAAATAATAAGTGAATTTTAAAAACGAAGATATTGATCGAAAATTAACTATGCATTTGTGTGTGAAACTTCATAATATTTTCGCCATTTACCAAATTTTGAACATCTAAGCGACTTAGATAATTTCCTATCTACATTTTCAAAGAAAAATAAGATTAAAAAATAACTGAATCCATTTAAACTTGCAGTTAATATACTTTAACAAAATTTCAATGAAAACTTGTTTCTTCCCGGTCTGAAGCAGGAATAATTTCATATTTTAAAATTTAAAAAGTGAAATATTATTTTCAATTTTAGATAATCCTCTTTGGTAAAAGATACATTATTTGGGAAACGTTTTCAATTATTTGATTTAAGCACACAGGTTGTGTATTGTTTTTAATGTAATTTCAAAAGGTTTATTATGGTGGATTGCAAACTACTGAATACTACACTAATATAAATATGCCTCACTAATTTCCGAAGAGTTAAATGAAAAAAAAAATTTCATTGTTGTAAAGCGATTAAACATACATAAGTATTTTCAATTTTAAAGAAAGTTTTGCTGATTGTATGAGATTTTACACTACAGTAAAACAGCAATCTCTTATAGTTAAGTACAAAATTTTGCTTTAAATGATGTATGTATATTTTAAAAACATAAAGCAATTCAGTTTTTTAGGGAAACAAAGTGGTTTTCATAATACAAAAAATGTAACATCATTCCGATAGTAATTAAGATACACGATTAAAATAACTTTCTATTTAAGTATGCAATAAAATAAAATTTACGAGGTTAAAATACGATGGATACTAATCACTTAAAAAAAATTGCTTTATTTATGAATATAAAGAAGGTCAAGCAGTTGAATGAAATAAAAGAAATTAAAAGAGCAACTTTATATGAAAAATCAACCTACTCAAAGAAACATTTATAACACTGGATTAAGGAAAAACCAAAATTCATTTTTTTTGCTACCAGTCAACTTTATTTTCAGGAAATTCAGAAATGAAGGAATAATTATATGTAAGTTATTACTACGGTGGGAGATAGTGGGAATTTATTTTCCCAACCAATAGATTACCAATTGGGTTGGGAAAATAAATTTTTAACTAATTTAGTACTTTTTAAATGTTAATGTGGCTCATATTTTAATGGAATAATTGAAATATAATGTAAATAAACATTCAATAAATTCGTTTATATCTATATTTAAAGGAAGCTGGCTTATTTTTTCCCTGATTTATTGCTCCAAATCTTTTTGTTTGTTTGAAGAGGTGTAACGAATACATACTTAATGGTAATAAAGATTAAACTGCTGAATAAATAGAAGGTGCAGTTAACTATTTTATAACCCATAATCATCTGTTCCGAAATATAAAAAAAGTATTTTTCATCAATAGAACGAGTGATTTTATAAAATAATATTATATTAGTAAAAAACTTTAAAAAGGAAGTAAAATATCTATAGTTCATATAATTTAATGATTCTCCTAAGATGAAACTCTTGTTTTGGAAGTAAACATTTTAAATTAATGTCAATTCTGTGACATTCAGAAACTAAACGCTTCACTAGAAGATGAAATTTGAAAACGGACCATAAAAATTTGGCAACTAAATATAAAATTACCATAATATACAAATGCAATAAAACATAGAAAACTGTCATGAAATGAATTCAGTCCAAATACTTTAATACACAGTAATCTCTATCCACATCAAATTTATTCTATGAACGAAATATTTTTAAATGCCTTAAACGAAATAAAACTTCCAAAATTACCAATTTCAATTTTAGCAAAGACTATATAATTTTCCACAATAAATAAATCAACACAGCTCTAGATTCACACCACATTCTGAACCCGAATCTCTTCACGACAGATAAAAAGAATGGAAAATAAAAATCATGAAAAGTGTTTTTCACCCTTAACTCTTGCCTTTCGTCTTTAAAAATTATTTATTTGAATACACAAAGATTCGAAAATATTTTTCAGAAGCCAACTAAGTAAATCAAACAGAACACCCATCAAAGCCAATTCTTAATTTTTTTAAACCCTTTCATCAAATTATTTAAAGAAAAAGAAATGCTTTGAAAAGAAAGTATAAAAAAATCAAATACTCTCCATAGGCAGAAAAAAGATTGCAACTTTGTAACATGAAGCGTCAAGACTTAAATATATATTTCTCAGCATTATTCTAAATTAAAACAGCATATTATCCCTCATTATTTCCCCTAAATTTCATATTTAATTTCTTACCATACTTGTTCAGTCTATAGATATATCTGTAGCTACAGCAGAGTACTCAAAATTGATTCCTCAAGTTATTAAAAAAAAGATGCACTTGATTAAGAAAAAAGCAATAATGAAGCTGATGACAATCTTCGATCTTCATATTTCGCCAAATTTCATCCACAATGTCTTCGATATCAAAGCAGGATCACTTGGAAAAAAATATCTTCTCTGATGAGTTGACATTAAATTGCGGGTGATGAATATGCCGATCACTGTAAAAGACATAACCCAGAAGATCCGCTGAGAAAAACTGCAGTCCTCTTCTTTTGGTTTTGACATCGTTAGTTAATGTAGTAATTGAAAATCAACAGTAATTGAAGATCAGCAGTAATTGAAGATCAGCAGTAATTCACACCAATTTTTCTTCTTTGCCGGCAACTTTGTACTGAATTTTAAGTATGCAGATATAACAACTTGAAGAAAAGGCGGAGACCGAAATCAAATTTAAATATCTGTATCCATCCCAATTCAAATGCAACCGAAATTACCAAAAATAAAAACTACCGACAAACGTCTAGAAAGCCATTTCAACACTTGATATTTAATGCACAATACCCATTAAACTATGAACTTCAATGAAGCTCCAAAGACATTTTTTTCGGAACTTTTTTTGAAGATCCGTTTAAATGTTGTCCAGTAAAATTACGTGACTACAGATTAACCACCTCAGCCAAAGATAGAGATAAAATAGAAATGTCAAAACAGCTGTTGATATGTCAACAATGAAAGTAGACGAGGCGTTTTTAGAAGCATTTGAAACGCATGACGATGAGCAACAAAATGTATCATTCTCGAGGTCGACCTTTTTCAAACAAAAAAGTACTTTTTCTGTAATAGCTTCTCATAAAAAATTGTATTCCGAAACTCCATCAAACGATCGAATCAAAACTAATGTTCTTTAATATAATTCAATGTTCTACTCTAAAAGATGTTTTAAAAGCTTTGAAGTACCACTAAAACAACTCACAGTGCTTTTTTAGAAAATAATGACCTCTTCCTACTTAGCTACAATAAAGTAAACACACATCCACATAAAAAAATATGTTATACTTCAATTTGCCGACTCGTGTAAGAATTACAATTCTAACATAAGAATTCATTTTTAAAATTCAATTTCTCTCATTTTTTAAAAACATCGTGCATTGAATAAATCAAAAATAAAATGAAAGCTTTTACAAATGAATTTTCAGACTAAATTAAATTCCAGCATCATTCAAAGTTCAGCTCACAGTTACAAACATTTCCCATAATTGTGAGAATGTCCGCGGGCAAAAAAAGCTATGCACGTGGTAGCCGTTGACAGATCAAAACATTACATTCGTCGATTTTGTGATCTGGTTAAAAAATATTATGAAAGGAAGTGACCGAAAAAAAAGAGTTCAGCGCAGAAAACCGAAACCATTCAAAATTGACCGGTAGCCATCCCAGTCCTGAGCCGGCCCACATCCCTACAAAACACGGCACGGGGAACCGAAAACGGCGCATGTAAACAAGACAACAACTCAACGGCACAGAAAAAGAATAAGTTTCCGACGAGCGCATGACGTCAGTCTCTCTCAGGAAACGAAAACAAAACTTCCAAAACAAGAGTGGAGTGCACGGCATGGGCGAGAGGAAAAGACGGTTTTCTGATGGGCCATCAGTTCTAAAGGGCGGAAAAGGGGGGCTTAAAAAGCTCGGAAGTGGACTGTCCGGCAGATATGAGTATTTGTTTTTTTATCTCGTTTTCCAGGTTTTTACAGGTAAAATAAAAATACAGGTAGAAAAATACAGAGCGGTAGGTCTTAACCCTTTGATGCCGCGCGTGGTTCGCCCGGGTGGGGTCTGTTTTGGTACTTACCATGATGAGGAAACCTGAATCGTGGCTGTGTCAAAAAGTTCTTCAGTTTCTGGAGGGATATGACAGGTGTGGCGCATGCAATGCTCGTCCGTTCCATGGCCGAAGATGAACTGAGAAAGGCAAGATGACTTGGAAGAGTGGGAGTTGTGCTGTCATGGCGATAGGATGAATTCAGCATCCGTCTGCTGCTGATCGGCGGCCGCGGTGCATACAAGGGAGAGAGAGCTGTGAGTGTGAGTGGATGCAGAGGATGAATTTACTGGAAGCTAGCCACCGCGCCGGGAGGGGAGAACAGGGGGGAAGGAAAGGCAGGGCCTTTTGTCCGACGCTACTGCCTGCTGGTGTTAAAGGGTTGAGCCAATATGATGGATTTTTTCTACCCGGTTCTCTCTTGTGCGCGCGTACTACGCTTTTCCTCCAGTTACTCGCGCTCTATCCTAGTGCCGGTGTGTGTTCACCTCCACCTCCTCCCACCGTTACTCGCCATAACCCACGTGGCACACACACAACTACTACCACTGCCATAGTAACGCTATTTTTGCTTCTCGCTCCGTGTTACATTCACAAGTCGCTGCTAGTGCTCGCGGTCACATCGATTTGTTGGGGAGGCTGTTTGGTGGGGGGGGGTATTGTCTTTGATCTATTGATTGGTCAGCGATGACTCAAACGGGAGGGGAAAAAAAAAGGGTGCCGTGGAAAAAGAAAGATTTACGGGAGATTTGTTCGGTCGTTTTCGAGGGATTTTCCGAAGCTGATCTTGACCCAGAGAGGAATTTTGCTTTTGCTTTCAAGGATAGCTATAGGAATTTTAAGGTAGTATTACGAAAAGGGAAAGTTAGTTTTTCAAACAAATAATTTATGTCAAAATACCTTTTAAAAGCAGAAATGTTTAAGAGGTTAAAAACTGTTTATCTAGCGATAGCTATCACAATAGCCAGCTAAGGTTTGAAACTCTGTATAAGATTACATTTTTAATTTGTTTTTGACATTTTCTTCATCATACACCTTATGTAAAAAACATTAAAGATAATTTCCTAATATCAATTAATTTTCTCTGTAAGAACTTTAGAGGTAAAAAAATGTAAATACTTAAAGAAAACAAAAAAAAATCATTGGCTAATTAATTTCTAAATTTTAAAATTTAAATCTTAAATGAAAGATAAAAACCTCTTTGCGGCGATTTGGTTTGATTTATTGGATTAAAATCTCTTTTTGAAACTATACAACACATTGTTATGCAAACTCTACAGTTTAGAAACTTTAACTTTTAACTCTGAAAGAAAGTAAACAATTACAATGATTTTATAATAATAAAAGAAAGTTAAATACTTTCTTTTGTCCTCTTAAGTTTTCTATCTCTCCCGAGCATCATCATTAGTTTAAAGTGTATAACAAATGTTTCTATATAAAAATGCAGACTACAGTGCAATGTTTTTATTAAGTAGATTCGATATATCTAATCCTTTAGATCTGAATTTTACAGAGATTAAAAAAAAAAGTCCTACGAGCAATTAAGAACTTTTATGGAGGGTTTTTTAAAAAAAAAAATAAACTTTCCACTTTCTCTTTACTTAAACTAAAGATTTAAGAAATTTATGTTATAGTAAAAGTAAATAACTAATTATCATTAGCATTTCTTTTTTACTTTTTAAAAAGTAACTTTACTTTTCAATTGCTAGAAAACATTTCTTAAATACACAATTAAAGTTGTAGGAATTAAGATACGCCGAAAACCAACAACCCACTTTTACTAAAAACGGCCTGCCATCGCGGCTTTCTAAGTAAGAATATTTAATGCATTGTTCCGGATGAAATAGGAATAAAGCGACGAACTAATGCATCGTGCTGTAAAACTTAATACCAAATTAAGCAAAAGCAAATGTTTCGTTCCAAAAATTAACAAATAAGTCATTAACAGAAAGTATGGCTAAGTAGAGCCAATAATGGCTTTAATGAGAAATACACTTTTTTTCGCTTCAATGATATTTTTTTTATTTATTAAACAAATAATTGCTGATAAAAAAAAGCTCTTTCTGATGGCAGGAGATAAATTTTTTTTAATCATGTATAGAGAGAGACGGGCAAATAAGTTTTGTCGGAAGAATTAAGACGAATATTTTGCCGTTCAATCAAATTAAAGAAATGAATAAATAACGTTAAAAAAACCAATCGATGGATTGGCAAAACGTGAAAGTGAAAATGAAATAAAAATCCGAGGAATGTAGCCAGGGATGGTTTATTTAATAGAAAAGAATAATTATAAGTTTTAAAACACGTGCATTAAGTTATCCGTAAATTTAACAGCGTTCGAGAATTAAGGAGGGAAAAGTTTTTGGAAATGTGTTAATATTTTGGGTTCCGTCCGAAAACCACATTGATTAAGATTTAGAACTTAATGATAAATAAATGAAAAAAAAAAACTTATTTGTTTTGCTCTTTTCACTTTTAAGATTTGATGTACAGGGAAAAAAACAGAAGAAGTAAATAATGTACGATTACCCTCCCCCTCGAATAGCAGTAAAAGTTTTTTAAATACAAGAATTAAAAAAAAAAATGTTTCAAAATCAGCGCTAAAGCAAGAGCAGAAATCCAGCATTTTTTCGGATAAAAACTACAAAAGAGCAGATTTTTTTTATTAATAGACGTTAAACAAAAATTTTAAACGGCGAATAGGTTGTATCACAAAAAAATTATCGTTATTTTAATAAGTATAAAAAAAATTACCAAACTCCGCAAAACTTTTATGTGGGAAAACAATCTTTTTTTCATTAAATAAAAGACTTTTCCATGAAAAAAAATATATATACAAACATTTTTTTTTCAAACTGAAAAAGTCATTTTTTTATAAAATAGTTTTTATTATTTTATTATTTTTCTTTTCTAGATTTAAAAAAAAAAGGAAATTAAGTTCAGATATTCTGGAAAAAAAATGGTTAATAAAACGTATTAAGAAATTGACTAGACATTTTTTTTGTCGTGAAACGTAACTATGTGTTAAAATCATTGCGTTAATTATTTTTATGTATATAATAATGAAGCGATAAAATCTAAACCTTGATTATACAGCATAGTAAAAAAAAATTAAAGCAATTACTACTGTCTTAGAGATTTTTAAAATTTCTATCCAACGAAAAGTTTTTTTTATTCAAAAGTTTAAATTAGAATTTCATCATTTTGAACGAAGATTTTTGATAAATGGAAAAATTTTGATAAATGGAAGATTTTTGATAAATACAGGAAGTTAAACGAAACCGAAACTAATAAAGAAATCGTGAAAGAGCTTTGAAATTATTTTTATCATATCTTGAATTTTAAAAACTTAAAAATTCACATACTTGCTTTACATGCAATATATATAGTAACTTCAATAAATCAAAATGGGGAAGCCTCACAATAATATCGAGAAATGAAAAATAAATAAATAAATAAAACTAAGGAAAACGTAAAAACTCAGTATCTTATTCACTGGAAAATGTTTTGAAAATTAATAATAACACAGTTGCTAAAAATTGACAGATCTATTTGTATACAATGAAATGATTCAAGTCACTATTAATTTTTTTAAACTTAATGTTTTCTTAAAACAAAATCTTCAAAAGTAAAAGTCTTATCTTCCGCTTAAAACTATCAATAAAACCGGATACTTTCTTCCAAAAAAGCACTAATTAAGAATTTTGTATCGAACTAGCATCTCATGAAGCCGAATGCTCGGGAAACTTGATTCTTAAAATTTGCAAACGAGTTAACTGAAAATGGCTCTGTCTGAAATTCTTAACCGCCGCCATTGGACGCGAGCCCCTCTGAAAACATGCGAGGGGAAGCATTGACCATCGGCCTATTCATAGCACGCGCAGGGATAGTCCAGAGAGGTTGGGGGAAGAAGAGGGGGCAAAAGAGAGGAGCTAGCCCACTGGGCAGCTGCGCGTGCAACTAGGGGAGAGAAGGGGGCAGCCCCGTTTTCCAACACGCACGCTGGCTATTCTAAACTCCGCTGCCAATTTTCAAATATCGATCAGTTGAGAAGGGGGGAGGTCTAAAATCTACGCCTAAGGGGAAAAAGGAAGGGAGGAGTAGAGGGCAGGGGGCTCGCTAAGCCTAACTAGGCTGTACCGCACCCTCCTATGGGAAATGGACCATACCGGGGGTGATCAAAGGGTTAGGCCCGTCTTTTCCCCCATAGCCGCCATGACAGTTGGACCAGAATAAATTATGAAGCTTCGAGGAGGAAAGAGGCAAGTGTACGCAAAAGGATTGCAGAACCTGCGCAAAACGAGTGCTGGGAAATCTTGACCAGTTCGTTTTCGGACACCACGCGCCAATCCGATGAGGCTCACGCGAAACTGAAAACACCCCCTTCCCCAGAGGATCGAACGATGAGTAAAACCGGAATCGATTAGCTCTCCTCCTCCATAGTTTTTGAAAGATGCTCACAGTCCTTATTAACGGTACTACAACCTACAAACACAATGGACGCAAGAAAAAGGTTTAAAAAAATTAAAAATTAAAAAAAAAACTATAAATATTTTTTTGCAGATCATTTGATGAATTGCGGTAACCGTGAAAACTTAATGTCATCCCTTCAAAGGTTACTTCGAATTCAGGAAATACTTTGCAGAAAAATTAATAAATAGAAGCCTCTCAGTAAAGGAGTCCCTTTTCGAGAACATAGCTTTACAATCCTTAGTTTATATATAAATTTCAATAAAGTCATTTCTAAAAAAGCTACAAACCCATTATCTTATTTCCAGAATTTGTAATCGAACAAAATAAATAGACAAGAATAAAAAGAATTCTCGCAGGTCTATGTTGAGTTTAAAAAGGAGAGAGAGAAAAGAAAACCATGTTGTTAACTTTCTCACTTGGAGTCATCTAGAAATCAAATTAAATACAAAAGGTAGACAGTAGTTTCAATCAAATTATATCAATGGGTTGTGATATTATATAAGCCTGTACTTGCAGTGGATGTTATATATAATAGCAATCAGTTTACGTTTTTAAAAGAGATTTAAGAAGAAAACTTTTGTATTCAGATTTGCCATATCTTTATTTGATTTGATAAAATTTATTCTGAAAGTCAGAAACTAATAGACTAATACTTCAAGAATAATTTTAAAAAAAACCCAATTAATTAAGTTGATATTTTTCCTTAAAATTGAGCATTTTATTTCCAAACTACAATTAAATTAACCCTCATTTTCCCAAAATTTGATGACTTGACATTATAGCGAAAACACCCGCTTACTTCTATACTACATCACCCACATTACGTAACATCAGAATTCTTGTGTTAGTATTTGAACTATATTAGTAAAGAAGTTCCGAAGGCTAAAAAAACACACTGTAACTGCATCAAATTCCATATAAAACATTTAGTTCAACAATATGTCCACAGCTTGTCTTTGTCCAACGTACTTTGTTCCTTTCTGTTACGAAATAGGTATCAAACTATGACAAGAGTACCCAAGTAGACATCTCATGTTACTTTAGCAGCGATCTGTCACGCAAAAACGGGAACCCAATAGCCAAGATCTTGCACGCTACTACGTAGAATAAATAAATAAATAATAAAAAAATCCCGACAAAAACCCACCATAAAGAATATAAAAAAGGAGCCAAAAATATTAATAAATAACAGGTACGTTGCAAGCGATTCTCCGTGCCCCCTCCCTTCCATCCTATTTTTTATATTATCATTCTCTGCGTGAGTAGCATTTATTCTTTTATAAAGTTACTTTTTTTTCTATACAACGTTTTTTTCCCTCCCATCGCTCTTTCATTTTTTTATGTGCACTCCCCCTCACCCTACGATGATCGAATTTAAAGAGTAAAGAAATAGCGATGCTCAATAATCGTGACATTTTTTATTATGCTTTTTTTTTCTTCTTAGCTCCTCTCCGTTGTGTTTAATATTCGCATAATGGACGCTTAAGTACGGCGATCGCCCGATCACCTTTTCGTAACGTTAGTTGCTCTCGCAAATAAAGTGATTTGCGGCTAACAATAAAATTCGGGATGAAATTATTCGAGTGTCAGGAGCGGTAACTGAGATTAACATGCGTTGTGGGTGCCGTTCCGCTTAAGTCATGGCATCAAATATTTCATTACGAGGAAGTCATTCATTCAAACGCGAGGAGATTGAATTAGTAATTAAAAAAAAATAGCGATAAAAATAAAATTAGTTATAAAACTTTTCAGAGCTATTAAGTTAGGAGGAATATATTCAATACGAATGTAAATGCCAGCTGGTGAAGAGGATGACTAATGCATACACTTATTCAGATATTTTAGGCTACGTATTTCAATTTTATGGTTAAAGGAACACGCTATTAAATTTAATAGATTAAAATTTTAAGTCACCGTTACGAATCTTTAATTTTAGTATTCAATTCCGATTGATAATACAAAATGTACTTTGTTAGCGTTTTATTAATAAAAAATTATAAATAATAATTAGTACATTATAAAAGAAATATGTTTTTATAAAATATAATTAAATTAAAATCCATCTCAAGAACTTTTAAAAGTTTGATTTTTTTTTCTTCTTTCAGATTACTTTAAATTTTGGCAAGCAAAACGAGAAAAGAAAATTATTTGAACTTACAGTATTTATTATAACCAGAAAAATAAATTTAAATGAAATTCTTGCAAGTTATCATAAATTATTGATTCATTTTCTAACTATGAGCTTACTATGATATTTATTTTTTTTATCCATCATAATTGAAGGAAATTTAAGAAATCTCACTTTCGAAAAATTAATACGCAAGGAAAGCAAACAAATAATAAAATGTTTCAGTAAAAATCAATGTCTATTTTTTTAGCAGAATATATGAACAAAAAATATTGTACTTATTACTAATCAACGAGGTTTTCATTTTTTGAATTCCGAGAAAATTGATGAATTTGAGCAAAATTTAATGTTTTATTAAATAACTGAAATTTAAACCGACTGACTAATTAATATTTCTTTAAATTATTAAAAGTCTATTATTTCGACAACTCAATTCGTTTTCATTATCAAATAAAGTATTTTTAAGAAATGAAAAAAATATGTCTAAAAGAAATTGAAATGCTCATTTCCATTTGCAAGCAGAAAATATTGATGATATTTGTTAACAAGAACATTTTAACAAGAATAGGGTTAACAATTCAAAATTCCGAAAAAAAAAAAAAAAACTTATGCAGTTGAGAATCTATCATATTAAGAGTATGATGAATAATAACTTTTTTAAATTGTTATTTTGTTTTGTGTTGCTTTTTCTTCCGTTGGAATCAATTACTTATTTAAAAATTAAGAACTGATAAATTTAAAATTATTAGAATCAATAAATTGCTAATTGTTAATTATTTTAATTTCTTGAGTATTTAGATAGATATTTTTAATTGCTTTTTGGCGGAGAAGAGGAAATTACCAATTACAAATTTTTTTCCCTTCATATTTCTGCTATTTCATTAGAGGAAACTTAAGATTTAAAAAAAAAATCATTCCTTTTATTTTTACATTTAAATATCAAATAAAGCGCAGTTAAAGTTCAAATTTAAAGCTGTACTAAAACTTCACTGGGAAATAATATCTATATTACAGGAGAAAAAAAACTTTTACTCTGATGTGTATCATAGAAAATATTAATAATTAATAAGAAATTTTTCTGATATAATCGAAAAAGTGTTCATCACTATTTCAAAAAAAGTTATCTAAACTTTACTTTTATTAAAAAGGATAAAAATCAATAAATTCTACATAAACCATTTCCATTTTTTTAAATATCTTAAAGTTATAAAATAATTTTTGAGTTTGACATTTGGGAACTCAATAAGAAAAAATGTTAAAAAATTCGATTAAAAAAAATACTATTCTTATATTCCCGAAATGGAATTAAAAAAAAGAGTACAATAATCAAGATGCTTCAATGCATTTTCTGTCTTCCATTAGAAAGCTTATTATTTCTAGTAGAGAATTTTAATCTCCTGTAACAGCGGAAAATATAAGAGAATGTATAAAATTTAACTGGTTTAGCTTTAAAAGACAATGATTAATGTGTTTCTATGATTTAATAGATTTTAACAAGATTATCAACTCAACAGCAAAATTGAGTGAAACATTTAATAAAAATGTCGTTTCCCGCCATGAAAAACAAGGAAAATAAAAAACACTTAAAAGAGGTATACAAAATTTTGAAAAGACGAAGATAATAATGTTACGATTTTAAATGCAAATTAGCTGCAGGCTTTTCAATAACTGACTGCACAGCCAATTAATTCAAATTCCAAAACTTTAATAACTCTCTGCTTTAAGAGCAACTCGATCAGACCATTTAAGTAAAAATAAACTTAATCTGTCAGTGTATGATTAAAAAAACACTCCCTAGTTCAGTATAAGATAATAACAAAAATGCATTAAGGAGTTAAGAGCATAAGAGCCTGGAGATTATTTAAACAAAGCGAATAAATGCCGGAATGTTAACTTTTTTAAAAGACATCAACAAGCGATTTGGTTATCATGTGATTACCTCTCCAATGTTCCTTTAAAAGCAGAGCGATCAGAATCACCTTGGCTCTTTATCTTCTCTTTTAATAAACAAATAAATCTTTAGTAGCTTTAAGAAAGAGAGAGAGAGAGAAGCCGTTTAGTGAAACCAGAAAAGGAAAAATACAACTTTTTCTTCGTCCCAAGCGAAACGATGCAAATTTGAATTTTTATTCCTTTCTTTTTTTATCGAGAATAGAGTAATCATTCACTTCCCTAGTTTAATTTTTTGTTTTATTTTCTTGTTCGTCTATTACTGCTCAGAATCCCCAAATGTGCTAAGTTCATTTTTATTATACACAACAGATACTAGGAACATTCGCCTTTTTCTCTGCTTCGCTTTGGGTTTGCGGTAGCCCGGTAAAGCAATGCTGTCGAAATTTATTCGCGTCTGTGAGGAAATAAAGGGTTATAAATGTGGGTTGCGTCTTTTTATGAAGTTCGCAAAAGTTGTCCCGGAAAGGATAAATAAATTTAAAAGGCGGAATGTGTTCAATTGAAAGTTTCGAGAGAAAACGGTTTGCTTTGATGATTCGCTAAAACATGAGGCTCCTAAATGATATGTTTATGTGATAGAAGATTTGACCGGTGCCAAAGGTTTTTAGGAATCCCTTCAAACGAAAAATATGTTTAAAAAATGAAACTTTTTAAATTTGAAACTCAGAGAAAATCGCTCGTTTTTTTTTTTTTTCAGTTATTGAAGTTTTTATTAAAATGTGAAATGATCATCTAATAAATTGAACAAAAGATGATTTATCTAACGTAAACTTTAAGTTTCTCAAAATATATATTAGATAAATTATTTTTAAATAAAAAATACAAGAGAAAATTGTTTGCTTGTTGTTTCAATACAGCATGAGACTGACAATTGATAAGGCCAAGCAAAAGACGATTTCTCCAAAATTAAGAATTTTTTTTTTTCGAAATAATCATAAAAGATAAATAAATTACGTTTGAAATGTTTTCAACCGAAAATTGGAAAAGATTTGATTTAATAATTAAGGACGAATAGTTGATATTCTCATTAAGAAAGCGATTTTTAAAGGATAGGAGAAAAAAAAACGAAATTCGAAGAAAAGGAAATTCTTTAAAAATGATTTTTAACGATTTTAATAGTGAATAAGACTAATAATTTTTAATTGTATTTAATTTTACTAGAACAAGAAAAAAAATCTGATATTCCGAAAATTACAGCGAAAGGAAAAACAATTAGGTAGCAAAATGATAATCAAATGAGTAATTTAAACCATGAAAGGTTGGTGATTAAATGAATACTCTTACACAAAAAAAGGAAAAATAATTTAAGTAAATACTTTTTTAAACCCTGAAAAGATACTGATTTACTAAAAGATATAAATTTATTTATTTATTTATTTAAACACAGTCCGATTAATAAATCTAACCAGAAAGTCGGGGAGAAAAAAAATCAATTCATGTATATCAGATTTTTTTAAAAAAACCTTTAACAAAGTAATGATTTAAAATAAACTAGAACAATATAGATGAAAAACAACCAACAAATCTCAGAAATAGAAGCAAAATTAGAGGGATTAAAAATATCTTTGAAAAACACCAATTAACGGGAGAAATCACAATTTAATACTACCAAGAAATCATTAACAAATCAAAACAAACGAATCAATTTCAAATAGAAAAAAAATCGAAAAAAAAAAAGTTTTTCCCAATTAAATTGCTAATCCTCCAAAATAGATTTAAAAATAGAAAAGGTGAGCTAGCCACGCCATTCATTCGCCGAACTCAAATCCTCTACGCAACGCATTTTCCGCAACATTGCAGTGACCTCATCTACTCAGCCTCTATCTTCAAGCGGCCGTCTGATTTGTGGAAATATAGATGGAGCCAGGACCCAAGTCCGCAGCCCCCCCACTACTGGACCCTAGAACAGCAGCCTCCCAACCTTAAACAAGGGTCATGCAGTTGCCTTGGCAACCGCGGGCGCACCTCCTCTCCCCTGCCTACAAAGGGGAGGGGGGAAAGAACCATGTCCGTCATCAGGGGTCCATTCCGACATTGATTTTAATTATTCAGAAATCCATCGGCGGCATCTTACTATTTGAATACGCAGTCGATAAAAGCCTCCTTTTGTTTACAAACCACTCTCTTCAGGATCGAAGTCACGAGGGAACGAAGCAGCACGGATAATCAGATATTAATTATTTAACTACGCTTTCCTTCGCGTAGGTGACACTTCATTGTCTCCTCCTTCTCTTTCATTAGCCCACAAACGAATGAAAACGAGCCACTGATGAGATGGCGTCCATTGCGCAGAATTAAAAATTTCCGACACTTCTTTTCTTTGGTATGGGTAGCTTGTAGCAGATCTGATGAGCCAAGTAAAAATTGCCTCAGCGGCAACACATTTATTTATGGCAAAGAGGTATTTTATAATAAAATATGCAGCTGGAATTAAGGAAGGTAATTTCTCGCTTAAAGAATAGATGAAATAATCGGGATTTGTTGATAAAAACTCTATTCAGGATCAAAGCAGAGAGGCTGCAACACGATCAAATATTAATTACCGCACTTAATTTGCCGAGTGGAAACAAGATTCTTCGCTGATAATCTATGGTATTCATAAATGAAATAATTCTTTTAGCTGCAGGAATGAAGCTAACATTATACAAGTAATTTTCAGCAATCAAATATTTAGTCCTCGAGAAGAATTTTGCGCACTAAAACTTCGGGTAAATGCATTGTTATATAAACTTATTAATAATGATCAAATAATGTAATTTTATCGAACCAATGTTATAAAAATCGAATTGAAGAACAGACAATCGATTTGAAGTTTTCTAGAAAATAATTTACACAGTAAAAAGAAGCAAACACTTATGGGAAAAAAGTTAAGAAATAATTGACGATTTTTAAAAATAAGTGATTTCTGAAAATAAAGTGACCAGACACGAGTATTTTTTAAATAATCACACTTTGTTCGCTGCAAGGAATGACATTAAAATAAAAAAATCTCAAAGAAAACAAACACGTCAAATCTATATAAAGATCCTCTCCCCCCCCCCCAAATAAAGGAACAAGGGAGTGGAAACTCAGAAGAATTGAGAATAGAAAAATAACACAAAATATTTCAATAACTACAATCTGAAATGCATCATGAAAACTTAAAAGGAATATACAAAAAGCAATAAAAATTTCAAAGTGAAATATAGATATTCTCTGGAGACAAAAACTACCGATTAGAGTGGTTCAGTCAGAGGCCAGGACTGTAAAAAATTCTCTTCTGAATGCAACTAATGTTAAATTATGGAATCGACATCACCACAATCACTTGCATCTTCTTCACTAATCGATTGTAAGAAAAATTTCCGATCATTTAATCACTGCCATTATTTCATAACTCCCCCTTTTTTTAAATGCGGCCTTCGAAAGAAATATTTGTCTTGTCTATCTAACGCAATTAGTAAGCAGCCCCTTCTGATGAACGCGATAGTGTGCCAGTAGCTTCTTGCAACGGAAGGAAAATATTCGACAATTTTAATTAACTCCCCAATTACTGCTGTCCTAACTTCTGCAGAACAGCGAAGAAATTTTTCTAGCGAATTAAGAGTAAATATGGCGGGTATACAGCCTACTTCGTAGGATTTTAATTTTCCTTCGTGTGTGTGTACTTGTCGTATTCAATAGTCGAATGAAAACAACCTAGGCATTCTGTTTTTTTTTACTTCTTATTTTAATTTTTTTAATATGTTCATTTATGAATACGTATCAGCATGTATACCTAGTGCTTATTTCTTTTAATTGCAAGCTTCCTATTTATCGGTTCTGTTTGCTTTCGCATTGAAGCTTATAATCATCAGTACGTTCTTTACTGCGTTTCTCAAGGAAACGTTCTTTTATACTTGTAATTAAAACGAAGAAATCAAAGCAAATAGATATAATTGCGGATGAAGATTTCCTCCACTGATACCTGGAGTGTTTTAGGTGGAAGCGGAGGAGGACGAGTAAGGAGGGGAGGTGAAGTTGATTTTATTCTTCTTTTCAAATAATTAATTTTTAATTTTAAGAAGGCAAGAGAAATAAACTCAAGTCTTCGGGTCTTGTCGAAGTAAAAGATAGGGACTAAATGATTTCATGCTCCAGTGGGGGATCTAGATTATTATTCGAATAGAAAACGTCTCACTCGATGAATACGAATGGTTTGTTTAGAAAGAGTTATGGATGATAAAAGCAATGTGAACATCCGTGATTAAACTAGCTCAACTTATAGAGAGAATGATGTTTGAAGAACTACTGTCGATGATAGAAAACCGAAATAAATATTTATTCGAATGTCGGGTAATGTTTTTAGTACAACATGAATTGAATTTCGAGTCAGAAAATTGTGAAATGAGTGCAAACAATAATTTCGTCTCATGAATTTGTCCAACGTGGCATGAAAGTTTTTATCAATGCTCAAATAAAATGCTCAGGCTTATCAAACAGCAAGCAAGCACAGAATTGAAGTTGTTCGATTCTAATTTTTTTTTCTATCGTCTTCCATCGAAGACAAACAATTATCTGGAAAAGTAAATATTATTTACAATTAAGAGTTATATAGGATGAGTAGATAAAACTTAAATTTTCACCTAGTACTTATAAATTGAAAATAATACACAATTGGCTCTGTTTATCTAATACATGGATGAGAATGTTATAATGAACTGAAGATGGAATAAGAAATACCATGTGAAACGGAAGAATTTAAATTTTGTTAAAAATGAGGGGGGGGGGGGTGATGGATTTTTCATACATATTTCAAATGAAATTCCTGCTGGAATACAATTTTATTTTAATGTTTATATGTAGCAACGATGCGATTAATTTCAATGTTATGAACCCAACAAAATAAAAAATCAGGTTTTTGGAAAATACTATTAGGTTATAAGCAGGAGTTTGTTTACAAAACATTGATAAGCTCAATTTTAAATAGTTGTTGCATATTGTAACAAATAAAAAAAGGAAATAAAAAAGAATCATTAAATTAATTAAAAGGTCTTTTATTTATCTATAAGATATGGATCTATGAAGAAAAACCTTCTAAGAATGTTATCTCATCTTGATTGTGTAGCAACAATTATTTGTTACAGCATGCTTTTCTGAATGCTGACAAAACTTCACTTCATATGACAGTGAGCATGAATGACTTTCAACAAATTGCGACTAATTTCTTTAAAACAAATTGCTTTTCGTCAACTGTGGACTGTAAAAACGGACTACAGTGAAATGGTGTTGAAACTAACTCCACGTGCATTGTTATTCTATTTGCATAGACAACAATTGCAATTTTAATACAAGGAAGCTTGCGACAGAACCTTACCAGAAAGAGCGGGTTGTTAAAAAGTAACTCCATAAAGGGTGTAATAAACCACACAAAAATATCTAGAAAAGCACAATTAAAATATTTTCACTGTATACTTAAAGGACAGATGGCCTTTCTTCCGTTCTACACAATTGAATAAGGTTTATACTGTTTCAAATACCGTTGTCTCCAAAAATGGAGATTTAAAACTGAAGACAAAGAAATAAAATAAAGATAAAAGAGGAAATAACTGAAATTATGAAAATGCAGAAAAAGATAATTAGATAAATATCTTGAAGCTCCCACTTAAAAATTTTATTGACTGTAAAATGGGGCATTCTTATAATTAATAAAAAAAATTGGTTATTCAGATTATAAAGAATTTTACTCTAGGAAGGTCTGTTTCTCATATTTAACATTTTAAAAAAGCCAAAATGTATAGAAATTAATCAAAATAAATTAAATTCAGGCTAATAAATTTGCAAAATTAAGGCAGAAGGGTTGTCAAGATAAATTAATTAAATTATTAAAAAAAAGAAATAATTTAGTCCTGAAAAATTGTTATTTTTTCTATGTTTTTTAGGAAAAAAAATTATCATCGAAAAATTCCATTGATATTAGGTTAGACTAGCGCAGTAAAAGTCAGTTATTTCAAAAACAATAAATAACTAAATTTAATTTTAAAAAATTAAATTTACAGCAGCATCTTAAATTAATAATTACCATTGATCACAGAAGTTAATTCAAATTTCATTATTAAGTGAAAACGAATTTTTGGCATAATTTTGAAATAATTATGCACAAACGATCTTTCTTAATAAAAAGTAACAAATAAAAATTAAAATTGCGAAACAACTTAAACAAAATTCGAAATAGAATCGGAGAAACGAGTGGATGAAAATCGAGGTGCGAATTTAACCCTTTGGTCACTTATTAATCCACTGAAGTGATCGAAAGATGGCGCCACATTCGAGGGTTCCATTTAATACTTGTTCTTGCATTCAGTTCGAAAAGCGTTCATTTTATTTATTTCTCATCCTTAAACAAAAATTTAAATAGGAAATTTTATCTCACAGAAAGACAATAAAAAAATAACAATTACTTTCTTTAATGAAATAATTCTAACCATTGCCAATGTAAAATGAGATTTTTTTGTATAAAATATTCTATGTAATATTTAAAATTGAGTAATAGTAAAAAAAAACCAACAAATATTTTTTTTGAATTTTAACCAAGAAAAAAAATAATGTAATGTACTTAAAAATTAAAGGGAGAAAGTTCAACTACAAGATACATGAAGTAATGAGCAAACTTATCAACCCACACAACAAAATAAACGTAACCAGTCAGGAAATGAATGATAAAAGAGCATATGAGATGCCTTTCTATTTATTGAAGAAATCTGATGTATGCATTGAAAGGGAATATTTTTGAAGTGTAGAGAGACGATAGAAAAGGAATCATAAAACATACATTGTTCAGATAATTTCCAGTTTTTCAATTTTTCCGAGATCCAAACTTTGTGATAGACAGCGAATAAAATCAAATCTAGCACTGATACTTCTCATAAATAATTCATTTTAATGGAAACAACTGCTCCTTTTAAAATTATTCCTGTTAAAAAATTATGCTTTATACAAATATTTGACTAATAAAAATTGCGAATGGAACATTATCAACTCTTACGTTCAATGGAATAGATAAATAATTTGTTAAATTTTGCTTCTGCTTTCTTCTTATTTGAATTCATATAGAAGTACTAGTCGATATATTAAAAATTTGATCCACAAAATAATTATATCTGTCACGAAAACACGCTTTAAAGAAAGAATACTGGCAGAGAAATTCCGCTGAAAGAACCACCTTGTTTCTAAATTCAACACAAAATTTATCCAAAGACCAAAGCAAGGAACTCTAAAAAATAGAAAATGAACACTCAAAAATTCCAAAAGATCAAAACAGCTACCCAAAATAACAGAAAAACGCGCCAAGGAAAGGGAAAAGTCTATGGTTCCTCAATATTAGTCTCTACACATTCGGCGTGACGTCACAGAGCCCTCCAATAAATTGCTCGCGGGTCACGTGGTTCAGATGACGAAACGCTGTGTTTGCAAACAAGAGATGATTTTTGCTTTTTGGCGGGGAGGAGCGAAAGGAAGATGAAGAGCAAGAAGAAGATGGTGACGTTCCTCTTCAAGGAATGCGGTGTCCCATCGATTGGGAAGGTGGAGGGAGGGGGAACAAATCGTTTTACGATTGCGGAGATATTTTAGTTTTTTTTATTATTATTTTATTATTTATCCCGCTCTCCCCCTCCTACTTTTTTTTTCTGGCTGCTCCACCCCACATTTCGTTCCGACTCAATGACTGAGGCTTCTTTCTTTTTCTTTGCCAGCGTCCTTATGCTTTCTTTTTTCTTACTTTTTTTATACCTTCCTTTTTTTTTTTGTTTGCAAGAGCGAGTGTCCATTTCTCAATGTGTCTACCGTTTTAGCGTCTCATTTTGTTGCCTGATTAAGTGAATAAAAAGAAAAGGATAAGAGATCCTTTGCTCTCCAATAAAACGGCAGTTAGCATCCAATAAAAGACGCAGCGGCAGAAGAAAATATATTACAGAAAAGGGAGATTTGAACATCGCCGCTGCTAAAATAAACACTTTACTGCGACCTATTTGTCTCGGTTTTGTATTAAAACGGGGAAGAAACCCAGCTCTCGCCATTATATTCGACGTGTGCATTTTTTTTCTTGAGCATTTAAACTCATTACAAGAAAAATTAAAGTTTTAAAGCATTAAAAATACTTCGAAGCCTTTGAAGTTTTTGTTGGCTTTTTAGATATGTGGAAATGTGCGGGACGTCACTAGATATCACTCGAAATAGCTCCGGTGGTTAAATGCTTCTTGACAGATTTTTGGCGGAGTTTCTCTTTTGATTTTGATTCTGGATTTATTTTTGCTGCTTTTTTTGTATTTTCTGCTTCTTTTCGAAATTTTTTCCCCTCTCGAAACTTTCTTTCTGACACATTCCATTGCATAATTACTCGGCGAATGTTAATTTTAATTAAAGCTGTGCAGTTGATTCAGAAATTTTATTTTCTAAATTAACAGTTTTAGCTTAAAATGCATGAATTTGGCGAGTTTCGATTTGGCTGTTTGTTCTCTAGAAAATGCGAAAAAAATTCAAATTATGAATACAATTAACAAGAAATTGTTGAATTTTGTATTGCTGTTTTTTTTGTTGCTTATTTCATTTGGAGAGAAAAATGTTTTTGATTAGTTTACCACAGAAAACAATTATCCAAAAACGTAGACTAGCTATAAGACCGACAGATGAAATTTAAGGATTCCTTGGCAAGTTTTGTTGTACAATTTTATCAAGCAATATGAATTGATTTAAAAGTTAGCAGAACCTTTTCATAATAAATTGCTTTAATTTAGTAGGTAATTGTATTGTATAAAAGCAATTAATGATATTATGTATATAAACAAAACTATTGAAATACAAAGAGAAACAGAATAAAAAAGATAAACGTATAAAAGAAAGAAGAACATGGCTTGGAATATCAGTATAATTGGGATATAAATATAAAATTTTCTATATAATAACGAAGTGTTCCATATATTTCAGAATTTTTCATAATATTATCAATCTAATTTATGAAAAATGATTAATTCTTCATTGAGTATTTGAACATAAGATGCTACTAAGTTATATGTAATTAGAAAATAGTTGTTTTGGTATGTGGATTTATTAATTTTGAAAGTTTCATAAGGAACGGACATAATCATATAAAAAATATTATGTAGTATAAGTAATTCGGATTTCCAGTCAGAAACCAAAATAAGAAGAAACAACTGCATTGGATTCATACTATGCTTATGAAGGATTCCACTGAAAAATTAGCATTCAAAATGAAAAAATCGAATCAATATAATTGAGTGATGCATATTTAAAAGATCGCGATGCTTAAAAAAAGTTTGCCTTTGAAATGGCACCCCTAAAAACGGCTTGTTTTTCTTGTGGGATCTTCTAAGAGAACACTTCTTTGCTTTTTTTATGTCCTGGAAAAAAGATTAAGTTGACATTCCTGAAAGGAAAACAGTTTCATCTTTATGATAGCAACTATTTCATGAATTTTATTATAATCATTCAAAGTATAATTCACTTTGACAAGCGCCTCAATGTTAATATTAATTCGTGAGAAACACGAATGAATTCATACCTCCGGTACTTACCTTTAATTTACTTTGTGCATCTGGGCCAATTAATATTTAAAAGGTTTAACTTACCTCTCTGTTTTCCTTCTTTTGACATTATTACAGAAAAAAAAATAACCCGGAAGATTTAAAGCAGAATAACTTATTAAAAAAAAATCGGAACTTCATTAAAAGCTGATTTGCGCTTTAAATTTCTTAAGAAGTAGAATTGAAGAGACATCAGTATTTAAAAAATAGCAAAAACAACGAAATATTTTAAAAAGTAATCATTAATTATGAAATACAATTCAAACTATTCTTAAGGGCTTGAAAATTGGTTTAGTGTGCGTGTGTGTAGGAGGGATTATCAGCTATTTTGGTAAAAATGAGAACATTAAAATTTTTGAAAAGGCTTTTTAATGAACTAGAGATTAAAAGTATTATCTGACACAAACTGATTAATTAAGAGATTGAAAGAAGTTTTTTAAGCCAACGAAGTAATGTAAAATGGAACAATGTAAAAAATATTTTCATTTATTGTCAACATGTTTTCTAGGTTGCTGCTGGGAGGGCCTTGGAATCTATAGGTCAAAATTTAAAAAGAAAATTAGATCATGTAAAGTAAAATGTAACATGAAGTTTCTATATCGATACTTTACACGATTTTTAATAAAATACTAAATGCAAAGTTATTTTTTCAAGCCCTTAAATACGAGTAACACAGAAAGAAGATAATAGTACAGTAACAATATGTTTAAAAGTGGCGTAGCAATAGACCCAAGGCTTACAACACAGCAACCATTTTTAAATATGATAAAAAATTGTTTTTGTGAAGATAATGGGGTAAAATTATAATTCTAAGATCACATTAAAAACCTGCCGAAGAAAATTCAAAACTATACCTTTTGCTCATATTGGCCAGTTTGACTTCAAATATATCATTTATTGGTTGTGAAGTGTGGAGGATTAATATTGTGCTTAACAAATATTTTTCCAATTCACAACACGTCATTATAAAAACATAATAATTTCAAAAAGAATAACTGGGCTATTGGTAATAGTTTTTTTTAATAATTAGAATTTCTAATAACTTTAAATTTTTTTTAATAATCTGAAACCAAAATATAAAAATAATTATAAACAAATAAATTAAGTATTAGTTACTCAAGCAAAAACAAATAGATATACTACTCTATTTAATTTTCCATTCAAAACTTTATCTTAAAAACCAAAGAAAAACTGCGTGTCACTGAGTGACTGGTCAACAGAGAATATTTTGAAATATTGGTTTTATATCTATCAATAGCACAGCAAAAAGAACGTAACACAGGCTTGTTTTAAGGCAATTTACAGGGACTACGTTTTCTAGCAGGAAAAGAAAACAGTCAAACATTGCCATAGGTGTATTGCCCCGCCACTCTTACAACCAATAAATTACAAAATAAAATTCAATAAAGGAGTTCCTTACCTTTGTGCATCGTGGATGCATTGTGCTGATCGGAAGTGTTCAATTTATTCTGCAAAAGAAAGATTTTCAAGTTAAAACAATTTATTTTAATAAGATAAAATAAACATGTTTGATTAAACTAAATTAAAGTAGACTTTCTTATGTAGGAAATCTGCTTAAACTAAATAAAAGTGGAATTTCTCGTGTAGAAAATCTGTTTAAACTAAATTAAAGTGTATTTTTACATGTAGAAAATCTGCTTAAACTAAATTAAAGTGGACTTTCATTTGTACAAAATCTACATAAACTAAATTAAAGTGGCATTTCATATGTAGAAAATTTGTGTTAAATAGACTTAATATTTTTTTTTTAAAAGTAAAAATTATTAAGATAGTACACCCTTTTATATTTTATTTTTCAAGGTGGGAAATTTAAAAAACCGTATTCTTTTAATTACTAATATTCATAAGATATATTTCAAATAAAGTTCAATTTTCATTATTTAATAATCATTGCAGAAAGTGTTAAACGATATAATTTAATTTTAAAATCAGAAACAGAGATTTATAAGAAGTGTCAGAATTTTAAAAAAGTACTTTTTAAAAATAACATTCCCAATCAATAGTTAAATTTCATCTTTCGTACCCAACCACTAATAGAGCGTTATAAGTATTATTATAACATTTGCTAACTTCTCTTTCAACCACTAGATGGCGGTCATATACAATAAATAAAGCAGTGCATTATAAAATGGAAAGTCGGTTACTTGGTATGACAACTAAATATTTTATAGAAAAAAAAGGAATTGTTAAATTATAAAACATGATACACCCAATACAGAATAAGAGAAAAAAAATCGACAACACGTATGTTCGTGCAACCGCATAATGCAAAATAACAATTTAAGATTTTCTTGTTTTCGTTTACGATTTCAGACTATAAAGGCGGTAAAACCAAATCCTATTTAGAATAAGGAGATTTTTTACAATTAAATAAATTAATCCATTGATGAAATTTAGATCTCAATACTTTTAAAATAACTATAAATTTTAATATGCATAGATTCACATAAGGAATAAACAAAAAGGAATTATTTTCGGTCGCTATTTTTTAACTTTTTTTCGGTGTAAAAAGAAAGGACATCGAGTCACATTTTCCTTCGATATAAAAAAAAGGACAAGATTTAATTGGGGAAGGATAAAAAGTTATTAAAATTTATCCAACTTGAATGACTCTACAAACAAAATGATAAATAAGAGCATACAATTCATTTCGATTATTTTTTTAATCATTTTTTATAGCGGATAAATGTTCTTAAAAAATTTCTGTGATCCTAAAAAAAGATTTGTCTGATAAACCTCGAAATTTTATAAATTATCTTGAAAATTCTTCATTAACTGTTTTTGTAAGTCCTTCGGATTTGGAATTTTATGATAGCAGATAAGTATTCCTGAGATAAGCACTATAAATACTTGTGTTTGCGACAAAAAATTACTTACAAGAATATTTAAAGAGTTTCTCAAAAACAAAACAAAACAAAATAATGCGTCAATATCAATACAATTATCAGTATATCAAAACTGAAGAAATGTAATCACCAATCCATTTCAAGTCAAAGAGAAATTTTTGTAGATATAAAGTTACAATTCGAATCACCGGTGTTTTTCTGTGTTAATCACCAGTCTAACATAGGGAAATAATCAACAATCGGTTATATTTATTCACATTTAACTCAATTTTCACCGTCATCTATTCACCACTCAGAAAAACATTTAATCATATTTGTTATATCAGTCAATTTTTATTACCCTGATAAAAATATGAAATCTGTAACATGACATACATACGAGACAAGGGTCGGATTTAGACATTTTGTGGCCGACAGGAAACATCATAAGGTTTTTTCATAATAAATTGGTCAATTCATTTTAAAATTAAAAATATGTTGAAATGAGAATCAATTTATTAATGATTTATTTAGGATTATTAGAGCATAAAAAAATGCTTGTGTTAATTTATAAGGATTTCTGACAGAAAAATATTCACGTTAGATTACGATATTATCAAGTTGACTTTTCGAAGTGTAAACATACTGTAAAAACCGAATGAACGTAAAGAAATCGAAACTGATTCAATTATACATGAAAAAGCAACAATAGCCTTTATGATTCATAAAATTCGTTTTAATTTTACAAATTTATCTGATTGTCAACTAGGTTCATATATTTTTGTTATCAGATTACCACTTTTTTGTTTGTTTGCTTCCCCCACCCTCAGGCCAACAATTTTAAGGCAGTTACCAATTTCGCATAAACAGAAATCCGTGTCCGTATGAGAATCGCATATAATAACCTATCTAACGGTATAAGAATTATGAATTATTTGAATCATCCGCAATTTATTATCTCATGACAAAACTTGCGAGTGCTTAAATTCTGAATGGAACTGGCGCATCCTCAGTAACGAGGTAATATTTGATCGCGCTTGAAAGTCAGATGACAGCGAGTGTCGACAAAAAGAGATTAACATGAATTTTTAAAGTTCTCCAGATTACCTTAAGATACCTCCAACAATGGAAAACAAATTGCAGGCCCCGGGATTTTTGGCTTTCGGCCAAAAGCGTGGAATTAATCTAAGCGCAGACGTCTATGTTTTGGGCAATCAAAAGAACATCAATTTGGAAGCCTATTTTCTTTTCTTTTAGCCGCTCCCGCCTTTGACTTTTCGGGAAACTTCCGAGGAAGAAGTTTCTTGAAAAGTCATACGTGAAAAGTTGAAAGCTTTGGCAGTCTGCTTTTGCAGCCTATAGAATCGACCTCCCCCCTCCCCCCAGCTGCTACCAGAACGTCATTCTTTTACTCATTGATCTTACATAAAATATCAATAAATACAACATTTAAACTTTCGAACGTGTGATTTATGATCAAGATGGAGGGTCCCCCCTTTTTTTTCTATCCTTCCTTTTGCAACGCGCATTACCGCAAGGCTTGGGAAATAGATTAAGAAAGTATTACTTTTGAGGTGAAGTCATAGACTTGGATCTGTCCACAGAATGAATACTAAAATGTTTTTGTTGATTGTCAAAATACGAAGGGGGGATACAAGAACAAGATAAACCATGCTTTAAAGCGAAACATTTGAATAAGGTAGATTAGAGGTAAAGTCGGAAACTGGAGTCTATCTTTAGAATGAATGCTAAAATGTTTTTGTTAGTAGTCCAAATGCGAAAGGGGGTGCAAATACTAGTTAAGCCTTGCATTAATATATAACATTTGAATAGAGTAAATTTTAAGTACTTGATACTCACTATATACATTTAATACAATGAATATTAAATTTTAATTTGTAGTGAATTTTTAAGGGGGAATAGGTTATGTAGGAAAAATGCAAGCACTTTTTTACAAAAATTTATTAACGATACATATTCTGAGACACTTTTTACTGATTTAGAGAATATTTTTCTCTTTACAAAATTAAATTACGTAGAATGATGCTTTGTTTTTCAAAAAAAAAAAAATAAATAAATAAATAATTGGACGTCATATTGAAATTTTCAAAAAATTAAGTTTTTGATTGCGATATCAATTATATTGAGGATTATTTTTGAAATAACACAGTATATATAAGTTGGAGAAATTTCGAGAAATATATACTATAATTTTTAAGAAAAAAATGCACACTATTTTAAAAATCCAATTTTTAATTGCATATACGAGGGAAAAAATATCTCATTCAAACATTCCAGAGACACAGCTTACAATAAGCGAATAATTTTCTGTATATCCTCTTTTTCTTTTTCCCATTTATATCCTTTATTCATTCCCTTCAATCTTTTATTTTGCAGGAAAAAAAATGCATAATCCCTCCACCTGTTGTTTTCATGGAATTCAGAGCATATTCCAAAACTTCAAACAAATCGTTTGGAAAGAAATTGATTTGGAACTTGACGAGAAGCATTACTAATATTTTCATCTAGGTTCTGCGTTTTTTCACGAAAGCACATTTTTAGTCAATGAGAGCAAAAAATCGGTGTCTGACTTCAACAAATAGATAGCTTTTATATTTACAAGTACACCTCGTAACGTCAGTTCTATTTAAATCCACAGCAGAAATCCATAAAATTAAAACAAAATCCATATTCACCCGTAGACAGTTCAGAAACATTATAAAGATTAGCTTAGAACCCTATGAACACTTATCACAGATTTCGAAACGACTAAGCCAAAAAGAATAAATTTTACTACTGGATTTTCAGTAATAAAATTTATTCTCTTTGGCTAACTGGATTTTCAGTCAAATGGCTCGTTTAACGAAAGATAAAATTTTCTCCGCCTTCAATAGGCTTTGCCTTGATTCTATACGTTTTGTACTATGTTCAATTCTTTTTAATTCATAGACCTAAAACAAAATCAAACTACACAAAAGGCAATACATTCGGTAACGGAACAAATAGGAAGAAAGAGAAAAGATGTAAAAAGTAAAAGATATATTCTCTTTTGAAAACATTTTTTGAAGGGGTGGGGATTTACAAATAATCGAATGACTGGCTTTAAGTAAACTGAGAATTATATCAACAATTACGGAAATATCAGCTGTTGTGTATCAAAATATATGTTTTAAATATAAAACAAGTCTAAAATTTTAATCGTCAAAAATTGTATAAGAAATAATTAAGCGACGCTTTTTCTTAAACATGATAAATAAAATTTAAATAAAGGATTTTAAACACAATAAATAAAAAGTAAGTAATAACCTTTCTCAAATATGAAATAAAGACTATTTTACTTTTCGCTTGAAATTTTAAATTTTTAGAGAGAATTTATAAATATCTCCTATTGCAAGACATTTCTTTAAAATTTAAGGAACAGTTATATTGAAGTATAACTGTAAATAAAACTTTTACATATCTTTTCGCAAAATTTCATTGAAGTTTTTAAATTGAAAAAAAATTAAATATTTTGAAACTAAGAATCCTAATTTTGCTTCCACTAAAATTTAAATTTCAACTTTGTTGATTCCTATTAAATTGAGAATCAATATTATGAGCAGATTAAAAACACCGCTGATACAACATAATGTCCTATATTTTTAAATAATAACTTAATCATCAATTATTGAATCTCATTTCATGAAAAGATACAATCTCAACATTTGGGAGCAAATATTAGCCATAAATAAGTTTCTTTCTATATGAAAATAATGTTATAAAATTAAATAAAATCTTTGCATTTTTTTAATATGACGTTTTAATATCAATGACAAAAAATTTTAATCTCTTACAAAATCCATACAATAAGATTTTAGTCTTTATGATTCTTACACTGAAGACTGTACCTTGCCGAAACAAAATTAGCCCTATACTTTCCATTTACTTTAGATAAAAATAATAAATGAGAGTTTCCATATATTTTTTTGCCCTTATTTCAAAACTAAACAATTTTGGGTCATCAACTTAACTTTTCATTTAAAATTAAAAAAAAACATATTAATCTCTCATATAACTTCATTCAAAATCCAGGATGGTTGTTTCTATCCCCTTCATCATTAGCATTACATGCTGTCTCCAGCAAAATGAGACCTTTAATTTTTAGACCGAAAATATATGAATGAAACTTCCCAGGCTCAGCTTCCAAGTCAACTCGCAGAAAAAGCAAGGGAAGGGGAAAAAACGAGACACAGACCGAGGTGGAAAGAGATCTGGCAAGACTAAAATCTGGACTGATGTAAACCGGTGACAGGTTCTCAGTTAAATAAAACCTAATGATGATAAATGACTAGACCCGAAGTCCGTTTTCCAGAAAATCTTGGTGCGTTACTTTCGCTGCTAATTGTAGTTTCCTCCTCTCTGCTGCTTTGTTTTGAAGTTCCCCCGCTGGAAATAAGAAAAGAAATTACCGCCTCATTTTGCTCCCAGATCTGGCACTTTCTCCAATATCTGGCTCCAGAGACATTGGCCCTCCAGTGATTGTCGATATTTCGCACGGGTGCCTGCCTGATCCTTCGAATGGCCGCCTTTTTTATCCACCCTCTCCCCGAAGACCCCCATTCACTTAAAACTAAGAAAAGGGTAAATAATTAAGCACCAGGATCAGTTGCAGTCGATGCCAAGACAAAGAGAAAGACAGGCCTTCTTTTCAACTGCCGGGACCTACTCGAAGTATTTTCAAAATTCAGCAATAAATGGTAGTTGCTCGCATAAAGATAGTCATCACTCACTCGGCGTTCACACCGAAGAACGATGCTTTAAGCACGACGTAACGGTGAGGATATTGGCTTAGGCAGCATGATTCTACCAAGGTTTTCTTACATTTAAGTTTCAATAATGTTCTTTCTACAGTTTCTTTACGCACACATATTATAGTATTTTGTATTCTTTATCAATTTCACAAAAATCCCTCATGTTTCATACATAAGGATAATCATCACTCTTTAGCTGTGTATGAAAGAACAAAAAACAAGTATTTACTCAAGTTTTACTAATACTGAAAGTATTCTGAAAGTTGTATCAAAGCTGCCATTATTTATAGGAGCATACAAAGATGGTATACAGTGAGATGGCATAAAAAACTTCTATTATCTATAGCAGCTCTGTATGCCATCTCACTGTTTATTAACTCAAAGTGATTTTAAATTTCCTGTACATTTGATACTGGATCTCAATCAAGCTATCATTAGTCATTTTGCACTAAAATTAAACAATAGCAAAATATACATCATTATGGCAGTACTACTGGATGATAAAAAGCAAAAGGATTTTCGTCTTTCTTTTATTGTAAGCTATTGCTTATTATCCATTATGTCTATTAATAATACACACATGTGTATAAATTTCAATTTTGGACCCTGAATTAATATACATACAAAACGAGCGATAGCTATAAAACTTGGCAACAAAGTTAAAGTAAATCTCTTCTTCAACATTCCGGTAAATGGAGGAAAAAAAAATCAATTTTTATATCTTCCGGAACAAAATGCAAATCATTTTGATGGTAAACGATATAGTGAGCTATAAGCTAATTGGAAAATAAATTATGAAGCTTATATTTCTAATAAATAGTGGTCCAAAAATTATACAATCTGTTTTCGAAATCCACATTTTTGGAAACACTTATAACATATGAAAGTTGAAGATTTAGTGCATGTAATAAATGAATAGATATTATTGATTGTCATGTATAACTTTGATTACGGTAACTTAATGGCAACAAAAATCAGTTAATGGAAAAAAAGGATAAAAGGTATCGAACATAATTTTAATCAAAATAATTAACGTAGAAAATATTTTTGTGCACGGGGTTAAACATTATTAAAATTTTTCCTTGATGTTATTATCAGTTGAATAATTTGGATTTCAGACTGAAGCTAAATAAAGGCGGTTCAGCAAAGAAAATCTTCTAAGATATTAAAATTAAATCATTATCATTTTTATTAATTCGAAAGAATCATTGAATTATAGAAAATAGTTGAATAGAAATGAAAGATTTCCAATTCTAAAACATTTTTATAGTGTTTATACATTTTAATGTAATAAAATGAAAAAAGAAAACTAGAAAAATCTTTACTTAAAACTTTAATGTTTGCTAGGCATTGAGTTGCGCTTTTGATTTCGAATAAATACATGGATTTAAGTAAAGAAATTTCATAACTTTTTCTTGAATTTAAAGCGAATTAAAAAGTCAATGCGGAGCTTTTCCTCAAAAATATTCAAAGGATGGCAAAATTCTACAGATTCGATGAAATGAAACAACTGCAAACTTAAATAGTCTGAGCCAAGAAAGAAAATTCTGCGGACATCTCGGAGAGAAAGGAAAAAAAATTATCAAATCCTTTTAAAACCGTCAGCATACTAAAATCAATTTAAAAAGACTATTAAAAGATAATGTTTGGATTTGATTAAATGGAGACGAAATCAAAGCGAATAAATTTCACACGATCAAAGCAAGTATTTAGGCGGCTTTTAAGAAAAGCAATCCCTACAGTAAGAAAGTCAATTTGTACGAGAGGCAAAAATTAGTACCTCCTCGGCGGCTGAACCAAGGCTACACGAGTTAAGGGAAAATTTTTATTGGTTTTCCGGCAAAACTCAATCGAGCTCCATCAATTTGGGAAAAACAAACTCGGGCGAAGAGCGAATGTCAATAAGATGTCATTTATAACTAAATGAAAAATATTGCCTTATTTCATTAGCGGCTGAAGGGAGAGATGGCAGAAATTGTTTACGCTTTAGAGCCCCTATTGGACAGTCTTCAATCCAATTAAATGACAGAAGCGTTTTTCCGATGGGTCTCAAACGAAGTTTTAAAAGGAAAACTGGTTTCGCATCAGCCCCAGCAGCATCTTTTAAAACTTCGGGAGGCAATCATATGGTTCTGCAGGCTAATAAAACCAGGATTCTTTAATATTGGCGAAGAGATTTTTCCGAGGTGCGGGTGTCGAGCTCTAGCTTTCGCTCGAAGAGGCTTAAAGAGGATGAGATGATGGCAAAAGGTTGTTTTCAATGTCTTCAGACTTCAAAGACGTCGCTTTAATTACTCTGTTAGGACTCACAATCAAAATTGGAAAACGAGGGAATAAAAACCGGAGGAGAAAAGGAGGCAGAGAGAGAAAAAAAGGGAGGAGAGGGAAAAAAATGCAAAATAATTTAGTGAATGAGAAAAATCAAATAAAAAAAGGAGAGAAGGCCAAACTAAATGAGTAAAAGACAGCTCCCACGTCTAAAACCGCTCATTAAGACTTGCCTTCAAAGCACAAAAGACAGTAAAATTCTAACATCACTGCCGGCGAAATTTTCTTCAGTTTTCTGGGCTTGAACTTTCTTCTCCTTGTTCTAATAAAGGAAAAGAAGGGGCATATTCAGAGTGCTTAATTACTCTCGTAGTTCAAAGCGCTAAATCGAGAAACAACCTGTTTAAAGGATGAAAAGGGACAGCATAAAAGAAGCTCAATTTTTCAATATCTACCTGATGACTATACTGTTGAAACGCACTACTTAATGAAAGTGAAACAAATACGGAGACATTTGAATGGCATGATAGAAAAAGTGCAGGAGAAACGCAGTGAAAAAATAAAAGAGGGGGGCTTTAGATTTATCTTGCTTTCCATGGATAGAAAAGAACGTTTTGAGCGTATTTGTTTCGCAACATATTCGTTAAATGTATCGCGATGAGAAGTTTTATACTTATTTTTTCCACCAATTATCTTTTCTACAGATCGTTTATTAATCATTCACGTTTTAATTATAAAAATTTGGGCCGAGTTTCTTTTAACAGATTATTCCTTAATAATTTACTTTCTCTTTTAAGAAGAATAAATAAGAAAGCCGAATCCTCAGAGGAAATTTATGGATTGGAAATTAGACACGGTTAAAGCGAAAACGAGATATACGCTTTCTATATAAACGTTAAATTACATAAAAATAAATTATACCGTCTAAGAGAAGTAAGAATTCTATTTGATTTCTCAGAGATAATTTCAATCTAATGAAGCAAGAATAGTTTTGCCCTTCATGCCGTCCTTTTTTACTGATTGGTTCTGGTAAATTAAATGTTATTTTACCTTTTAATTGCAGATCATCAAATGTGGAATTAGATTTGAACGAAACTGATTCGTATAAAAAATCTAAATATTTTTAGACGTTCATTTATTTGAGCTAAATATAATTCAAAACATATTATTTTTGTATATTCTGCATTTGGAATTCTAAAAATGAAAAGTATGTAATCAGATAAAGGAACTGAATATATATTTCGAGTTCAATTACACTTTTTTAAAATCAGTTTTTAATTTTTTTTACTAATTATGTTTACTTCACTGAAATCAAGACAAATCTGAATATTATCGCATTTACGAAAATGGCTTCAAAGCCATCTGTTACAACCATTGATATCAAATATTCCCAAAAATTAGTTATTCGTTAAGTTCCAGTCCTTTTCTAGAAAAAATTCTGAAAATCAATTTTATTTCAAAAATAATTATTTTTTTAAAAATTAAATTTTACTTTTATAACTAGATACCACGTAAAGATGGTTTATTGAGATCCACTCTTTCTTACTTTCTCGTACACGAAGAGAAAGAGTTCTAATCGTCAAAAAATTCGAGTTCCAGATTTCGAAGAATCAAGGTTTCGGATTTTCCTGAGTCCGGAAAACTCATTTATGGAATTATGTCTATTTGTCGCTCAGTCTATCGCATATTAATTCTATACTGCAATACGGTAAGTTGATTCAGTTTGTTATATTAACTTAATAAACAAATTTGGGATATTTACAAACATATTCGAGTTTCTGATATTTGTTTAGTAATCTAATGACAGCGATTAATCGCAAAAAAAGTCCACCAAAGATCGCTTGTTAACAGTCTCTTTCGTAAATATCATTTACCAATAGTATGCGTTTAGTATTAAAGTTTACCAATAGAATGCGATTAACACAAAATGCCATTTTATTTATTATATTATGAAACGTGCAATTCTTATATGCAGAAAGAAAATTTTTATCTTTCATGGTGTTCATAGTCTTATTTTAATCCTACTATTTTATAACAGAGAAGGGGATAAAATTTTATTATTGTAAGAGAAAAGTTTTGGTGCATTGATTTATTCTTTTTCCATCTATAAACCCTACTCTCTCTTATTTTTATATTAATGATTAGTTTATGATTTATAGAAAATAAAATTAACATTAATGATTTATTAAAAATACTTTACAATAATTGCTTGTATTCATAATTCCTTGTTTTAACTAAGCTCATTATATGAAAACAATTTTTTTTTATTGATTTTGTCAGTTTGCTATTTTTAATTCACTCAGTGTCGAGGATTAATTTTCTGATCAATTAAAAACCCTTTATGGATAAGATTTTAATGCAGGAAGAACTTATATATTCCAATCTATAAACAGTTAAATGACCAATCTATATTAGTTAATTAAAGCAACAATATGCTTCTCTGAAATAAAATGTTCGTAAACTTTATTCCAGAAAAAATAAAACTACTTCAAAGACCATAAATTGTAAAATATCGATATTGAATATAAATGTGAAATTCTAGAAACAATACGCTTTAGTATTTCTATATATGGCTGGACTTACAAATTTCAATTTTACCTTAATACGTGCATAGTTCTTTTTTAAAATTTAAAGTTCTGTTTCCTGTAAATAAAGAATAAACATTTTAATCATTGATACTCAAAGAATTCTGAAATATTACTGATATGAAAAAGTTATTTCCTTCATGTAAGAATTACCATCGAAAGTTTTCACAAATATAAATTAATATCTTTACAGGCTCAGCTAAATAAGTTTAATCATTGTTTCTCAAAAAATTTGATTCTATAATGTGCAATGCGAATTTACTGTCTTTCGTTATGATTAATAATACCAAGTCCGGCAATTTGCAAACAAAACGTCGACAGAAATATCCAATTGTTAACAATGTTTTAAAAAAACGACAAAAATTATTTCTCTATATATAAATTTGTAGCAATGAAATAATTTCAGAAGATGCTTGAAAATATGAAACCAAAAAAAGTTATTAATCGACAGTCTCAAATGGATGAGAAGAATCACAAGCGGGATTTTAATTTACCAGATGACTGATAGATGGCGCTACTCTCCCTCTAAAGTTCGGCGCAAATAGTTTCTCGCTTGTGGGGGTTTTTAATCCGCGTTCTGATCTCATGAATTGAGAGCATGGCGGGGAAAAAAAATTACCTCATGAATAAAGAATTATTTTTTTAAAAAAAACAACGAGTGGGAAAAAGAAACCAAGGAAACATTTTTTTTATCGTTCTCCCAAAAAAAACGTGGTGTAAAAATTTGAAGTAAAAGATCCATCCACATGGATGAAAAAATAGTCGGGAGAAAAGAAGAAATTTTGGAAACTTGAGATCGCAGAAGACCGCTTAGAAAAACTATCACAGATCTTTGCAACTAAACAAAAACAATTATTCTGGACTTATTTCAACAGATAGGCATTATTTTGTATCCAAAACGGCATACAAATAAGTTAGTTTCTTGTATATATATAAGTATTTTTTTTAAAATCGGACAGAGAATAACAAACAGCATTGAGGAACGAGATTTATATCCATTAAGACATGCTCCATACATTATTTTTGAAGCACAGATATGATGAATAGTTGTTTTGGTGAATTTGAATTTATCAGAAAGGTTGTGATGCGAAAGGTGTATCTTGTTTAATAATCAAACATATATCAATCTATGACAAGCTGCTAGCTTCAAGTTGGAATGTTTTCGACCCTGTAACTAATACGTACATCAGAGATGAACATCAAACCGGTTCTACGCTTTTAATACTTTCGATTTCGTAAGCTCTTCATTGCATATGAAAACTATCCACACGCGATATCAACTTGCGTGTTGTGTTCTTCACAAAAGGTTCAGGGTTGTTTGAGGTTTCCATAAGATTCACTACATTTCCAAAGTTCTTTACTGCAGAAATTCAACGCATAATACGCAATAATTATGATGCTATCTTTGTTAGACTGATATACAAGCTAAATTTAAATTAAGAGATTGAAACAAAAAAATTATAAAAATATGTTATAAGCAGAAGTGGTTTCAAGATAAAAAGAAAAAAACATCGAATTTAGAAATAGAAACTTCGCTGATAATTATGAACCAAATAAATTTCTTCTCGAAAGATTTTGCTAATTCAAAAAAGGATTCAAACGAGATATAAACTTAATAAATCCAATAAAATATTATATTTGGATATACATTAGATTATATTTTTAAATTATTAAAATTTTATATCAGCAGCGTGCTGGTTTATAACAATGTGATTTTCAGATATTTAATGAAAAATTTAACAAAAGGAAATAATCAAGGCTCATAAGTTTTTATTTGAAAGAAAAGCTTGTAAAAGTTCTTTTTTAAATTCAGTTAAAAAACATTCTTTTTGCAGCAGTTATTTTATTCATATTATATACAAAAATAATGAATGTCTCTCTTCTTTTATTATCTTGATTTACTATTTTAAAAAATTCCAGTATAGTAGAACTGATTCACTAATTATTACCAGTAAAATGGCAAAAATCAGTAAATAATTTTAAAATTTCAAAACCTTTTATATGCTTTTAAGAAGCAATTATAATATTATGCGCAATAAAAAACTGTTTAACTTTCTATATCAGTAACTTATTTAGTGCACTTACCAAAAATAGTCAAAAACAAAAGTATGCATTATTGAAACATTTCTACACAAGTTGAATTGACTTGCTTCGTAACAATTTAAATTATATACAAGAAAGCTACAATTTTTAAGAATTTAAACTTTACCTAGTAACATTCAAAGTTATAGACTAGTAAGCTGCATTTAAGCAGGAATTTATTAATCACTTAATAACAATTAAAAATAATGAATCATCAAGTTACCTTTCTATAGAGATGGACATATTCACCGGGACAAAGTATAGAGCTTTAATACTCTTACAATTTAAACCTAGTAATTAACATACGAATTTCAATCTAATTTCATTTAAATTTATTATTAATGAATGAATAATCTTAGAAAGTTATTCGATAGTATCTTTATAATCAAAAAGTATCTTTTATTTTAATTTTCATTAGCGATATTGGCCAGAAATTGAATGAAGCTATAAAGAAAAAGTTACGAAGATTGAATATTGAATCTGGAATGTTAATCATAAAAACGTAACGAAAAATTGACTCAAACATCAATAAAGTAAATTTTTTAAAAACTTATTTGACATCAAAATTCCTATTATATCAATGATGATGAATCTCCCAAAGCAATATACTATGAAAATCTGACTGAAAATACTTAAGAACATGGAAAGCAAATATTCGAATTTAATTCCAAAGCACAACGGGCCGTACAAGTCACGTGTGTGTTTTTAAAAAAATAGATGAATTCTAAGATACCTTTTGCTTCTAATTCTCATCTATGGAAATCAGAGATTGTCAAACCGAAATCGCCCATCGCTTTCAACTTTTTCACCCCAAAAATCATCATTTAAATTCGGAGCTGTAAAACGAGATATTCTTTGATCCTCCCCTTTCTGCCCAATAAATATGAATGACGAAAAGCAGATTTATTGCTCTATAAAAAGAGCTGTTGTTTCATTGAATATTTCTTATTATTTTCCATCGAGAAAATTCCCAGATTTTTCTTCGTTTGCCTTATTTTCTCCTTGGCAGATCCCAAATGGCGCAAAGAACAGTATTGGGGGAGTGAGTATTGATTTCGTATTACTTTTTATTCATTGTTCTTCTCTCGGAAAAAGTAAAAATGGGGCGCACCTACAGAAAAGGCAACTGAGAAACAGTTCATTCTTGAAAGGAGAAATCTGAATAGATGGCACTTGCCTAATCGCTTTATTGATCATTATAACAGAGTTATGACTCTCTTTATTACTAGGCCGCGCGCTCACGCTAAAATCTTCTGTCCCCCGATCCCACCCCCAAAAAACTTTTATTATTCGAATCACGATTGGGACGCTGTAACTTTAACGTGAGCAGATTTTTATAAGAAAACTACACCCCCTTTTCTTCTTCTTCATAGAGAGATCTTTGGGAGAAATATTTATCGCAATTTCTTTCGTATTGTGCACAGATTCGAAAGGCAAACACTTTAGAAACAACAAATTTATTGCGAAAAGATTGCAAAGGGAGGGGGGAGGTACAGACGCATCACTGAACTGACTATGTAAAGGAGGATTTGCTAACTTTTTTTGTAATAAGAAAGACAGGAGGACGCAACTTTTTCAGCTGTTTAAGATGGATGAAAAATTACTCGTTACTTGTATGTGAGCATCGTGTAACTTTTCAACCATCTAGTGTTTCGTGAAATAAAAATGTTACTATGCAAAGTAATTTGTGATTCGTGGTACACATTTATGGAAATGATTATAAATCGATAAAAAAATTCTCGTGTCTTGTTTCTCTTTAAGATTAAAAGGTTTCGGCACAGCTTTTGAAATGCTTTAAAGCCGTTCTTTTAACCGCTGAAAATCCAAAGCGGTTTTCGTTTTTATAATCGAATATTAACTTGATTGCTAAGGATTGCGAAATTACCACGTCATATATTTTAAAAAATAGCTCGGTATTACTGACAAATATCTGGAAAACAGAAACGCATTTCAAATCGATATGTTAGAGAAAAGGAAATGATCCGAAATTTTAATTTTAATTTTTTTTTACATGACATCAAAAGTTCCGATATGATATTCAGCTTCAAGCGACATCTTTATCTTTTATATTCGAATACAAACTCTATCAATATTTTCAATAGCTTGATTTTCATATTTTCGGATTCAAAATACAAGTTTATTGAAAGAAAAACCCATCACTTCGAAAAATTGTTCCCGTCAAAATAATTTGAGTATGGGGGTGTCTTCTTTACCGTCTAAAATAACAATAAAAAATAACATCTGCAGATAATTCATAAAATTTTAATTCATACATAGAGCAACTGTCTGTTCTGAACATTTAAAAACAAACTCTTTTATTAATTAAATATCCTTTTGATGTTCGCATATTAATATTTCGGAAATTATGAAGTTATCGAGTTTTCTTTGTTTCTGTTTACACTATATAAAATTAAAGAATTAGTTGAATATTTTAATCCTAATCCAATTTTTTCTGAAATGTCTATATGTGAAAAGATGACTTTTATATTTGAAGATCTAATGAAAATTAGATAAAAAATATTCTAAATCATATTGAAATAATTGATAATTATCCGATGCATAAACTTTTTTTTATTTAAAGTAAATTTAAATTATCATTTGCTTATCTTATATAAATTGAAAATGCCTTGCCAGCAAAGGAAAAGAGATTATAAATTTAAAATTTCAAAGAGATGACATTTCTCAGAGAAGCAATATAATATTAAACATAAATTATAAGTAACCTTTCCTCTGTATAATTAGTGTTCTTCAAATAGTGTAAAAGGCGTAACGAAATCTGATAATATAAATTTTCTTCAACAAAAACGATTCGTGATATTGCCTCTAAATTATTTAATTCATTTGGAAACAAGGTATATCACGAATTACTTTAACCAAACAAATCACAAAATGCATAAAAAAATGTCTACTCTTTTATATAGTCTACAATGGTGCAAATCATTAGAACAAAAAGAAATTATCACAGAAAGTAAAAACTTTTAAAAAAATATAACCGAAAAAACGTGTCTGTCATAAAATCGTTTCGAAGGATGGAAAAAAAATCTGAAAAACATTAACATTCACTGAAAGTAAAAGAATAAGCTTACTGATACCAAGCATGCAAATTCCAAATTTTGATTCTTAATTCAAAAAAAAAAATTGTAGAAATTTACTCACGATATACTTTTAGAATTTTGAAGAAATGACTAACTCTTCCCACCGTACAATACTTCTAATAAATGCATCCTTAAAAATTAACATGATAAGGAACCTATTTTGAAACTATGCACGGTGACACGAAAAAAAAAATTAAAATTACAAATTTTTACTTTAGAGATATTTATACAGATAAGCTTAAATTTTTTTTCATTTATTAGAGGGCGAAATACGGCTGATGACAGCTGATTAGAAATGAAATTTATTTCATAGCTCGAATAATTTATCATATTTTAAAGCTAAAGATTTATATCTAAAATATTTAATTGTCAGCCAGTCAATAAAATGCCTCATAAATTGAATTATTCAGATTTTGAAGATAAAATTTTTAAATTGAAGCATTCATCAGTCATAATATTATAAATAAAAGAAAATATTGTTATATTGATGGACACGATTGCTGTTTAAATAATCTTTTATAAAACACCAGCCAAATATGTATTTAAAATAAACATTTTTCTCAAAATTGAAATTAAAATGTACCATTAAATAAAATTAAATGACACATGTTACATTTGAGAGAAATATATTTTGTTCATTTTCTTGTTTCATGGAAACATTTTATTAAGTTTTAATAACTCTTTCTTAAGAAATGTTTTCATTATATAAGCACATATACTTTTCTCAGATTCACCCAATCAAGCCACTCAAACAGTTAACATAAACTGATTAATTTACTATCTACATCTTATTCACTCATTCATATTTATCAATTGGATTGCGAATTTCATATAATAAAATGATATATTTATGCTCCAACTTAATTATTACGGAAGCACCTAATATTTCTTATTTTTATGTCAATAAACTCCAAATTTCAAGTAAAAAATTGAGTATCAATTGACCTTACTTTTAGCCAAAATGATTAATTTACTATCTACATCTCATCCACATTAACACAAAATAATTAATTTACTATCTGCATCTCATTCACTCATTCATTCATATTTATCAATTAGACAGATAATGTCATATAAGGAATTAATGTATTTATGATCGAACTTAATTATTATAGAAACACCTAATATTTCTTATTTTTATTTCAATAAACCCCAAATTTCAAGTAAAAAATCGAGTATCAATTGACCTTACTTTTAGCCAAAATATCATTTATTTAAACTAAATACATGAATCAAAATCCTCTGTTTACCTATAAAAGCCCCTTTTCATCTTTCAAATTTCATCATTTATTAAAAAAAAACGGTATTTGTTTTTGAAAGAAGATAAATTGATATTCAAGGAAACTATAATCTATAAATAAAAGATACAGATCAATAAACTGATTAGGTATATTATAAACCCCGATTCAAATATTTTTTCCATAAGATTTTTCCTAGATACAGATTAACCTAACATGCCACCGAAAGAATAGTGAGATAAAAAAAAATCAAACTCGTAACTCAGAGAAAATGCACCAAAACTCTGCTTTCTCGCACTCACAAATTATACCTGAAGAGGTTAAAGAACTATATAAAAAATATTTGAGACTAAAAAAAGTCGAGATCTAAAGCGACGGTGGTGACTTTGTTTCAAAGAAGATATTGCTGGAAGGTGGAACGATACGCGCGACGAAGTGTAACTGGAGCCGACTACCAACAAAAATGTCTCATCTTTCTTCTTTTTTTCTTTGTGGGATGAAACGCCTTTTTTCTTCTATTCCAACTACCCATCGTCACATTTCGTCCGGCTATTCAGTAAACATAAAAATGTCACACCTAACTAAAAGCGCACATTTTACTTTTTGCTAGAGCATCGAACTGGTCACGCTCGTCGACGAAAAAAGTATCCCGGAAAATAATAATAATAATGATTGTTATATCAAAAAGTAATGCAAGCGACACATACAGGACTAAATAAAAACAACACAACCGAAAACATGTTTTATTTTTCGGGATTACATGCTGATAAGGTGTGCGGTCGAAACAAACAATACAAGCATGAAAATAGTAGGTTTCACGGAAAATAATCTGACATTTTGCGAAAAAATATTTTTTGAAAGATTTTTACTCGTACACTTTAAGTTTGTGCTGTAGTTACAGAGCTATAAATTTTTTAAAAAATTTTTAAGAAAAATGATAGCGTGGGAAATGTATATTTTTCATAAAACATTTCTACGTTTTTTACGTCAAAATAATCTGACCACACCTGTTTTTGATATATTTGTTCTATTATGTTTGTTTTGCGGCTCATTTCTTAGTCTTAACGTTTAGTTTGAAAATAAATATGTTTGGGGTTTTGAAAAGCAGATGTATATTTGTTTTATTAACTTGAAAACAAAACAAAAAAATACACCAAAATTTAATCAGAGTCAAGTGTATTCTTTAAATAAAAAATAGATTTTCATAAAATCCGTATTCTAACAAGAAAGTAACAAACTTAAATTTTTTAAACATTAGGTAACCGTTTTTTATATTATCTCTAAATTTAACTTGTATGAAATAAAATAGTGATTTTAAAAGGAAATATCTCATCAAAAACATCGAGATTGAAATAAATAACTAAATCGTATTCTTTTTATAACTATAATTAACGGCAATTCAAGTTGATAGCACAAATGTAAACTGTGGTATATTAACATTACGCTCAAATAAATAATTCCGATCTTAAATAACCTTAAAGTAACGTGGCACTTTTATAGCATTTTAGTATCAATTTTCGATATTCTGAGTTCCAAAACCATATTTTAGTTGAAATTTGATTAAATTTTGGGATTTTTTTTTCTATGAGCCAAAAAAGCGTGGGAAAAATTATTATTCTCATTACTGCTTTTTTTTTTCAAGTTAGTGCTTCTAAGCACAATTAGCTTTATAACCAACTTTTAAGAATTCAAACTTCTAGAAAACAGAATTTTAACTTCAATTTGTATTAAAGCTAAAATTTAATACTTTATGAAGCATATAATAGCGATCAATATTTAAATACAATATGAAATTAATTAAACATTATTTTTTCACATACTCATATTTTGGCAAAGATAATAGCAACTTCTTCAGATTTTAATGCGAATTTTCAATAATTAAAATGCCCAAAATTTCAGTAACTAGAAATACGTTTCGCTCAAAAATATTTTTTTTTAACTTTTTCAAATCTGATCTTAAATATCTTTTTTTCAAACTAAAACTATCAATTTCGTATAGACATAAGGTTTTTAATTTATATCCTAAGAAAGACATCTTCTCTTTACTCTTTTTAAAGCTTACTTTAATTTAAGGAATGAAAATTGCGTTTATTAAAATTAAAACTGTTTGAACAACCAATTAAAAAATGACATATTTATGATTGTAATAAAATGAAAAAAATCATTAAAATAATGTTTTTTATAGAATACTAAATAATTGCGCTACAGTATCAAAATAATTTTGCTATCGTAAGTTTTTACAAAACTATGTAAAATCTAAATTATCTGATATTCATTGATAAAACCACCAAAAGAGTCGAGACAAAATTAGAACACATTAGCATTAATAAATAAAAAAAGAATTTAAAAAAGATAAACATAATATTACTGAAGTAAAGAAGTAAATAATAATACTGACACAGCTAGTAGAACCTAATTAAAGAAATCAACTAAGCAAATATTTCTGAACTTAAACAGAGATAAGATCAAAATAAGAAAAATCTAAAATACAACTTTTTCCAGAAAAGTAGAGAAATAAAAGAAGCTGAAGAAATATGGAAGCATATATCGAAGCGATAAAGAACAGGGACAAATTGTCTTTTTTAAAAAGAATACACACGCAAGAAAGAAATACGAAACTATGCAAAATCTATCTCCAAGAAGTTACTATAATTGAGTCAACTGAATCGTCAAAGCTTCATAGTAGGAGAGGTCAAATGGTGGACCTCATTCCTATAATTAATATATTGCACGAAATAAATATGAAACTATGCAAAACGAGTGAACTCTCTAACGAAGTTCCCATGAATGAAATTCAGGACAGAGTTCAATAGTAACAGGAGGTGGGAGAAAGGGGTGTAAACTTCTTTTCGTCAATTAATAAACACGGACGTAAGAAATACTAATCTGCGCAAAATCTTTCTAAATGAAGTCAGCAACGATCCCTTAATTGAGTAAAGGTTAGAATCCGATCTTTCCTCGTTCGTAAATAAACAGATAAATAAAAGGAATTAAAGAGAGATCAAAAATAGGTTTCCGAGAGGCAGAACTAAATAATAGCAAGGGCGCAACTAAAAGTGCCTTTTCGTTCGATTTAAGTACTGTAGACGATTCTCAACAAACAAATAAAGTGGATCTTGATGGAAGAAAAAAATAATCAGATAAAAAGTCGACTAAATCGTCGATAAAGGAGCGGACAAGTGGGCCCGAAAAAAGCCAAAGAGCCCGCCGATGGTCCATCGACGGAAATCGAGTCACTTTCCCCGGCGAGTCTCCGGAGGGTAGGCCCGATGCCGAGCGACAGCCGAGGCGCTGGCTTCACTTAAGACTAAAGTAGCCATGTTACAGAATCAGCAAGGGAGTTGCATGGGAAGTAAAATACCGAGGGAAGAGGGGAAAAAAGGGACAAAAAACATGACCTAATCTCGACATTGCTTTTCTTTTTCGTGCCTTCTGTTTTTCAAGATGCTCCAGCACTGAGGGGAATAGGGGAAGATTTTAAGGAAGCAATTCGCGAGAGAGAGAAAGAGAAATTGGAGGACAATATACCGGATTTTTCTGTAGCTTTAAATAGTGGACATGACTTTATATTTGCCATTGCAAAAGGCCTGTAACGAAAAAAGAGTGAAATATTGTTCGACATAACAAATACCATAAAACAAAAACTGAGATTTTACGAGAGTGACGAAAATGTTTTAAAAATCAAATAATGCAGCATGTGCTTGAAACTGTCATGAAACCAATAAATAAATAAATAATAATTTTTTTCAAGATGTTTTGAAGAAAATTATAACAATATTAAACGGACGTACAATCGATTATTTTATCGGTATCATTTAAAGATCACGCAAAAAATATCGATAGATTAGTTAAATAATTTTTATTTAAAATAATTTTAAAGTTAATAAAATACATTTAATAAAAATTAAAACACTAATAGAGAAACCAAAAGACATTATATTAATATTCTTTTTATAAAAAAACTGTTTTTAAATTGGACAATGAATATTGGTGGGTTTTTATACCGATATTAAAAGAAGGGACAGAGCGTTTAAAATATGGCAGTTGGTAGAAAAATTTATTAAAAAAAACCTTGTTTTTTTAATTAAATGAATAATAGAGGAGTTTTATACCGATATTAAAAGAAAGGACAAAACGTTTAAAATATGGCAGTTGAAACAAAAAAATCTAGGTAAATATCTACTCTCTAGATTATATCTGAGAAAAATTACTGAAATGAGATAATATGTTTAAGATTTGCAATGAAATACAGATTTCCCCCCTTTAAAATAGGTAACTGTAGAATTATAAAATATTACACGAAATATAAAATTCTTCCGAATGGAATATATAATTGCAAAATTGAATTTTAGAAATATTAACGAATATTTCGGGAATCATACAGAGGATTTCTGATTAATATCTAGATAAAGCTTTTATGAAATGGCTAAAAAACGGTATGAATACTCTTAATAATGAATCAATTTATTAAATTGACAAATATTTTCAGAGACTCGATTATCAAAACTTTCACCGGTTTCTGAATTTGTATAGGATCAAATGAAAAGCGACTCGTTCATAAAGAGTAAGATTTCTTAGAGTTAATTATTTTTAAGTTAGAACTACTCTTATATTTAATAGTATTAAATATTTAATTACATTTTTTATGGTATTTCAGATAAAGTATGTAAAATAGCTCTGAACTGAGTAAAACTTCCGACAACTTTATAATTCGATTTTTCAGAAATGGTTCATATACTTTGCTATTGTTTTTACACTATTATTTAATTTCATATATTTTTCTTAAGACTATGAAATTTTTTGAAATAGTCTGATATAATGAAGATTTTTATTCGAATTCGGATTTTAAATGTTTGTACTTATTATCCATAATGTTTTTGCAAGATGCTTTTGGAATCAATTTCTTGGTATGTCACATACGCAATTCTACATCTACAGCTCAAATACACAATTTTTCTTTATTAGAAAAATTCAAACCGTTTTAGTGATGCATAAAAAATATAGGATGCAATAATTTAGATCTAAATTACTAAAATTATAAATTGGTAAAAAAACTGAAATTTGCAAAAAAAAAAAATGGATTTTAGAAATCTACATATAAAATAAGATGACCATTAATTAGAAGCCTTTATTAGAAGCATAATATGGCAGTAAAATCTATTTGCGTACCACGAGCTCCAATAATAGAAAAACCGTAATTAAAAGTTCTCCTACAGATAGAGCTCCCGATAAAATAAAAGATACTGTATCAAAAGATATTGCGTTAAAGAAGTTAATTAATCTAACTAATTAAGCCCCATAAAGATTTTGACTGCCTTTCAGGAGTATATACCTCCAATTTAGAATCCTTAAAAATATACTATGGTGAAACTATTAATTAAATTATTGTTAAAATTAAAGACTATATAAGGAAATATGTAAAGCAATGTTTCAATAATGAATACCTCGAGCACTTCATTTTTGTAAATTAAATATAATGTGTTTTAAAAAGATTTATATTACTCAGAGCATTCTAAATAATAAAAAAAAATATTACAAGAGTCATTCAAGAAATATGTTTATCTGCTCGACTTAAATTGCATTTTATATAAATTTAACCAACAAAGCTCAAAGCATAATTCCTGAAATATAATCCTTGAAAATTAAAACATGGTAAATACTTGGGAGTTAAAAAAAGGTTGGAAATAATTCGAATATAAACCTTTTAAACAGAATTTCCAGCACAAGTCTTTGCCTTAGAATAAAGCAATCAACGAGAATTGGTCTCTATTATTTGAAAAAAGAAACTTGCTTTTCACAATTATTAAAAAGAGATAGGAATTTATAGAGTTTTCTACGCGGGCGAATTGAATTTCAATAATTAAAAAGACGAGTTTTATGCTCTTAAAAGTATCAAAAAGCAATACACAGACTAGAATTTCTAATTATTTCACACAGATATACACAGTATGACTTCGCGTAACAAAGATTCACAAACTAAATTATAAAAATTCCATAAGAAATTGCTGAATGTTTAACAATCATCCTCTTTGCCAATTAGTGGCATTAATGGGGAAAAAAAGAGAAATTCTAACAAAATGAAAATTTCATGGAATTAATGACATAAACGAGTTAAAAACATGCCAACCAGACCATAAACAACTTCACAGAATTCTATAAATACGAGTATTCCATTTTGTCAATTCAAGTAGCGTGGCAATTTTAATCCACACGGTTGAAAGAAGACGGAATGGTAGAATGTTTTATAACAAATAATAATAAGAAATTATAGTCGAAAAATGTACAAGGAAAAAGCACTTTTTCTTTAATTTGCTGTTTCCAAAATTGCCAGAATCGTTGAAGGAAAGAAAAAAAAAATCTGCCAGGTATCAGCAAGTCTACATATCACCGAGCCAGACTGGACAAAAACGAAATGTTTCCGACTTTTTTTTTTTTAAAAAAAGAAAACATTGTGGAAATTGATCAGAGTTCTGAACTTGTTCAATAATTGCGTTCTGATAACGCTTTGATTAACTCCGCTGTGTCAGTATAATTTCAAAATCAATTCTCTTCTTATATTTGGCCGCTCTAATTCCAAAGAATAATGAGAAATATACAATGGTGAAAACTTAGTTACGTTCAAATGAGTTGTAAATACTATAAGAAAAGTAGCCGATGATGCTTGCCGACGACATCTCAACAGTTCCACTCGTCCATAAAGTGTATGACGCTTCGATGACGCCGAGGACAAGACAATTATTAACCTGTTGCACAAGGATCTGCTCACGAAATTATCCAGCGTGAAATCGCTTTCGGTATCAATAGCAACTTGTGATTAGCCTTACATGAAAATAAGATAAAAGTAGACCACTGTCTTGTCAGTTTTGAAGGCAACGATTTGAGATCCGATGTAGAATCATAAAAACTGATGCGATCAGTGCATCATACCATGGGAACGACACGGAAATTAACCTTTCAATGATGCAATGAGATGGATATTTATTTTAATACTAAATTATTTCTATACTTCAATAAGAACAGAATTATTTATAAAAGTCTTCATCAGTTGTAGAAAAACTTAGACACTCTGATGGCGTAAAACTTTATAAAGTTTCATAAAGAAAGATTATACAATTCCTGTATTCATCCTGTAAACAGTACGTTGCAGCAAAAAATAAAAAAAGCAAATTCAAAGGATTTTTTTTCTTATTTGGATTAAAATGTTCTTATATTAGTAAAATTATTTATAAATTATTCAATTTGTTACATAATTAAGATAATATAGATATCCTAAAAATATTCATTGACAGAATTTATTCATATAATTCACCGGGTTCACAAATTGCAATTAATTAAATTAATTCTATGCCAAAATTAAAGATAAATGTAAAGAAAAATAATATACTTTTAACCTTATTTCAAAAGTAAATATATAGAATAAAAATTAATTAATGATAGACATTACTTAAATTCTATTATTAATTTTTTCGGATCGCTAATCTTGTGCACTATATAAGCAATTATAAAAAATAGATTTCGCTTTGTAATTAAGAAATGAAAATTTACTTGTAAATGACATTCAAAATGAGGTTTTATATGAACAAAAACTCACATCTAGATATAAAGACAGGCAGACAGACTAGATATTACTACTCTGGAAGTAAAATATAAATTAAGTTTATAAAATTATGTCACTCGCGCACTAATCTCAACGATGTACTAGGTAGTAATAGTGCATTTTGACTGATTGACTTAAGATAAAAGTAACCCTATTATCTATAAAATCTTGGTACAGAAAATGTGCGTTGAAAATGCTTTGAAAGACAATAGAAACGGTTAACACAACGGAGACCTAAGCTTATGAATTTTACATTTCTGAGTGAACTAAACTCTACATATTATTCGAGAATATAATTTGTATTTAGCACCAAAGTTTAAGATAATATTCTGATATTTAGATTTAGATTCTCATGAATTCTTAATTCTGATTTCATCAGCAAGTAATTATTAATGCACTATTAAATCAAAATTGATTGATTTATAAAACAGGTTTTTAACTTACTTTCATGTTCTTCACATGAGCTCCCAGGAGAAACAATGAAGACGACATCACTAAAGAACATGTGATCGTTAGCCGGTTATGAAAGCTAATGAATGGTACACAGCTTGTGAGTTTTATATATGAAAACACCACAATAACAAAGCTAGGTGTTGCAACAAATTTATATCGTCAGTCAACTCTAGTGTCCTGTTTTGTAGATAATTAAATTAATTAAGAGCAGGTTCAAATTTCTGTTTTCCTCCAGTATCAAAGGAAAATAGAGATGTTCTTTTTATATAATATAAAGAATGATTTTCTTTTCATAAAATAATATTTAATGTGTTTATCGAACAAATAATTCCCCAAAAATAACGTCAAGTTCGTTGTTGAGTAGGTATATGTAATTACAAATTGGCTCAATAGAAACCTTAATAGGTATCATAATGAGTGGTAAAATGATACTTTGAAACTAAAATCGTATTTTCGAAACAATAATCTGTGTCCACAAGTAAACACAAATTAATTAGTTGTATCCAATAAGATCTTTCGTCGGGATGATTCGTTTAATAAAGTAAATTTTTTTTCATAAATTTCATTAAAATTAAATTTATTGTCAATAAGATAAAATCAATGCTATATAAATGAATAAAAACTAGCAATATGATATTTTTTATTTAATTTTTGAATTAAAAAGTAGTCCCCCTCTTCCGAACTTTTATAAGGAAATCAACTCATGTTCTGTGGCAATTAAGCAATGAAAATATCTCAAAACAAGTAATTATGATGATTTGGGCTTTCTTAACAGTGAAAAAAAATTACATTTGTATTTTTGTCAATTACTAAAAAAATTTACATCATTTGCTATAAGTTTGGGAAATTTGATAAAATAGTAAATCTACGAATTACTGATTCTGAAATGCAGAAAAATTTCGGAAAGAGATTCCAAAATGAACTTAATTGGAAAATATAAATGAAAAACATTTCGGAAATATGATCAGGCTTGTATTATATATTTTAGATAATATTTTTCCTTCATACTTGTACAAGTCATACTTGTACTTGAACAGGCACAAATGCTTTCATAATTTTTTTTCCAAAGCAATAAATTAATCACATACACAGGCCAGAAGGAAAGAAATCTCTAAAATATATACATGATCATTTTTGTACACCTTTCTTGATATAAAATAAATTGAAAAATTATTCGAAATTAAATCCCCAATATTTTGCCCTCTAAAGGACAAGTATTTTTTGAAATATAACATCGAAAAATAATAAAAGTTTTTCGGTTGTGTTTTATATATTTGAAATAATAAGGCAGGATGAATTACGCATTGAGGCTCAACATTTCAAATTTTTAATCATAATAACATTAAAAAAATTAACAAGTAAAACTCGTAGCTCTTGTCGGCAATATTAACCGATACTACTATTTCTGATTCTGCGCTAAAGGAAATGATTAATTTCATTAAATATATGCATTTATTGAAACTCAAAAATATATCAGAAAATGGGTGAAATATAATTAAAAGCATTCAAACAAAGGGAATTTTATGGTAGGTAGCAAATATAATTATTTCAATAAAAATACACCTATAAATTCTAAAAATCTTGGATTTAAAATTTAGTTTATTTCTATTGATAAATATAAAGTATGACAGGCGCGAGGTATAAAATGATGTTTTTTCCCACTTAATGTTACATATTATTTTAGCAGAAGTTTAATATCACATTCATTCAACAGTAGAAGACACATTTCAAAGCAAGAATATCTTTTATCTCCCTTAAAATAATTAGCCAAATTTTTAATTAGACAATGAACCCAATATTTTCACAGCAGCAGCAGCAGCAATGGTGAGAAATGAGGACCTGCAGCGTATTCAAAGTAAAATGTGTGATTTGGCCCTCTTCTTAAGCGGCTTTCAGAAAAGACGCATTTTGTTTTGAGTATGCGAATTAAAGGATAACTTTTAGTAAAAGAAAAGAAGGGGGAAAAGCAAACATAAAAAAAAGCATGGTTGGTGGGAAGAAGAAGCGTTGCAGTGAAGCAAAACCAGCGCAGATTAAATCATTATTCCATCATTAGGCTGTTCGCCGGCAGTATAGGCGCTTCCGCTTGTCAGGTAGCATGACAGTCGCAGCTGTCGTGGAAGGGGCTCAAAAAGGGGCGGAAGGCCGGGGCGGCTGACAAGGATATCTCAGGGCTAAAAATTGTCTTCTACCTGCCATTTTGCAACCGCTCTATTTACCTTCATAATTTTTTCCTCCCCTCTCTTCTCAAACTGCAAGTAGGATCCACACTTTGTGACACGCGGCTGAAGGATTAACGCTCTCATAACATAGCGTTAAATTGCTGTGGGAATGAAAAATTTCCAGGAAAATGCTGATGAGATCCGGGATCAGCATTTTCTTGTAGGATCACGCCCTTCTTTACACGAACGGTGAATTAGACAAAGATATTGAGCAGACAGAACGCCTAAACCGCAACTGACGTGAGCAAATATAATCCTTTGCAACCACCTCCCTCAGCAGCAGTACTGGGCAGCCAAACGTAGAAACCGCAATTGACGGGAGCAAATATAATCCTTTGCAACTGGATCACTAAATGTCGCATTCGGAAAGTAAATCAGTTAAATAATAACTGTGAATTCAAAAACTGCATAATTTTTTAAATTATTCTCTACATATCTCTAATATCATATCATGGAATATTGCTATCAAGTAAACGCTTCAAAATTTAAGAAGACTAAAAATCATTCCCCTGTTAACCTCGTTATAGCTATTTATTTCACAAGACTCTCTCCAAATGCAGTCTAATTTTATATTTATAGATCATTGATAAGATTTTCAGAATTTACATTCTGATCATAATTTATAAAAACATGTTTCTTCTGTATGATCTTACACATGATAAGCAGATCAGGTGTTCACTACTTAGACTCGCCAACTACAATCATATTAGCTATTGTGATGTCTCATAATTAAACTTTAAGGGTTTTGAAGACAGTATTATCCTCACTGAAACAAACATAGGACTCATATTTTGGTAAAGAAGCGTATTTCTATAACAATATATTGAAAAATATAGACTCAACCAAGTGCATATATTCTAAGTTTTTTGTAGAATATGAGAAAGGCTAGTATACTTCCAGTTTCGTCTATTGTCTACCTGTAGTAAGAATAAGTATAGACACGAAAAGTAGATAAAGGTTGGTGAGAAATAGACACTAAAAGTAGACAAGATCTAGATGAGAAATAGGAAGCGTGAAAATAACGATTGCATGAAAAATTGCATTAAAAAAAGGTTACATAAAGTTAGAATTCCTGTCTGAGTTAGTTATTAATGAGACAGACGACATGCTACAAGATATAAAAATTCCAATAAATCTAATCCTAAATATGGAGATAAAATATAACGCATTGATATTATTATTTGTCAGTATCAAATATCTCTAAGTCTATACCTAAAGCTGATTTAATTTGGATGCAACGACAATTCATTATTCAATGCTTTACGACATTGGATAAATCGAATATTCAATATAATTTTTATTTTATGTTTACATCACCAATAACAGCGAGATTCAAAATATCAAATATATCGCTAAATAAGTGATGAATATAGGGCAAGGATTTCACCACGACAGCTTTCCATGTATTAAATTGGTCATGCATATCAATTAAAAATCGTAAATCAGATGGAATAATCATCTATAGCTTGAAAAGTGCCTCAAGAAATTGATTTCCAATTCTGAACGACATATCAAATGTAACTTTATGTAAGTTAATTCGCACAAGGAAATGCCGATTTAATAAAGCCGTAAGCATTTTTACACGATTTTATCTCAACCTTGATCTTATCCACGTTTAAATAACATGCAGAGAATAGCTACTCACAATCCATATTAAATATGAAAGAAAAATCCGCAAGACAACACGATCTCGGTTTCACTATCATCTTATATTTTCTGATCAACATTCTTTCTTTTCTTTTTCTTTCTTTTTTCTTATTAAGAGGGATTATTCATTCTTAAAGAAGCGGTGCATGAAAGAAAGTTAGGAGGAAATTTAATTCACTTAACCACTTACGAGGTCCTTATAACAGCTATACTCAATTAGAACAGTTAGAAGTGATAAGAGTAAATGATGGGTATAGGCTTTTATGCAGATAAGAAAACAGAAATGGAAAAACACAGTAAAATGGAAAACTTTAAATGAACACTCTTTGGTAGGCCATTTCTCAGAAATATAAAGAACCCGTAATCACTCTCATTTGAAAAAACCGAAGAGCGATGTACGATAAGGTAAAAAGCAGGTGCCACCTGCTCCATTAAGACATCAAATGAAATGCTCTAAAGTTGTATTCTAAATGTTATATAAAACAGTATTGCGTAACGTTCGCCATTGGAATTCATTAATCCGTTATCATTACTGAATTCGCAAAAGATGACAGGTTAAATTCACTTAACTAGAATATTAAATAGAGTTTCAAATATCGCGTGAATTTATTAGAAAAGATATATAGAAGAAATTAGAGAAAGACAGATATATATATTGAGGAAAGTATGAAAAAGGGGTAATTTAAGAACGTGAATTGAACACACATCGTTTCTTAAGGTGAAAAAAGGGGTAAAGTTCAGTTTAAGGTCTTTCCCTGGAGTATAAAATATGCGCTAGGGTATAGAGGCCTATATTTTGTGGACCAAATGAATTTAAAAACATAATATAAAGAAGATTAGACGAAAGTTAGAAAATGTTTCAACTCGCAGAATGGACAACAAAAAAAAATGAAATTAATAACTAGTTTGAAAGTTAAAAAAAAACTTAATCAAATGATAATATAAAATGAGTCATTTAAAATTGATTCCGTATGACAAATTAGATGCCAATTCAAAAGAGTCGTTATCTTTGTGCTAACACTGAACTATATTCATTCTTGAATTGATTATTATCGAGCGTATTTAAATTATAAATAATAGTTTTGTTTAGTTTCCTGTGCATTTATATGCATTAACATTTATTTAAAATATATAACGCAATTGTAAGAGTGTTTTTACACGCATTTTCATTTGATGTTATTTGGAAATTTCAAAAGCAAAAAAAAGAACTGATTTATCAGTTGAAAAATTTCTTTTTACAGCTTTGATAGTGGTTATTCTATTTGTGGAGGATTAATTTAAATACTTGAAATCTATTCATTCAAACTTTGAATTGCGATAAAAATTGGCCGAAGTTTATTTTTCTAAGAAACAAATCAGAGTATCAATAAGGGATTCAGTTCTACACAAACGACTATAAATTAACAAATTCGTAAGCGAAAGACCGAAGGAGTGTTAATTTCTTTGTGTATAAAATATATCCCTGGAAACCGGCACATTTTGTAAAAAGTTCCGTCTCGACTGTTATTAGACGAGGCATTTCATCAACAACAGATCAAAAATGCCGTAATCCCTAAAGAGGGTGCCACAATTATTTCCATAATGGGTATGGAAACTGCTTTGTTTGGGTGATGCAACACATTGAGGAAAGGCGCCACCTTTTGGTCAAGGAATTAAGTTCCTTTACCACAATGCACAGACACAAATGGCATACCCATAAACGTCATGGGAGGACTGATATACGTTCCCGTCACTAAAGACTACTAGACTACTTTATGAGCCATTCTGTAGGTGACCCCAACCTCATGAACTGACAAAGGACCAGTTGAGAATTATCTCTAGTTATACTTACAGGTCGAAATCGGAATGAGTGCTAATCTCCCAGTTATTCGCCTTAGCTTAAATTGCCTTCTTGAAGAGCTTATGCAACTATTATGCCCCTCCCCCCACGTGAATTTCTCGCTGTGCAAGTTTTTCTAGGTCCATTAACTGTCACACCAAGAGTTCGATAGTGTTGAGTGTTAAAAGCTGCCGCCTCTGCCAGATACTCCACTTACTTTGAGCACAAATTTATGGATTCGTGCTTTAGGAAAAGAGTGCAACTTTCCAAAGAAGGACGTGCATTCAAAATGAGAAGGATGTGGAATAAGATTTAGGTTTGTGTGGTTGCGGTGCTTCTACTCTGGTGGTCAGATATGGTATTTGGGAAACCATCAGAAAAAGGCACATGTAAACCACTAAGAAGAAGTTTATAAAAAATTGAAAGAAAAAGATAAACTGCTATTATTTGACGACGCTGAGAAAATGATTAGTATATATCTCAATTTTCCCAAGAAATTTCTTTACAACAATTAATAATCTTACAGATGATCTTTCAATGTGACATTTTTTAAAATACGCCGGGATTTTTAGAAGTTATTAAATTTTTTAAATAATTTATAGCGGTATTTTCAGTTAAATTTTGAAACGAGTTTTATATTTACTGTTAAATACAATTTACAAAAAAGCAATTCAAAGTATATTAATGAATTTTTATATTGTTTTATTAACTAAATCATTTAAGGACGCACCTGATTTTTAAAAGATCAAAGTAAAATTAATATTCACACATAAATTGTTGGAATATATCCCCATATTACTTAATTGCTTTGAAGCAATAAGGAAAAATTTTAACGTCCACTTCAATTCAACGAATGGGACGATTTATTTAAAAACAGTATGAATAGATATACAAATAATGAAAATATTAAGAATACTTAAATGGACTTACACCTAGAATAAAAACAAAACAATGTAATTCGAAATTTATTCTTAAAAGATCAGAACGGTTTTACTTTTTTTCAAATAACTACTACTTTGTGGAAATAATAGTTTAAAATAAGTCATTACCATAGAGAAAAATAAATAAGAAAAAATAAAAATAAATTAAATTCTTAAAATTCTTTAAATGATTCATAGATTTATAATTCCAACTTGCTATTTAATGCTCCCATTTCCTTTCATACATTTATGTTCTCAACATTGTAAAGTGAAGTTAACAAAATGTTTAAAATTAAAATAATGCTATAGAAAACAGTGGCTAAGAATTTATTGAACAAAATAAACAAAAATTACGTCATTACCACAAAGAAAAACCTAGTTTACGGGTTTAAAAAAACTCTATTTCACTACTGTCATGATGAAAAAATATTAAATATACAGAAGATAATCATCCAGGAAATGATTAATAATTAATGATGAGAGAGAAGATTTTAATAGGCAGTTTGTTGTTTTGGGATTTTACGATACACAGAAAAAAAACACAATTCGTGAATATTCAAAGAAAAATGTCGAATAAATATATTTTCACACGTTTGGATTGTTTTATTTATATAACTCCTCAGGAGAAAACGAAATAAATATTGCTATCTGAAAAAATATCACTTGAAAAGAAAAAAAGTTAGTCCCACGTGTGAACAAATACCTTCAGTAAATCAGATAAAGATCATAGGACTTTATTTTCTCATTGTTCAAAAGACGTATTGTGTATCCTATATGTATTTGACAGAAATTAGATTTGATATGCAACAGATGAGATTCCTTAATTTTTCCTATGAAATAATAAAAAAATTCCATAGATATATTTGTTATTTATCACTACATGTAAAATGAAAAATTATGTTTTAGTGATAATTTTTTTCTTTCAGCAAAATACTGGGAGGAAATAGTATTTGATTTAACGGAAATCATCCTTAAATAATCTTTTTTCATTAGTTTGTTTTGTAAAAGTAACGAGAAAACAGTAATAAATTGATTCGAATGCTCTACTGATAACACAATTTTCTCAAACGGTGTAAAGATGAACACATTCGAATCACTCATTAGAAAGCAACTAGTATTGGAATTATGAAATTGAATTATAAAACTTCATTTATTTTGAGCAACAACCAGATCGAAGCTGTGTAAATTATCAAAAACGTTACTGGAAAACCGCAAGAAATTTCACAGAAAATGATGTTCATTTTTACACTGCAGGGGAAATTTCAGTTTAATTAATAACAATTAATTCGTAAAATTTTTCATTTGTGAAGGAAGAAAATTCAACCTTGTTCCAAGTTATTGAATCCAATGTCTAAATTTTCCTCAAACGGTGGAAAGATGACAACATTCGAATCACTCATTAGAAAGCAACTAGTATTAGAATTATGAAATAAAATTCTAAAACTTCCATTTATTCTGAGTAACAACCTGATCGAAGCAGAGTAAATTATCAAAACCGTTACTGGAAAACGAAAGAATTTTCACAGAAAATGATGTTCATTTTACATTGCAGGAGAAATTTCAGTTTTATTAATAAGAATTAATTCGTTAACTTTTTCATTTGTGAGGGAAGAAAATTCAACCCTGTTCCATGTTATTGAATCCAATGCCCATCATTTTGGAAAATAATACCTCATCTTTCAAGAATTCTGAAAGAAATAAGTAGTTAGGTGAGAGAATTTTATCACTATCTATTAAAAACCAGATTTAAAAACGCATGTTAAAAATCAGTTAATTACCTGGTGAGACAGTACTGATTCATGACTGTTTAAACATCAGCGGCAACTTATCAAAATGTATGGCTCAACAACCCAACAACACTTCAACTCAACAGCCAGGATAAGTAAGTAAGGCGATCAAGAATCGCACCACAGTTTTTAACTAACTTCTCGCTCATCGATCGTTTTTAATAAAATGCATTCCGCTGTTTTGTTTTTCTTTTCCGTGCCTAACTCTTTATTTTGTTTTTCGGCATGCCTAACTTCTTCACGAAAGGCTCATCCAAGAAAACCGGGAAGTGAAGAAAAGACTATTGGATTCTGGTTTGGCTTTTCCTACAGGATCGAGATTTATGAGCGGCGCCTATCAGACAGAAAATAAATCATTACCCTTATTATTGTTTTTCCTTCCTCTCTCTCTTTTACGGGCGTTTATTTAACGTGGAAAGAATCAATAAAATATTATTTCGGAACCGATGATGATGAATGACAGAAGGTCTACTGCGTACACATGCTGCCATCTGGTGGAACTAATAACAGACCCCGCTTCCCCCTAAAGACGTAAGCTCATTTCGAAATTAGCCCCTATCATAAAATGGAGCAAGAAATGACTAACTGGCCTACAAAATATTCAACCCTCGAAGAAAACGATCTCTTACTGACGGTTGCCTTTGAAAGGCATTAGCGCTGACCAAAAATGGAAGTGGTTTGTATAAAAGAAACCGAAAATTCTCCTAAAAACCTAAGATAACAAATCTGGAAGAATTTCCTTATTTGGTTGCAGTGATAGTATTTTTTTAAGTACTGATTCGATTGTTTACAGTTTTTTTATAAAACTAATCAAAAGTGAAACAAATGTAACAAGAGATAAAATAACACAGTAGATTTCAGAGGTCAACACTCAAAAACATTGATTGATTGATACCTTGACTAGGATAGCTTAAAATGATATTATGGGGCGGGGGGATTATCGGTTTTAGCACAGTTTTCTTAGAGAACTTTAGTTAACAACCTTGAAACTGTTTAAACAATTTAGTAATGTACTTAACATTTTCTTTGGAGGAATACGCATTTGATAATACACGAGGCACTTTAACTTTCAAAATAATTGAAACTAAGACAAAAATTTTGAATAATTTGTCATCATTTCAAATCAATATTGAATGAAAATCAAATCCTTCCATCATATTTGAAGCCTTTAATAACAATTACAAATTATATTAAAAAAAATTCATCTTTTAAAATATTAACCTATAGTTCAGGGTTGATTAACTGAATTCACCCCTTCCCCCCTAAAAAATTAACTTTCGAAGATACTTATACATAATCAGTAATTTCTTTAAAAAGAATTCTTAAAAACGAACAAGGAAAGCGTTCAAGAGATTATAAGAAGAACCAAATACCTCAGAAAAAAATTGAAATTTTACAGTTTCAAAGTTTCAAAAAAATCCCCCATTTTCCTTTAGATACCTAATTTAATGACATTGAATTCAATCTATTAAAATGATCAAAAACAAATGAAGTTGAAATAATTGGTATAGACAATATGGCAGAGTTTTAAGAAACATGTAATTCCTTCACATTGTTTGAACGTTAATTAACAAATCATTTATGTAAAAACAATACATAAAACAACTTTCCCATTTTTAGAACATATTTTTATTTTTATTGAAAATTTGGAATTATTTCTAAGCTTTTTTTAAAACTGAAAATCATTTTTAAAAAATTTCAGAAGCCAAAAATCTGTGCTAGCATAATAACGTACAAAGAATAAATGGTAGATAAAAGAAACCACATAAAGAGAAAAGAAAACGCAAACGCAAATAAATTAAAGAGCTAACTAATAAAAATTATAGTATATTATGCAGTTAATAAATAATAATACAAGGTCAATATAATATGCAAAACAATTTGAAGATTTTCCCAGAAATGTCGCAAACCTCAAAGCTGCAATCTTTTCAGAATAAATAATACTTGACAAATGGAAATTATTTTCTTGTCTTTGCTCTATCCGAAATTTTGTCGTATTTTTTCCACTAAATATTTTTGCCACAAATGAATTCTTTCAAACTTTCAGAAAAATGTAAATAAAATAATTGAAAACCAACTATCGAAATCATTGAATCGATTCAAAACAACAACGGATTTTTTAAGGGTCAGCAGAAATATTGTTCAATGAACTGTTAGAAGACAAAAGTGATTTTTTACCCGCTAAATATGAAAACGTTGGTAAATATTTTAATAAGAGCATCCATCATTGAGCAGTATCTGTGTTATGTATTTTTTGAAAGGAAATAATTTTTTCTCAGAATAGAAAGATTTCTTGAAATCAAGTAATGCATGGGGCTTATAGTGTTCTTTTTATCACTTATATATATATAAGTGTGTGTGTGTGTGTGTGTGTGTGTGTGTGTGTGTAATTAAAAATACATTGATATATAATTTATATACATTTTACAATGTGAGTTTCAGTTTAGGTATCAAAAATTAGCCTTCAGTATTAGTTTTCTGGATTTGCCGCATCAAAAACTATTATTTCAGTGATAAAATCCCGATCAAAAGATAAAATAAAGTTATTATTGAAGTTATATAAATTATTATTGTAATATGATCCTCATTTTATTATTAGAAATAACACGAAATAGCAAAAATTTTAAAATTAATATTTTTAGTTTTCAATAGCATGATTTAATATTTTTATTTATAAGTTTATTCCTGATAGCTACTATAAAAAATGATTATTACGGAAACAGAAGAATATCGAAAATAGGTAATAAAATGACAATTTTGAAATTCCTAAAATAAATTAATAATTAAATAATATCGAGTTTAATCCCTTTAGAAAGTATTATTCAAAGGGGGCTTAGTAAATATGTTTTTATTTTACCTTTAAATGTCAGCAAAAAATCGAAGTTTCATTATTGTAACATTTCTACTAAAAACATGACACGGTGTTGAAATTGATCACTTTAATTTCATACAAGAATGTAAGTACTTCATATTTATAATCGATCTCCTTTTTTTATGATTACACATTTAATTTCTAATTTTCTTTAAAAAATCGTATGTGTTCTATGTAATACTTAAATAAATTCTTTTTATATTAATTGAAAAGTAGAAATAGTATTCGCTTAGTATGCTCATTTCACATGTATCGAAGGGAGATGAAAAACTTCAGATATGCAAGGAAAAAATCCAAGAATTTTTTTAATAATAAAGATGCCAACTTTTATTCTGATTTCATACTCAGAAAAGGCTTTCTCATATTCACATTTGGGAAGATTTTCTCGACCGCCTTAATGCATTACCAACTTTTATCATGTCTACGAAAGAACTGTTGGCATAGAAAAAAATACTTTCCAGATTAAGATTAACAACGGAAACCATAAGCCGAGACCCCAAAAACTTCTGGAAACGTAAAACTCTGCAAAATTCTCCACCGTTGTCGGTTTAAAAATTAGGGGACATTTCCGCAAAAGTAGACTTAAAGACCATTCCCATCCCCTCGGCCACCTCCTTATCGAAGTCCGCTTTAAAAAGGTAAGCAACTAGCAAAGTACCCCCAGTGGCCAAAATACTCTGGATGAAAACCGAAACATAGCTTCCAAAGAACTTCAAAAACTGCAAATGCGAAAAGCTGGCCGAGCTCTTATCTTGACAAAAAGAGTTTTCTGAAACCGCCCTCGCTTGTGTAATTTACAGCTTCAAGTCCGGAAGAACGTCATTTTGGGGGCCCATAGTTGGGTCACAGCACGAAGACGAAAGCTAGCTTTCATAGAGACGAAGAATAAAAAAAAGTTTAGAGAAAGAAACACCCTGAGGAATCAAGGATGGTTCTTGAACTTTCAGAGGGGAACTTAGGGGACTACAGAGACACCGATATGTGCAAGTAGAAATTCTCTCCCCCCCCTCCCCGCATTTAACTCGCTCCTCACTTTTTGGCGTGTTATCGCCTGCGTAAACACATGGAATAAGAAAAGTAATGGCATAAAAACCTATCTCTGACAGAATAATATTGTATATATTCCACATTTCAGGGTGAATGAAAGTGAAAACTTCAAATGTTCTAAAACAAACCCCAAGCAGACATTGTACGCTTTTAAATGCACATTCAGGCTTGCGCTTTTGTCATTAATTGCTCTTAATTCAGTAAAAATACAGTCACGAAGAAATATGAATTTTACAAAGGATTCTGAAACAGTCGAACCCCTAGGGATTTTTTAAGCGAGTTGTCCAAATGGAAAATAAAAGATGGACAAATTTTTCTAGCACTGCAATAAGGAAATATTCGTAAACTTAACTGCTTGATTTAAAAATGGTTTAGTAAGATCTTAAGAGACCTTTTTAGAGGGAATCGAAGGGTTAGAAAAATATAAGAAGTTATTAAGGTTACATTAACATGAAAATATTTATCATTATTTTAGACATATACATTTATAAAATTTTGCCTTCTTTTCAGAAGTACAAAAAAACTTTTGCAATCCATAACTCAGTATTATTTTAAACAACAATTAGTTTCAAAATTACTTTTAAGACAGAAGATTGTCTTGAAAACCTTTGTATTCGTAAAAAAATTATATTTTATTTAAGCAAAAAAAAAAGCATAGTTCTAATTTTTAAAAAATAGCACACTGTAATAAATCGTTAAGACCTACAAGTGCTAGAACTTTTTACATATTTTCAAGCTAAATCTTTTGAAAACAAGCAATTAACATGCGTGAAACATTCAAATTTAAACTCATGAATTTTTTGCACATAAACATATACATGAAAGAATTGTGTCATCTTTTGTTCAAAAAATGCTAAAACCCGCCTGTTGTACAAAATCTGTCATCATTATTTATATAACAAGGATAGATTTTTAAAAAAATTACATTGCAGATTTCTTAAGATATCCGATAAGAGAAATTTTTTGAAAATCATTTGAATTGACTCTTAAGTTATAGTCCAGAATCAATCGCGATGAATCGGGACTATATATATCAAAGAGTTGGCTAAGATCTCCTTTCGCAGTCTGCCCCTTCAAATCTGGCGGAAAGGGATAAGACGGGGTATAAATAACGTGTGTAAACGGCGACAATCTTGGCGCTATAAGAAGTGGAAGAGGCCTGCAACTGTAACCCTTTCCGTCTTATTCACGTTACACGATGGGGCTGGTGTTGGATGTTATCATGATGCCAAGGAGCAAGTGTGGAATGATTCACACAGATGAAAGAAAAAAAAATGCTCTCATGGATCAGTCCTGGGGACTATCAAGGTCTTCGTCCCTCTGACAGAGGTCGCCATTACAGGTCACGAGTTAGTTTTGCCAGTGCTTCACTCAGTCTGCATCTGCAAGTAATTAATACGGACTCCGGGGTACTGGGATTTCACGCGAACACTTTACCAAGGATATGTGTCCAAACGCTTTACCAAGCCACGTGGAATGAGGTGTTGCTCTGTTGAGTGGATTTACTCTTTCAGGGTTTCAGTAGTTTTCTTTTGTTTTGCTCTTAAAAGAGGGCTTCTTAAATCGGTCTCCACTCTAAGCAGAACCACGAAAATGAATTTTGGAATCGTGAAAGTGTAAGAGTTAAGTCGAGTTATCTTATTTTGTTTCAATTGAAATATAATCCAAAGGGGTTCTTGGGTTTAAAATATTTCATTAAAATGTAAAAAATTAATATATTTAACTAAATTCTATTTTTATTGTTAATTACGATCCTTTAATTATTTAATTTATGCGAATAATTATTTATGGGTTCGTGAGATATGTGTAAGGTTGAAATGATTTGTTGAGTAGGAAATGCGTAAAAATACTCTGGCTAACATGGATCTTATTAAGATAATACGGAATCAAGTTATATTGGCGAGAGGAAATTAAAAACAAATTCTAAATATAAATGATAAGTATTTAAATTACTTTACTAAAGCTAAATCCATATAAATGGCCGAGATTTGTTTCTTCTCGCTGTTAAAAGTATTTAGTAAGTTCAGTTTATATTTAAAATATGATTAACCGAAAATACAAATGCACATTCTCTTTATAGAATTAAACTAAAAAATTAAATTGTAAAGAAAATTCCATTTTCAATTTATATAAAAATTGCTGAATAAGAAAAATTGTAAATTCAAAATTGTTCAATAACGAACTGATTAGCAAGTTTAGTTTTTGAAAACATTAAAAATATGCTAAAATTAATCATTCAAGTTATTTTAAATAATTATGGCGACGAATTATATATGCTTCATAAAAACTCAAAGTAGTTAATAAAATTAAAATGATAAAGTTACATATACTGACAGAGAAAAATTGGTCTATACATAAATTTCACAAGTCATCAAAAGGAAAATAGTTCGAAGTTTGCGACAACCGAAAATATTTTCAAATAATTATCCAATTAGTTCAAACTACTAATTTAATATTACTAAACTTGCAATTTTGGTTTAAAATATCAGGAAAAAGGATTTTTCCTGCAATGCATATTTAGGATTTTTATTTCAGAGTATACGAAATTTATAGAAAATATCGTAAATCATCAAAGAACTGGAGTTCCGAGAATTTGCCTAATCTCCTCCTCTCAAATCTCTCTGAGGATGAAAAACACATTTTTGGAATTGTGTCCGTCTGCCTGTCTATATGTTAACACGATAAATCAAGTACACTTTGAGCTACATAGATGAAATTTGGTGCATGGGCTTTCGACCCGATTTGTAGACTTATGACAAATTTTCAATGTGATCCATTCACAGGAGTGGTTGTATGGCTGTTCGAATACAAATGAACACGGTGACTACAAAAAAAATCTAGGACGATACAATTTGAACATGAATTTCGCATTTAAAATATAGATTCTAATCAAATTTTTTAGGCCAATCTTTGAAAGGGTTGAGCATCTGTCAGTTTGTTATTTCGAATAAGAGTAAACGCAACGACTTGATGAGATTCTCTGTTATCTAGGAGCTACAACTGTAGCTTTGTGTCAAATTTTGGTTTCAATCAATCGGAAAGAGGCTTCCAAAATACATATTTAGACGATACATTCTGAAAAAATATTTATATCTTATAATTATTGTTTGCTAGTGCCCTGGAAGGAATTCGTTGCCTAATCCATAGCCCATAATTTTATGCGAGGGAAGGGATATAAGAAACTTATTGAAAAGTTTTACGGAGACTACTCCCTCTGGTGTTAATATAAAGTACTCAACTAATATCACTTCTTATTTAAGAGCAGATGGTGAACCATACAGATCTCGATTGAGCCTGGGAAATGTTAATTTATGAGCTTCTGCAAATGCAGATCATGTACTTGATATCGGAATACAAAAATAAAAGGAAAATTAATCAGAAAAAAGAAAAAACCTCAACGGATTCTGCATAAAAAAATGACATTAAAGATATGCTTTCACTGACTTCTCATTCCATTAAATCTTGATAATTTAAAGGAGTTCATTTCCATAAAAAAGTGGAGGAAAGTAAAAATAAAATCTAGTTCATCTTCTGAAGATTCAGTAGTTCACTGTCAACAGGGTGGTTGATCTCAGCCGATGTAAAGCTCTTTATCTGTACGGCCATTCCAGACGATTCAGAGAATGCTTAAGAATCAAAGGGAGAATACAGGCAGCTGTACGTGGGATTAAAACTAAAAAGGATGTGTTAAGACGTAACTCGAATACAGCCTAATCTCGTCTATCGGGTTCTTATGTCAGAATTCGTCGATAACGGTAAACTTTAAGGTTTTACCCAGGATAGATATATTAACTGTCTTGACATACCATTAAGAATAACACAGGATTAAAGGAAAAAGAATGTATTTTATATAAGTAATGGATATATTTAAAAAAAAAACTATAAAAGAGACTAAATTAGTGTATTTAAAAGCTATTTTGTATTGTGCATTTTTTAATTGTTTATTTTTTTAGCTATTTTTTTTTAATCAGAAGGGTAATACCTGGTACAACTGTTATTATATTTCATTGAAGTTTTTAATCAGAAAGGTAATGCCTGGTACAACTGTTATTATATTTCACTGAAATTCTTATACTTTCAAGTTACGATAAAATAACCTCCTAAATTAAATTGCGTATTTAAAATCTATTATGTATTGTGAATTTTTTAACTGAGTATTTTTTATTAAAAAGAAGAGTAATATCTGGTAGAACTGTTATTATATTTCATTGAAATTCTTATACTTTGAAGTTACGATAAAATAACTTCCTATATTAAATTGTGTATTTAAAATCTATTGTGCATTGTTTAATCGTGTATTTTTTAGCTATTTTTTTTAATCAGAAGAGTAATACCTGGTACAACTGTTATTATATTTCATTGAAATTCTTATACTTTTAAAGTTACGATAAAATAATTTCCGTTAAAAATTATCAATAATTTTTTCCCCTCAAAATTCAATTCTCGGAAATATACCTTTTCAAATGTGAATAATGCTTCATATGAATAGATTTTGTACTCACATGGTATTTATAAATAAAAGGGTTATAAATGCGCCAGTTGTCAATTTTTTGTTAGTAATAATTTTATCTTTTAATGTCTTTACAAACCAACTACTATTCTAAAATTAGTATTATTATTAATTGCTATCAAATTTAGTTACGGAAAAAAACCATGATGTCATTATTATGAATAATGTTTCCGATAAACTAATTTCTAAATCCAGAAAGATTTTGGAAATATTTTTAAAAAACAGAATGATTCGAAATGCAAGTTAATAATTGATTTTAAAAGCAAGTTTTATGGTTTTACGAATGGATAGCGCAAGATCTGCTCTAAGAAAATATTTTTTAATTAATTTTTTTCATCTCAAACTCATTTTTTAGAAGTATTCTTTCTCACGTAATAGAAATGAATTGTGTTTTGATACTTCGCCCATATACATAATTACACAATCAGAAATTTCAATTGTAAGTAATTTTCAAGCAAAATGTATATTCAACAAATAACATACTATACAAAACTTGTTATATACGATTTAAGAGAACTTTTACAAGGTTAAAAATATATTTAAGATATTCAACATTTCCTTGCTTATTTTATAAGGGGAAAAAAGACATAATTTTAAGATATTTTCTACCTTAAAAGTGCTATCCCCTCATTTCGTTACTTGATTTTTCTGTAGAGACAAATAATATAAATTTTGATAAAAATGAAGTGAATCTCTTTATGAAAATGATAGTGCTTGTAATGTACAACAAGTGAAATAATTGACTACTTCTAGAGCAGTTTCTTGAAAGTCAATTCAGGTTTTAAAGTTAATAGTCGGACACGGCTAAATGAAAACTTTTGAAAAGAGGGGGAAAAAACTACTGGTTCATTTCAGCAATTGAAAAGTTTTCATTCAATTTATGAAAAACAGGAATATCCCTTTCCCCATACTTTATCAAAATCAACCAAGCTCTTGGTGTCCCCAATCAATAATGAAAAGAGGGAAAAAACCCTTCTGGTAGGAAAAAAAGAAGCAAACTAAGAAGCAGGTTGGGTGACCAAGAGTTAGTTTAGCAGAGTTGGAGAGAAAAATTCACTACCGCTACAGCACAGTCCTCATTCGCACTAATAAGCAGCAGATACAAAATGCTGAAGAAACTTTATTCTCGGTTAATTGAATTCTACGCTATTTAGGATGTGAGCAAGTCGAGAATTAGTTTTAAATTTCGTAGCAGCAGGAAAGTCTTCGGTTATTTATACTTATTTTGAAAAGGTACAGGGAAGAGAGCTACTCTAACGAGTCCTTTCACAGAACTTTGGGGGGCTCTGGAAGTGGGGGCACAGCGGGCGAATGGGTAAAAATCTGGCTCCCTGCGGAAGGGGGGGGGGAGTAAGTAGTGAAAGAGAGGGAGATGATGAAGTGAAAAAAAAGGGAACTGTTAATGAAATCATTAATGCTCTGGAAGAAAGGATAAGAAGATAGAGGATAGATGCTGAAAAGAGGGAGCTACAGAAAAAGCCTTCGACCACATTTCGAGACTTCTCCAGTGGACCCTTCCTCTAATGAGAAAGGGAGCCCTGATGAGCGAAGTCGACACTAGTGACATTAAACTATAATTAGTCTGATTGACAGACCAGCAGGGTGGATCCTCTATTTTAGCTACGTTGAGAATGCGCCTAATTCGGCTGGGGTAGAAAGCAGCGCCGAATCTTAATAGCTCCATTCGCTACCTAATCACTTCAATGCCTTCGTCAATGGAAGCGCTGTGGCCTGGCCCTCCTTTTCAAACCCAACCTCCCCCTCCTTTCGTTTTCCATCTATTTTTTAGAGGCTTTTCTCTTTTCCTTTAAAGTACTCCGTCTCTCACTGCTTTCGTTTTATTGCGTTCGAATCTCTGTTAATAATGGAAAGAGTCTCTTCATTATATAGTAACCACATCCAGAAAGAAACCCCCCACTGTCTTTTCTTCAGGTTACTATCGATAAATAAGCGTAAATTGCACCATTCTTTTTATTGCATCTCACTTTCTTAGATTAGAGCAGATCAAGTCCAAGACAAATAGAGGGAAAAAAATTATAAAATGTTTAGAAGTTCGCAAAAGGGGGATATAAAAAAGGGGGAAAGAAGGAACGAGGGGGAAAAAAGAAAACAGACAGGGCAGGTGGATGAAGAAGAAGATACTTCCTATTGTCAAGCGGCTAAGCAAAGTGTATCCGTAACACCCCCACTCTTAAAGGCAAAAACGACTTGATTGGTAGATTTACACAAACAGTTTTCAAAACACCCAAGAAAAGAAAGTAATAATAGAAGTTAAGAAGAGCGTTGTACACATTAGACATTCGCGATGGAGGATAGATGAGCAAAAAAACGGGAACCAAACAAATAAGTAAATCGAAGAACAATCCGCTTTGATTAGTCGAATCCTTTGTGAACTTTTTCTCGCTGTTCTTTTACTGGCTCAGCGTCCAGCGCCCAGGGAAATCAGCATATTAACTGAAAGGATTTCGGATTCATTTCAATAGACACTTTGCAAAGAGCAACTGCATATGACTGTAACTACGCTTCGTGCCAGGCATCTGCTGCAAAAAGAATTAAATCGAGAAATCTTGGAAGACATTTAAATGCCAATAGAATTTTTAGCTCAGTGAAAGAATTTGCGAGAGAAAATTCTTATAACCATTGTAAAACCGCTGATGAAATGGAAGCAATTTATTTATTTGTAAGTATATGGCAGATATAGCTCATAAATTTTTAGTGAAATACATATTTCTTTGTAAAAAAGCTGTTTACAGATCCCTCATAGACGGATTCATTTTCAAGATTGCAATTTGATTCTTTTGGAGCAAAGAGAGTGATGAACTAAAGATATAGAATAATGAATAAAATATACACTAGCCGTCTAATGGAGAGAAATGGCGATATTATGTTTTTAAGCTTTTGAAACAGTCGTAGGTCATTTTTAACTAATTAATCTTAGAGACGAATTAAAAAATAATAATCAAATATTTACTATGTATTATTTTATAATAATTTAAATCAATGATTTTTGGACTGAGAGTTTCAATTTAAAATTATATATTTATTTTTTAAAGTTTAGATTTTATTTCCATTAATTCTAAAATGGCATAAATTCTTTTTTAAAGGGCTCGCAAAAGGGATTTAAAATCAAAGATTTCAGCAATGAGTTAATATCAAATATTTTGTCAAAAATTGAAATATGTGTCTGAGAACTAACTTAAACTTTAAAGAGCTTTGAACGTTAAGTCAACTAATGTAATTTACCGATTAAACAACTGTACTTGATTAAATAGATTTCAAAATTTGTAAGCAAGGTCCTTAAAATGATTTCCGATGAAAAAGTTAGCTATTTTACACATATTGTCTCGATTCGAAGTTTACGCATTTATCTAATTATCGATCCAAGTTTTTGATATCCTAAACTTCAGTTCGAAAAGCCCCAAATTAACGACCAGAAGATCGATCACCTGCAACTTTAAATGATGAAAAAGTTATTGTTCTATTCGCAGCAGAATACAATGATCAGGTCTAGTCTTCTTGTCTGAGGAGCAGTAATATCTATCATAAAGAACAAAAGAAATTAATAAATAAATAGAGAGGGAGAGACAAAGAACGAGGTAATGATTTTTCAAAAATGCTTACGATCGTTTTGTGAGACTAACAATATGCATTTGCTAAGCTCCAAACAGTTACAGTGTATTATTCAAATCGTGTTCTTGTTAAGCTTATATACCACTTGGAGAAGCATTATTTTAATGAAGGTATGTGATAAACAAGCTGCTTTACTTAAAACAGTAACCAGAACTTATTTATTTACTTCTTGGGAGGAAAAACACTATTTTACCAAAGCATTAGATTAATATCCTGAACAGTACACAAATTGCATTCTCATTAAAACATAATGCACCATTTGAAATATTATTTATTGAATGTGCCTATGTATAGTCAACAAATATATACATGCCATTAGCATTTGATTTATTTACTTAATGAAGATAAAAAAATATTTTATCAATGCCGTGAAATATTGAAAAATTTTATATTTATATAGAATTGATTAGAAATTAACATTGGTGGTATTTTCGAAAACAGATTATATGTTGCTGTATGTTAATAAAAGGCAAATACTCCTCCACGAAGTTTCGTTCCACAAAAATAAACATTGCCAGACAAATATTATCAAATTTCGCTTTATAAGCAGTGATAATAATGAGGCTATGAAACAATAAGACAGTATAAATATGAGAAATTTGCTTTTTCCATCTTTAAAATGTATAGTATGCCACAATGTAACTCAGATACTTTGTTTACAAATTAAGCCAAACTCAAACAGAATGAGAAAACGTAAGATAATGGAATTTATAAAACAACGAATCTATTTACACAAGAAAACATGTCTGTACACATTGTTTTGCGAAGTGAATTATTATTAAACGTTTTGTTCTACCGGCGCAAAACTAAGCTACATTGATTTCAAAAGGATATAGCTTTTCGCTCGGGTCTACTTAGAAATGTAGATTTTCGATGAAATTTCTGTTACTTTTTGTAGTAGGTGTGTGGGTTTTTTTAAAAAATCCTATTACTTAAATTTGGAAGCAGTAAAAAAAAAATTCTAAGTATTTTGATTTTTGAAACGGATGTCGAATAAATTTTCGGACGAAAAAAATTCAGGAAGTATTACAAAAAAATTCAGGAAGTATTTGAAAAAAAATCAAATAACTTATTTTATTCATTTTTTACTCATTTTAGTACGTTATTCTGAGAAAAATATATTAAGTAATAACTCATGTTGACAATTGTTGCTCATGTTGTTTCGAAATAATTCGAAAATAATTACAAACAAATATGTTATTTAAAATCACTATTCGAAAATATTAAAATCACAGTTCGAAAATAATTACAAACAAATATGTTATTTAAAATTACTATTGTAAGTGTTCCTACCCAACTAAAGGCAATAATAGGAATTTCATGAAATCAAGTTCGTTTTTCATTTAAACGCAGAGCATCACTTCACGGAGTAGCTTGAATTTAAAACTAAATATTATTTAAATATATAAATTAATTTTTTAGTAAATACGCGCAAATTCAAGATTCTTTGATTTTCAATGACACATCATGTAGTTTATCCTGTGTTTTAACTTTAGTTGATACTGAGAATAGTGGACGATACCTTTCATACTAGTCATGCTTTCATTTCTGACGTAAATTTAAATGAAACTGATAAGTTTCATTAAAATAATATCTAAAGTTATTTAAATTATCATATACTTTTGAAATAATTCCACGTTATAGTATATTTATTCCAAAATAAAGCTTAAATTTTTAATTATAAAAAAATTAATGGAGAATAAATAAAAGGAAATATTAGATAAATTCTGTGTTTATTAGTGATTTCATAAGAGTTAAAAGCATTCGAATTAATTTTTATTCTGCAAATATAACCCAAATAGGAAACCACGAAGGAAAAATATAAATTTAAAATAAATATGAATAATATTTTACCATTCATGAGAAATAATAAAAAATTTAAGTGAATCGCAAGTTATGGTGACAGAATTTCTACGAACAGATTTTAAAATTGTTCCTTCTGAACATGTGAAAGGTATGATATTACACCAAATATTCTATTTCGCAGCGTCAAAGGATAGTAAAGTCGCGGAATGTCATTTTCTCAAAATAATTTGTAAGTTCACATGTAGAAAAAGATCCCACGAAGCATTTTTTTAAAATTTATTAAAATATAAAATAAATCTGGTATATATTTTTCAAAGGAATCCATAATTCTTTTTTTTTTCAACTTACAGTATCGCAATACAACCAAACTTTAAAAAAATCTTCCTTAAAACATTTTACTTTATGATAGAGGAAACGCCCTATTAGAAATAATATTTATAAATTGATTTTTTTATTGGATATAAGAATTTATCATTAAAAAAACGGAAGACATTTGTAAGTTACCAGATATTTTAGTGAAGCGGCATCTATCTCTTATATAAAGTGTTTTTCTTCTTTTTTTTCAAAAATATCTCACGGTAAACAACTTTTATTTGCCCATTACGCGTAATGAAATGCGAAAAAAGATCTCTGAAAGAAATTTAAAACTCAAAATACAAAGAACAGGAAGCCTTCACTAGGAGAAGATATAGTCCAAAAGAGAATGGAGGGAAGTGAACGACTAGTTAAAATTACAATCCGTGAACACCACACTTATTACTAATGTTAGTTTAAATAAAGGGTCAAGACTGACGTGCAAAAGAAAAAGTTGCGGTCTAGCCACTACCTCCTCCTCAGATTGGTATCCAGACACTGAAATCTGCAAGGAGACATACCTCTCAAAATGACAGATTACAGCAGATCTACGCAAATCACTACTTGCAGTTCATTTAGTGAAGAAAAGAGTCTGATATTCTTTCTTCGCATGTGTGTTTTTAAGGATAGACGTCATTTTTTTCCATTCTGCGTTGAGTTTCCCTGAAACGTAAGTGTAGATAAAACGATGCGCCGAAGTAGATCTCATTTTCTATAGGGGAGGTGTGTAGAGGAGGCAACTGTTATACTGGCCGTGGATAGAGTTCAGTGCTTTCCGCCATTATGCGTATTGTTGCGAGCATAATAGATTGCTCTTAAGGGTTAAGTAAACCCCACATTACTCTCAAACGGAAAGTGGAACTCTGGAAAGATGGGAAAAAAGTTAAGAAAACAAGACAGGAGAAAGGAAGCAGAGGGTAAAGAAAACAGCATTCTGGATAATGACTTATGAAATTAATCAGAATATGACAACGATGCGTAAAATTAGAGGCAAAATAAGCAAACAAAAATAACGGAGGACAGTAAAATACAATTAATGAAACCTTAGAAAAGAATGCATTGTTGTGAAGATATGCTTATCCGTTATAATTGGATGCAACTTAGAGGGAAGGGGAAATTTTCATGGGGTGTCGGGTGTTGAAAAAAAGTGGGAAAATCCGACAATCAAATGGGTTAACAAACTACTATTTAACACAAAATAATCGTGTAAAAGTTTTTAATTTTTTATAAACAAACACTTTTTGATGAATTTAAATAACGATAAATTTCCACAAAACAAAGAACACTGAAGAAATTTTAATACATAAAGACACAGTTACTGCTATTAGATATAGAGGTTAAACATTAATAATCTATACCAAAAAATTTAAAAAAATGATTAAATCAACGGAAATAGAGATGAAGCTCTGAAGAACCAACTATTCCAAATGTTATACAACAGATGAAATTTATTAAATAAAAATATCATGTAGCTCTTAAAGTTTTGCATGATTTTATTTATTTCATCAAACATTTTTTTCGCTCAGTGACATTTAATTTTGTAATTTTGAAATTTTCACTTCTAAATATCTTTTGAGAAAAAAAAAATCCTATCCAATATAAATGTAAATTTTTTCACTCAAGAGGTTTTTTTTTAAAGTTTAAGTAAATTATCTGATAAGATGTCACTGAATATTTTGAATTGCATAACCCCTGAAGGGGAGGGGTAAAAAAAGATATCACTACTATTAAAAAAAAAAACAAAAACTAAAGCTTTGAATAGAAGAAAATTTAATTGTTTTTAACCTCAAAGTATATTTAAAAATTATGAGCACACATTAATATTTAAAAATTCATTTAAAGCAAAATTAATACATTTAACCTTAAGAATTCTGTTTAGTTTTAAAATCAAATCTTTAGTGATTCCACAATTTATAATTCTTTGTAAGTACTTTAAAATTTGTATAGTTTTTACACGAGTATTAATTTTTAACTAAATACTTGCTAAACAAGTTCATATATTTCCATTCGATATTTCGACTTGAAAAACGACTTCCAAATAAATAAAGTTTAATTCGGAGTCTTAATTTTCCAGATATTTTTTCAAACGATGATCTTTACAGCTGAAATTATGACAATGAAAAACCTTCTACCATAAGAAAAACCGTCATTTCAGCTAGGTAAAATTTTAAAATTAATAATTTCGGCCATCTAACTTGATTAAAAAACCAAGTTTAAAATAAACAAATTTATATGCTTTATTTTTTAATCCATTCAGAATAAAGGAAATAAAAGCTTGATATGAAATTAATAACTATACATCAGATAAAGCAGGACAAGGAAAGTGGGCAGAAAGTAAGTTGCAGTGATAGAAAGTTGCTTAAAACAGATATTAAAGTTTATTAGCTAATCGGAGACACTCTTGTCAACCTACAACAACGGATTCTCTTGAAGCTCCAGAGGTTTCAGGGGTCCCCTGAGAAACCTTTGAATTATTTATTGCTGTGGTAAAAGGGTTAAATTCTGTACGTAAGTATTAACTTCAATGCCCCTGTCAATCTTTTCAAGTTGTATTTGAAGACATTTCCGATCTATTGGCTAAATATCATAGTATTATGCTACATAAAAGAGTATTTTAGCTATCGAATACAAAATAATTAAAAATAATTCAGTTTGATTTAGATTTAATAAGTGAGCAAAAAAAAAATAAGCATGAGCAATTAAATATAAACTCGGAATATCCCTGCTTTTAGTGACGAAGATTTATGTTAGTAAGTGAATAATTTGATGCTTTTAAATGTCATAACTGCATCCTTAATGCAATTAAAATAAACCCAAATTTTACATGTTTTATATATATCAGTCATAAGATCAGATAAGATTTTATATCTATATATATTTTTAGTTTTAGGTATTTTTAATATAGGTTTTCATTACAAATGCTTCATTTTTAAATATCAATAATCTTCAAATTCTTTTTTTAATAATTTCATTAAATGAAAAACTATGATATTTCAGTTAAGTGGAAAAAATGATGAATAATTAAAAGATAAAAATTAAATAAAACCGTTTCATAATTCAGTTAGCAATTAGCATTTGCAATATCGTAAATAAGAATTAAATATGATCAATAAAACAGTATTGAAATATCTTTTTTAAAAATTGAAGCGGCGAAAATATTTTCTGGGTACTATTTCGATTTCAGTAACATACCATAAATAATAATTCAATAGAATTTTAGAAATTATAATATGCCTCAGAATTAATAAAAATACACTTTCCCGGTAATATTTCAAAATATTTTTTAACAAAGTATACGAAGTATTTCGCTCAATTTCGTCCAAAATTTTTTTAAAAACATTTTTAGTTATAAAGAAAAAAAACTTCTAATGCTGCGTTAATACATGGCTCAAAACAGGGAAATGTCACGAATTTAATGATGGAACTCGACAGCATTTGAAATCTCTCAATTATTATGTTAATGCGTTTACGGGGCTATTTTTTCAACTATTGGATTAAATTATTCTGTCTCCACAGAGCAAAAAGAAAATCAAAAGAAAAAAAATCAACGGTATAATCCCATTAACCAAGTGACTTTAATCATTATTTTACGCATTTCTTGTAAGGTTAAAAAAAGGCGCTGATTAAGCCTTTAGGTCCATACAAAGAAAAATGTTGTGAATACATATTAAAACTAAAAAACGCAACGCCAAGGAAAGAAAATATCCCACGACTTCAAATCTTAGACATTTAATTCTATGGGTATATATGATCATGATGTTGGAACAACTTCCATATGATAATCAGTTTAGCCGATTGTTGACTTTCCTACGTCTGTAACGAGATAGCTGGGATTCTTTATCTACTCTTTTGATAGAAAAAAGAAGTATTTTAAACAAAGCAGGAAAAGAAGAGTCAAGAAGAAGAAACTTGATTTTAATAATTTGAAAAAAAGCTCAAATTTTATTGTCTAGGTAAAGAGTAATGCAAATTTAATACCTGAACTTGAAATTAAATAGGCATTATTAAATTATCAAACGGAGAAATAAAAATTAAAAATGGAATTTTAAAAACAAATGTTAGTCCTTTTATATTATTTTGGTTTTAAAGAAAATGAAATTTTTGCATAATAGTGGTAACAAAAACCCGAGAATTCCAATTCTATGAAATTATTTTGATTAACAAATATTCAAAAAATAATATTTACCATATCTATAAAAAGTCACTTAAACTAAAAAACTACATATTCCTGTATTTATAGGGAAGTTTAATTGAAACTTGAATATTTAGAAGAGAAAATATAATTCAAACTACTACCATCAAAATATTTTAAAAAGTAACTAGTTTTTGATCGAAATTTTGTTCATTAATTTCTTTTTTAAAGTAATAATCATTTCTGGAATAATTTTCTATTTCATTTTTGTTTCGCATATAATAAATAACCAAAGAGGCAATACTAATTGATTTGAAAATAATTATTAAAAGAATTTAGATTTAATTACTAGATTTGGAATTTAATTTACTACTTTCCAGATATTTTTTAAGCCTTTAGAGCCCTTTCCTATTTAAATTATATTATTAAATTATCAAAGCTATCTATTTAACTAGGCATGTAAAAATTCTAACGTAGCTTCTTCTAGTATTATATTTTCAAAAACTAATAAGTTCCCACTTTTTTCATAGACGCATTCAAAAAATTGACAATTTCAACAGCCCGATCAATGAGGAATAGGCGAAACAGTCATATTGAAGCAACAGGTCTAGACAAGCGCATACTAAAGGAATGAGTTATTTTGTGTTCCTATTTTCAGAAAAAAGGGCAGTTCACCACCCTCTCACTTGTCTATGATATCTCGATATTATCCAATGATAGATCTAATGACTACGTTGGGGGCCGAGCTCCTAATACTGAAAATGACTTTTTCCATAAACATTAAAGAAACTTCACCCTGGGCATGATCATTCCCTCTAATATCAGGTGAATGATTGGGTCAGAGCGAGATTGGGAGCTGATTGGTAAGGTGGGGCGGCTCTATTGATAAAAGCCCCACTTTTTTTTCTTCTTATTCAGAGCCTCCATTTGTTTATCAAGAGTTACCGTATGCAGCCTGCACACTTACAGGAAATGACAAACTACTACTTGTAGCCATAGTAACAAAAACCACGATGATATTGAGGGAAAAAATAGTCCACGCTAATGGTTCATTAATGCTCGGCCGCAGAGATGAGATATGGCAGAAAAGACTCACTAATTCGCATTGAGGGAAACCGACCTGTCATTGGTAGGTGGAAGCCCGCTTGAAATATGGGGCTAATAATTAGTCCGCTTTTCGGGACCACGCTGGAATGTCGGTGGCTTACATTTGGCACAATATTGCAACAAATCAAAGCGAGGCTCACTCATTATGACAAAAGAATGAATCTCACAAACAAGGAAACGCAGTTTCATTGATTGTTCGACTGCGCAAAAAGGTCTTTTCGTCTACAAGGCGGTTGTAAAAAGTGCATTTTAAGTGTCAACGCAGCTCAAAAAAGCCCTTCCGTCTACAAGTCATTAAACAAGAGTCTCAAAAATGTGTCTTTTTAGTATCAAATAAAGATAATTTGATGCTGCAAAACTGTAATATGTATTTTTTTTTTATTTTAGTTTGTCTGTATTCAAGCAATTCGTTTAGTGACCGAGAGATTTTCAATTAAAATAAGTGTTCAATACTCAACCGAAAAAACAAACAAATGAAATTAAAATTAATTAAATGAAAAATTATTAGTAAGGTCTAAATTTTCAAAAATATCCCTGAATATTAAAATGAAATTTATTTATAATTATGAAGAGTTAATAAGAATAATAAGTAATTACAATTCCATAATAGACACATTTGTTTAAAGCTTCATAGTTTTACATGCAATATCTGTCAAAAAATTCCGGAGGTTGCATAAAACGGTTTAAATTATAACTGATGTCTATTTTGTCTATATTGAAAAATGAATAAATACTCGTATAAATTGAATTTAAAAAATATGATTCATTTAATTTGATTAATAAAAAACTTCAAGTCTGAAAGTACTCAAATTTGAGAATTTCCCAAATTTTATATAATGATTCACGCTGTAGCTATGTAGAAGCTTGGAGAATGAGATACATCGTTACATATTTGCCATCGCTTTCAGACTCTGAATTAACGATCAAAACTTAAACTAGATAGCCAGTCCCGAATTGGAACGTTACTCTAAACAAATCGAATCAGTCAATACATTAAAACAATACAAACTTGATACCAAAAGTTTCCCAGACAAACTAAACGAATTTAATTTTAATCTGCAATATAATTCATATGTTTAAAGATGAGAAAGAAAATAGAGATAATAAATTTTTAGACAATGGCTTATCATTTTATTTTCAAAGTTACTAAAGAAAGAAGAGGAAAAAAAGCGATGAGAGAAAGTATTACGAACGAAAGTTTTCAATTACATTTGGACGAAATATAAATCGGCAGATTTTTAAGTGTACAAGCACGATTCGAGAAATGAAAGACTAAAACTTTTCATCAAAAAGCCTGTAGAAACACATAAAAAATAAAAAGAATAATGACACGTATCTATTGATTGATTATGAGAGGATTGATATAGAGGATAAAGATGAGGAATCTAATCAAGTGAGACGTGAAATCCGCTTGAAATAAACCGAAGTTAGAGTAACCCGAAGATAAGTCTATCAAAAAATTTAATAAAAAGAATCCTCTTGGTGTATACAGCCGGATAAGTCTTTCAGACAGATGGTTTCAAACCATAAGATTTCAGAAAAGCAACAAGAAATTTTGAAATCCAATTCAAACTCCAGTGTGATTAAAAATATGGTAGCTGGTGAGGAAAAGCTTTCAAAATTTTTTTTCTCTGAGTGAAAGCTCAATATCAGTAATGCAGACAACTATTTATTAATTTTGAAAACACAATCACTTTTCCAATGTTCATTTAGAGCAGCGATGATTATTTTGCTTTTAGTCTTACAAAAATTGTAAAATTGGTAAGAAAATTTGTTTTAGTACATGCTTTTAGAAAGATTTCTAAGGCCTAAAGCGTTTGAAACTTAAAAATATATTGATTATATATCTATAGTTTTATATTCCCATTGCTTTACGACATTTTATATTTTAAATATCTTTTTCAATCAGAAGATATTAGAAATGTCCAATATCAATGTTTAAGATACATTTCTTTTAGTTTATCACTTTTTGTCCTGATAAAAATATGGATTTCTTTTTTAAAAACAGCATTTTTTTATTGAATATTTTTAAACCTATTTTTATATGATGCGTTGTGCCGAGTGTTAAAGCAATAAGCCGTGAATTATGTTAAGATAATCAGATATGAATAATGTTGGATATATTTGTGAGTAATACATTTGAAAACAGTTATAAAAGTTTTTTTTAATGATATACATAGTAGTTCTTTAATTTTGTTACAATTCAAAACGATTCGTTAATCCTTTTAATTAACATGATGTACTTGTACAATAATAGAAAGCTTTTCTAATTAGAATAATCGACATTTAACGTATTAATTTGGATAATTCGATGCAAACTCAGTATTCACAGAACAGCATATTTATTAAAGATTCATAATGTAACTGATGATTATTGTACTTTAAAAACTTTTTTGAAAAACGGTTAACATTGACATCGGTTGATCGTAGGATCGTTTTTTACTTGCCATAGGCATTAGAATTTATTTATTCATTGAAATTTTTACATTTTAATTATTTGTCTAAATTATTCAAGAAACAAAGCTAACCTTTTCAATATGAACTTCTAGAACTTTGTTTTTGCCCCGAAATTACCAATATCCTACTACATAAAATGATTTTAATTATCACATAAAATAATTTATCAAGTAAAATAATCCCCAATTTTAGGTGATTTAAGCCGGTAGTTTTGCCAAATTAGCACATATAAAGTATTGCCCGTGATGAAAATGATTAACATGATTTGTATGACACATACTGAATATGAAGCAAATAAGTAGATGATCCAGAAATGTGCAGTCTTTTAAATAATTAGTATATACTTTGAGCTTATGTATTTTGTTGGCAAGTTTAAAAACATACAGAGACGTCTTGAAAGAAAATGATTCACATACTTTATGGGAAAGATTCCTACAGAATCTTTAAGTGGAGGTTACTAATATTTTACGATTTTCTTTATTTTAAGTATGCTAATAAAAAATGAAGCTCAAAATAAATGAACCGTTTCCACTGATTTAGTCCAATAGTTTTGCTACGCTTACATATACAAAGCGGTTTATAAAAAATAATTGCATTAAAATTTTTGCACATTGAATGTGAAGAAATTCGGTAGATAGTCCACACATTTTCAATCTTTCCTTATTTCGGTGTACACATTTGAAGCTTCCCTGAAAGGTCGCTATGCGCAACCCAGTTTATCACGAGCCTCCTTGGATCGAAGTGCTAATTACCGCTGAAGACTTTTTTAATTCATTAACACAAAACTCGTTTAATCACAGACGTCAGTGATGGGATAGGGCAGATGTTTTTCATGCATCCCATAGAAATGATAATTAAAAAAAAGAAAAGAAAAAGATTACGTTTTCCCTCGTTTTATGTGAACTGTGTTATTACTTAGAGAAACGAGTCTTTCACGGGGAGAAGGGGAATATTATTAAGGGAAGGGATGCTTGTTTTCCAGAAAGGACTGGAATAAAGTTTGCTCACCCCTTTTTAATGAAAAATGCGCGTGCGGTAAGTATGGGGTCCCTCTATCCCAGCAAAAAGTTAAGATCTACACTATTAAGTTCCATGCTTTTTATTTATAATTAAAGAGTAACGCAATCATTGTATTTTATTAAAATGCTGATAAATTAAATTTCATCAATTGATTAAAAAATTATTACTTATCTAACTTAAACCATTTAGATTCGAAAGAAAGAAAACCATTTAGAACCGGAACCATAAAGAAAAACGAAATCGAAATTAAATCTATAATGTGTACAATGGAATGTACACAATATAGATTTGACGATGAATTTGACAACAGTAAAATGAAATGTACAACTTTTCAGCAGATGATTGAAATTTCTGAAAAGTACCAGATTTTAATGGGGAGCGGAGTAATTACTTATGGATTGATACCAATAAACTTCCAATTATAAATATTTACAATACCATTTGCAATAGAAATGCTTTAATAACATAATTACAGATTCTTTGAAATAAATGTTGTTAAATGCTACAAGATTCTGCTTTTTAAAGCAACATTTTCAAATTCGAACTTTCGGAAAATCTAATATATCGCGAAAATCATATTGATAACTGTATAATAATTTGTCGGTTAAATAGAGAAGTCGTTTCCAGTATTGACTTCAAACCAAGTCATTATTGGTAATTAAATGGGATCATAAATTATCTACCGTAAATCATTCAAATTAGCGCGCCACTTCTACTAAAAACAATTTTCATTTAAAGTGAGCCTTCCGTTTGAAAATTTCAAAGTTAAAAATGTCTCCTCTAGAGTCATAACAAGACGGTAAAAATACCGCAGCCTCTCTCTAATTAATGACGGGAAACCAAAGAGACAAGAGACATTTCAAGGAAGCAATTGGCAACAGCTCTCCACTAGGAAAAACTACTTCGGAAAATGCCAGAACACTGACCAATACAAGAAGTATGGCACTTATTCGAGATCCTAACTGTGATAAATAACATAGCCTTGAGACAGAAACCCCCAGCACCGGATATTTATAAGAGCGTCAAACTTTTCTCTTGGGTCAGGTCTGTTTGTCAGAAGTTGAAGACTCCATTGAAAAATATGCTCTCCCCGGAACTAAGGCTTATCGGCAGTGCGTTTTCTATTGATTTAAAAGCCAGCAACGAGCCCTCTTCCACAGTCGCTAATGGGCAATTCTCACAAACAGATGTCCCTGACTTGATTCTAACGATCACTGGCTACAAAGTCAGCATCTTTCCCGGAGGTTTTTACACAGAAAAAGCGACGATATGGGGGTAAATAATTAAGATAGAGAAGGGGGCGAAATGAGAAGAGAGGATAAAGACAAATGAAAACCCGGTTTTAATGCATACAGATGTCTTAGTGAAGCCCCTTCGATTGCGGCCCTAATGAGAAATAAGAACTATCTTAACGGGAGGAAGCCATTTCCTTCTTGTTGCTTATCTCTTTTGAATGCTATCAAAATGATAAAGAGAACAGAAGATAAACTCCACTTGGGTCGGAGGAATTTAAGAAGAAATTGCAGGCTACAAAGATATCAATCGCGATAGAAAAGACAAGAGGAAAAAAGTATTGATTGGGTAATTATGGACGGGCTCCATCGAGGAGATAGTCGAAGCATATAGACAGGTGGAGTTTCTTTAGTTTGGGAGGATTAAAGATTTACTTACACTTAAGATGCGCCGTAGAAAGTTCTTTATGGTGGTAATAAATAAATACCATTAACGACTCGGAAGTTCATCAACAATCAATCCAAGAAAATGATCAGATCGTCCATGTGTTTAGGGGTAATTATAATTATAATAATAAAAAAGATATCAGCATCGAATAAAAAAGTATAGGCTGGTAAAATCTTATTTTTTTTCCTTTGGTTCTCTCGCTCTAGATTGCTTTAAAAAAACTTTTTTTCACTGAAAATACATTTTTTTTAAAAAAATAAAGTAACTAAAACATAACAGATATAATGATACAATAAAAAGGTAACCACAAAAAAATGGATGTTCAAAACTTTAAAAAAATGCAGTAAAAAAATCCAAAACCTGATCTCGAAATAAAGAAAAAATATTTCCCTAAGTTTAGCAACAATATTACAGGCTATTATTACTACCAGTAAAGAAGATTAAATTAAATTGATGAAATGTTCATCGAAATTTTTTAAAAATATTTGGATTCACACATTTTCTTTTGAAAACAGCAAAATGTGTTAATAAAACATTTACGGGCTACAATTACTATTAGTTTCATAAAAACTAACATTATTTTTATATTTCGCATTTAACTTGAGAAGTCTTCAATAGAGAAATGTAAGTATAATCGGAATTCAAAGACCGATTAATTTTGTTTACAAAGAATATTTGCTCGTTTTATACTGAGCATTTTATTGCAGTGCATTTTTTGCTTGTTTAATAAAACAAATCTTTTTATAGGTGCAAAAAGTAAGTTTAATTAGAAATCTTAGTTGTCATCCGAAGCATAATTTAATATGATATTTTTTAAATTTTATATTTTAAGTCATGATGCCTATTTTTTTTACTTCGTTTCATAATGAAAGTGGAAAACCAAAACGCATAGTTTAAAGAAGATAATTTGAAACCCAAGCAAGTGAAATAAAACTTGCGGAATCCTCACAGCAGAACGTGCGATAGATCTGGATCTTAATTGCTTGCGAATGATCTCTCAGACATAATTTCAGTCTGAACAACCAAGAATTGGCTTCTAATCCTATCTAGCCACCATTCAAGCCCATTAAGCCATATAAACAGAAATAAAGATGTAAAAGAGGAGAAGGGGGAGGGGATCTTCTGAAATGCAGACGCCGCTAACAAAACTTAAAACGCATTCACTTGATTTTAAGCTGCGAAAACTATTTCGCATTTTTCCTTTTATACTGGTCCAACAGGAAGTCATTATCGCAGCCTTTCTTGGCCTGATACACATGGGCCATTAAAATCAGTCGAGTTGGAATTTAATCCATCGGTCGGCTTTGCATGTTTTAAAGTTGGGCAATACGTAGGGGGTTAGGTGTGGAGGGCTGGGAGGAGGAAAAGACAGAAAACCAGTGAGCCCGACCGCAATTAGTAAATCTACACCTTGTCAGATGAAAGTTGATACGATCTTTGAGGTCATTAAAACCATCCCCGAACAGAATTTAAGGTTACTGAGCGTAGCATTTTCCACGCTGTCGAGATGCTATCTTAGCCGCTAAGATAACACTACACAATTTTTTAGTGCCCGCCTAATTAATAAAAATTGTTTTCTTTGCGCTTTGTTTTTATCTCCCTTGATTATCAATTTTTTTTTTCTTTTTACTCTCCCTCTTAAAAAATCTAAGATCTCTCTTTTCGTCTGTATCTATAATTTTGGGAAGAATGGGGGAAGAAAAATTAGGGTTACCATTAAAAAAATTCTTACACTTTCGAGTGATATGTTTCAGATTGCATGAGAGAAAATGCATCAGAGAGTTAGATAAATACTAACATATTAAGAGAAAGTGCAGACGTGAGAAATATAATATCCGGTGAATATAAGAAATATAATAAAACTATATTATAACGAAAAGTTCGCTTATATAATTTGTTGACTAGTTAATGCGTAATATGATAATAGAAATATAGGAGCTTTCATGTTTAATATTTAAAAAAGTAATCCAACCAGATAATATCCTAAAGATATCATCTTAGATAATCCCTTTAATAAAATTTGAGACAATTTTAATTTAATCTTAACAACCATAAATTGGAAGAAATACAATTTTACTACACAGATTAAATAACTCCTGCCAGTCTGATTCTTATTACAGTAATTTTAATAAATAATATTTAATTCCAACTTACTTATTTTTAGTAGCAATAGATATTTAATTGCTTCGCTTTAATGGAAGATAATGTCTACTAAATACGAAAAGGTAATATCGATATGTTAATCATTCCGTCTCTGGGCCGCACGTGCAACAAAGAATCGAAGAGAACATATTTGGTGCGGGGGGATTATTATGCAGATCAATAAAGAAAATATTGCAAAAACGGCAGTGAAAGCCCCTTGTATATCGGGAACAATCAGATCGAAATTCAGCAGTTCTTTGGATTCAACGTCCGCGAATCCTGACAACTGCAGCTGATAAAGAAGTGTCTATCCGTCGATTATGTGATTATTATCAGAAACTCTATGACTTTTGAGTAACACATTCATGCTTTTAAATCCGAGATTTGTCTGTTCTAAGTCATCCCGAATTCAGGATGGAAAACCAGTTCAAGGTCTTGGAGACAAAACGAAAAGATTAATAAGCGGAAAAGAGACGGATAGATAAAACGAATGGCAAGAAAGATCTGCACACAGACTAAGAGAACGAACGACACATCCTCTTTTTTTCGGGCGTAGGAGGCGTAGGAGTATTTGGGCTTGAATTTTTACTGGTAAGTTGGTCGCAGCAAGTGTCAGCAGGCGCATTTGATCCCCTTTGGGGGGAAGGGAGAAGATAGGTCAGGATTTATTGCCTCGACAGCCGTCTCGCTCATGCAGCTGGGCTTACATATATATTTATATCGTGCCCTTTCGCACCCATTTCTGAAGACTCGTTAAAACAGTTGGTCAGAGGCAGTGCCATAATATTAAACACGTGTGTGTGGCTTTTCATCGGCCAGGATCCGAGTGACTAAGTTTCGCATGCTGTTTGACAAGCCGCCTGCTTGAGTTTGAAAGAGAACGTTCACAAGGATGGAATTAGAAGAAAGCTGTGCATGACCAACATATTGAAATGTTTGCAAACATTTTGGTTTGAACTGAGCATTATGTCTGTGCCTTTAACTACAGTTAAGTTCTTAATAGCATTAAAAGCTTTTCAATTGACACAGATAAAAGTTTCTTAAGAATTAGTATATCATAATCAATTGAGGAAAAGAATTACATGAGAATATTTTGTATAAACTGAAAGTTAAAACAGCTGAAAGCCGTTCAAAAATACATATAAAAATATAGCTATTACATTAAAGTCTTATTTAATTTGTTCGTTTTAGTTTATAAAATTTTTTTAAAGATGGATAAATACTTATTATTTAATTAGTTAATAAAACCGGCGAGGCCCCTTTCATATGGTTCATTTCAAAGTAAAAGAAATACTTTTATATAAAATACTATAACATACAAAATACTCTTATTGACTGCTTTTACTACAATTCAGAATATCAATCAACAATTTTTAAAAAGGAACGATAGTTAATTTTCTCTGTATGCCATTAATATTTTTATATTAATACTGTGAAGTTTGTTCACAAATGCTGTAATGTAAAAAAAAAAAAAAGGTTTGTCTTCGTTTAAGCTGTAGAATGAAACTTAAATTAAAACATGGTTAACTCATTCTTGAACCAATAAAACTATTGTCAAAAAACGTATATAAATAAAATCGATTTTTTAAAAAAATCTAATGCTTGAGTAGCTCAAAGTCTAAAAGAAAAATTTTAAACAAATTAAAAATTAAATCAATTTTTGTGCTTCGAAAGTTTTATATTAATATTCCCTATGTCTTATGTAATAAACATGCATAATAAACGTGCAATATATATATATATATATATATATATATATATATATATATATATATATATATATATATGTGTGTGTGTGTGTGTGTGTGTGTGTGTGTGTGTGTGTGTGTGTGTGCATGTATATACACATATACATGTATATACATACACATTTATTACACAGAAATGTAAATAGATAATTTTTTTAATATTTATGTATCATGGAACATAGTTTTATATGCGTGTCCGCACCATGTAAAATTGCACTTTGTTCTAAAGGGCAATAATTATAAGGAATGTACTTAAGTACGTACATTTAACTTAATGATTAAGCAAAAAATAGATGCACATTAAATTTTATCTTTGTTCAATATAAGCAGAAAATATAAGCGAATCGAAAGAAAGTCACGCATTCAACATATGAATAAACGAAAAGCTTGTTCGTCGTATATTACAGCCATTTAAAGAATTAATGGAATATATATAGCTTTATACAAAAATGCGAAAAGAATCACTCAAACATAAAGCATTAAATTACCAGAGGATTTTAAATCGAAGTTCAGAAAATGATTTAAAAGAGATTTAACTTAGGAGAGTGTGCAAATTTTCAATAACTTGCAAAACAGCTTTAATATTCCATTCAGAAATAGTCATCCAATCACAAAATTTCAGTAAAACATTTGTGTTCTTTTTTTCTGCATCTTTTTGCATTTTATTCCCTTTAGTGAAGAACAGAATGATCCGAGACGCTTTTCCAAACGTGTTGAGTCGGTTTAAGTGCGCGAGTGAAAAAAAATCATAATTAACAGAAAAATAAAAAAAAATATCACTCTATCATAATTAATAATTGGTAAAGCCCATCGTATAAAAACAAATCAAAATAAAGTTCACATTAGAAAATAGAAGCGATTCTTATGACAAAAAAAAGTTTAGAAGACAGGGAAGAGTGGGAGGGGGTAGTTAACGATGTAAAAGCCCAAAGCCCAGTTTACACCTAAAGTTTGGAGCGAAACCTTCAGGCGCAAGAAGTGATGAGAAAGAAAAAACCTAACTGTTTTCACCCTTACGGGTTTCGATTAATTAAGCTAATAGACGACTTTTCATATTTTTTTCTCTTAATAAATGGATCGCATATTTTCCGGAAAACCTTCTCAAATGAGGCACAAACAATCTTCATTTGAATATCGACGATACTTTGAGGGGGAGGGGGAGGGGGAGGAGAAAAAACAAAAATAAAGATAGGAAGAGGAAGAAAACGTCAAGCCGCAGTCCTTTTCTTCTTAGGGGGGATGAAGGGGCATAAAAAACCCATAAAAGATATGTGCAGGAAACCGAGAAATATTTTCCAATAATTTATAAGTGATGCATTAGCCGCTAAGGTACATTTTCTCATTTTCCAGTAAAGCTTGATGAAAAGAAAGAAAGCTTCATGATGAAAACGTCTCCGCACACTTTCCTTCTTCCACTTCTTTCATCATTTCATCTTCATTTTATTCAATTCCCCGTCCTCCCCAATTCCCCATCACAGTTTTTTTTCTTTATTTCCACTTCAATCTTTCATGGGTTCGAAAATCTCAGCTCAAAATGTTTTTACTTGCAAGTGACTAAAAATGACACCAAGTAAGAAATATTAGCCGGTGACCCCAAAACAAATTGAAATCTCTTTTTTATATTTCCCCTTCTCTCCCCCTTCCCCTTTAACTGAGATAGAAAAACTAGGGAGGGAGAGAGACCGTTCGAAAGGGATGAATTCGAACAGAGATGAAGGGAAGATGCGGTGGGGATAGATAGGGGATTGCCAATGCCTATTTGCGTTCGAATCACGCCTGAGTACGAGTCAATACACCCCTTGAATAGTTGTACCTGTCTGATTCAATTTAAACGCTTTAACCTGCTGGTGCTTGTCTAATGGATTGGGAACAGAAGTGAAGGCATTTTATGGGCAGTTCATTTAAAAGTCAGTGGGAAAAAGATTTTTTTTCTTTCAAAATGTGGAAATCTAAGATACTTAATAAGGAGTAGAAGGGTAATGAAGATATTTAATATATAGTTCGATTTTCAAAATTTTAACGTATGTATTCCGTATGCATTTTTTGTAGTGCCTCATTTTTTAAAGTCTTTTTTTATTACATTGTAGCAAAATCAACGACATTATATATATAGTTCAAATGTCCTTAAAAGAGTATAGTTGTGGTTACAATGGAATATCAGCATTGCCGTAAATAAGTTCACACAGTTGATAAAATAATACACCAAATAAAGGGAAAACATGCACATGCAAACTAGTATCAAAATGTACTAGATCGAATATTAACGCGTCTCAAATTTGGTTAAGTAACACGAAGTCTACTATTTTATAACAAAACTACAATACATTATAAGAAATACTAACTGACTAGAAGAAATAAGTTTGAAAGTTAGCATATGATACCAATGCCTTGTTATTACTCAAAATCATATTTTCTGACGTGCAGCATTTAGAAATATAATCCCCGCAACGCATGGATCTCATCAAGACCTTACTAATTATTATATTATTACTAAGTATACATTGTAATCAACTTTATTATCTTGTTAATAAGAAATTATTAATCGCTTTTAATAAGCAGGTTAATGGCGAATAGCGGTTCAATATTGAAATAAAACCCTTGCAATTTAAATTACAGTAAGCCAACTCCAACTGCCGGTAAACCTAGTCTTTTGGTTGTTCCAGTTTTTACATAGGCCTTTCATTATGTAATGCGACCTGTGAGAACAAAAGTCCTTATCTACACTTGAGAGACATTACAGCTGATTTGAAACAGACAACTAACACCTATAAGTTGATTTTGAATGAAGAAAAAAATATGCATAGGGGGAGAGGCAAGACTACTTCTATGATTGGCATCAAGTCGCACAGAAAAAAGTAGAGGGGGGAAGTATTTTTTCCTTTACTTTTTTAGTACTGAGATGTGTGAGGGAGGAACGTCTATTGTTGATCCCCGCTTCGAATTATCTGTAAAACAAAGAGACCCTCTGATTAACCGATGGTACTTAATTTTTATTAAAACGCTGATAAAGAAAGAATGCTTTCGGAATAAATTGTTGCCGTTTCATCTGCCTCGAAATTAATTAGTAAAGAGCTAAGAGCGGCGAGCTACCCCACTTTTTTTTTCTTCTTTTTTAGGATGAAGATTTTAAGATGATTGAGACGGGAAAATTGAAGCTGCTCTCGACTAGACAATGCTTCCTTTACGGTCATTATAAAATTGTCTTTAAAGATTGTTTCAGTGATTTCGGACAAGAATTGAGACAGATGAGCTGCAATAATTCTTCAATAATAATAGAAACGGAAGGATAAATCTAAATGTATAGATAGAAAATCTGTAAAGAAAAATATGGTAACTTTTGTATCCCACAAATTAATATATCAATATCCCCAATTTTCAAAACATTAAGTGAAAAGTTTCTCGCCCCCCCTTCCGAATATTCACTCATTTTCGAAGCCATTTTGATGGATTTAGAGCTTAGAAATTTTACCTCTCATATGCAAAACAATACAGAAAAAATCAGAATTCATACCGGTATTTTGATGCATCTTCAAAATCTGGCGATTAATATTTAACTTCCTGAATCAAAATACTGAACTTCCTGAATTGGTAAATATAATTTTTCAAACTATGCCTATCTATCTATGAGGGTTACAACTGAAATATGCAACAAGTTAGATGCCTGAAATTTGATAACTGTTTTTCAATATCTAAATTGGAATTTTATAAATCTAACCTTCTGTGTAGATTGCAAGTACCTTAACTCAAACAAAATTTGGTACAGAGTTTTATTACAAGAAATATGTATCTCTATCAAACTGCGGAACAAATCTGCAAACGGGATGACTGTTTGTCATTCTGTCAATTCCTGAAAATGTTATTTAAAAGTGTAACAAGCTAGATAAATTATGTTTGGACCTTATTTAGTTTACAGTGACTGTATATTTGTATCGGAATTTCAACTCGGTATTTTTCGATAAAATTTAAATTCAAAATTTCAACTGAAGAGAAGAGGACATTATTACTTTTCTTTAGCGAAGACTTCATAAAGAAGAAAAAATTATAAAGAGTGAGTACAGTCAAGAGGAAAAGAAATGTCAAGAACTAAAAACTCCTCATTTTCAATATTTTTAATTCTTACCTAACGTGACCTTTCTCCATCAATTACATACATTGTTAAACACATTATTAACCCATATAATTTAAAAAATGAAAAAAAAAGTTATTACTGATTATTAAAGGAAAATTATAGGAAATTGAAATATAATTAATATATAATCCTTAATAAATTAAATCGTATCAGAAGTGCTTCTTTTTATCTCAACCAAATTTATAAAAATGTTAATAATCTTATAAAACATGTGGATTTTAAAAATTTTCTTCCTTTTCCAAATTGAAAAGTTCTCCCATAAATAGAAGTTATATCTATATTTTTTCGTAATATACTCTCTCTCAAAGCACAGCAATGACGGACATTTCATACTGCTATTTCAGATTGACTTAAAATATATCCTTCAAAACATAAACTAAATAAATTTCTATGAAAACGTTTGAATAAAAATTATGGTAGCTAACATGCATACCTGCTATAAAAATTAATTATAATGAAAGAACGATTTAAACAAAGTAAATTTTAGAAAGATTTTTATTAGATAAAAGGCGTCACTGGGTATTTTCCCACTTTCCTTAAACGATAAAGGTCTCGAAATGCAGAACTTTATTGCACCCAATTTTTAACGAAAATTTAGAATATTTTTAAAAATCGCCACTTTTTTTCATTAAAAGTAAGGTACAAATATTTAAAAAATACAGAATGATTCATTAGAGATCTAGCAGGACATCGATTTCAAGAAACAGTGTAGCATGGTTCTCTATACATTTCCCTAGAATAATAGGCAAATTTAATGCATCGATTGATTCCAAAAACTATACAATGAAATGGTGAAATTTAGGGCCAAACAGGTAATTACCTCCTGTTTTTCTAAATACTAGTTAAAAATAAAAGCGTTTTTTTCCTTCCTTCAAGAACATGAGAAGACTTTTCATGCGTGTAAAAAAAAAGTACTCCAAAAAAGAAAATACGAACTCATCCTTCACTTAAATGGTCGACTTATTTGATTTCATCGCGTCGATTAAAATAGACATTTGAATTTTTATTCGAAAATTCATTTAATTAATGGCATTTTCATCAAAAGATAATAGAGAAAATATATTAATAGTATTTTTGGTATAATTTGTTATAATTGTCAATAGTATTTTTCAGCAAATCTCTCAAAACAGTTGTTTCTGATAAACATCGCAAGACGATATTTTACAATTTCAAAGCCTTTCTTTCATTTTAATGAATGGTATAAACACATGGTTAGAACATATTAGAAACAGCAGATTAATATAAACACTATTACATAAGGTTTAAATTTAATATACTTTTTTCAAATAATCTTAATAAACCCGAATTCCTAAAGCCTCCATGCATTGATTGCGCCATGAAATCGTTTCATTGCCTTTGAGATAAATAATAAATAAAATCCGGAAACATTTTAAAGCAAAAAAAAAGCATTCTTAGTTTTGAAATATGAAACAAGATTAATAAAAAATATAATAAGAAAAGATTTATAGTAAAAAAACATTTCTTCAAAAACATCATTTTAGAGAAAATATTTTCAATCTACTTATTTTAAAACAAAGAAAAAGCGATACTCATTACGAAAAAGAAAATAAGGCTAATGCCAGATGCAATAAATTATTGCAAGTCAGCGTATACAATGCTGCAGATAAGCTTCTGACACAATCACAAAATGGAAAGCTTAAATCCTTAAAGTAGACAAGTTATTAACAAAAACTCAAAACACGCTACCCAAAGTTAGTTCTATTCGAGAAGATTTCCGCCATTTTCTTGCCAGTTAAAGCTTTCGGGTTATTATTTAGGAAAATATATTCATAGAAAGCATCACATTTTTTTTATCATTATAATCATTACCGCTCTCTTAAATTTTATTTCATTTTTTTTTCTTTCTTCGCAGGTCGTCGTAATTATTTTCCACGCAGCTTAACGGGAAAACAATATCAGTTATCCTTAATAACAATAATAATGAGCGATGAAAAGTGTGCGACGAATAAAATTGGCAAATTCGTTACGCGTCTTATTTAATAAACTTGCTCCGCTGGTTTCTGTAGCGAAAAGAGGGAAGGAGAGTTTACAATTTAAATAAAGGCGCTAATATTATTCAAGGGGAATACATTTTTATAATATTAATTTAATAAGCTTGGTTGATCGAAAACAGCGGAAGAACAAAACTGCACATGCGACTAAGAATTAAAAAAATAAATAAGTAAATAAAGACGTAGAGAAATTTCAAAGGCAGTTTGTTATGCATAAAGCATATATTAAGTCAAGTAACATGGCATTTGTTTTCTTTTCGTTTATTTTCGAAAACATTTCAGCGGAAGGATTCAAAAAATGTCTAAAAACTCTAATCTCGACTCTAATATTTTGTACCTTAAGAGCAGAGGACTTTTTTTCTAAGTAATAAATTATGCAAATAGGAAGGTCAATAGCAAGAAAAAGGAAGAAGAAAAAAAGAAGAAAGAAGAAAATATTACTTATGTTATAAAAAAGCCTTTCGATTGCTTAAATAACAAAATTTTACAATTTTCTTTTCTTTTCAAGATTTATAAAACAAAAATTTGAGTATAATATCTTGTAGTAACCCGTGGACTCTTAAGTGCTAACATTTAAAGATATAAAAGCTTGTATTCTTTCAAAAGAAGCGATTAAAAACTATTGCAAAAAGAGATTCAGTAATGAAAGACGTCTTTTGAAAATATATCTATTCAGCCGTCTGTTGATAGAGTACCATTTTTATTTGATAGCGATTCTCTTGAAACCGCTTGTTTGCCAAGACATTTCAAACAACGGCGGAATCCTTTGAGAACATTACTTTAATCAGGCAGATATACGATCTTCCTAAATGGATCATAATACACTCAGGTACGCTGGAGGATTTTTAACACCCCCAAAGCACATCGGGAATGCTATCAAACGATTCGATCTCACTTGGCTAATGGATAGACATGCAACCAGTCATTTAAGAAACGGAAGAATCTGCTTCGAGACACTCTTTTAAAAGAGATCAAAGGCAAAGCAATTAATATTTTAACTCTTAGACAATGAAAGACAGCAGGACACAAGCTTCGGCGACTTGTGTTTTTTCCGAAGACAAAATTTGTTTGTTCGAGGGTTGGCGATAGAGGAGGAGGCATTGGATATCTTAATGTAGAAGTCATCATTCTTTATTGCATTTCAACCTTTCAAACGCAATTTAGGTTTTTTTGTTTTCCCCTTCCCCGAGAGAACTCTACTTTCGGGTGGACACAGTAGCACTGTTCTGTGCGCCACTTAAAGATGAAGTAGTAATATAGCGAGATGAAACTTTAAAGAGGAAGAAAGGATAAATGGGGAAAAAAGAGGACCAAGAACAAGATAAAGAAATAAACCAGGGTTACAAGAGGGTAAAAAAATAAAGGAACCAAGATAAAAGACCAAAAGAAGTGAAGCAGTAGCGAAAAGTGAAGATTATTTAAACATGCTGAAGAAGTGAGTCGAGTGACGACATCAGGGGGTGGGAGGCAGACCCCTAGAGCCACGAGGGGTGTAGTTTAAGGTAAGTGATTGAAATGGTATTAAGAGGGAGGGGGCCAAACCTTTTCCTGAAGTCGTGGGCGAAAATAAAATTTTGTCCCCCGTTTCTCCGCCATAAAGGCTTAGAATAAATTGGCACAGCTGTAAACAGTGCCCGTCTTAAAACAATCTTGAAGTAATTACTAGATCCCGATCGAGTCGGCCTGGCACGACGCTTCCACTTAATTTCGTACTTATGCGACCTGAAAGGCTCATCCCCGCTAGCAAATAAGGCTCAGGCTGCGAGGGATGAGGGGGGTCACCCAAAGTGAGGGAGGCAGGCCTGACTGTGGAAACTTGAGATACAAAATTACTTACACAGCCCCTTGCATAATTAACATAGGCAGGATTGAAGGATCCTAGAGGAGGGGGGAGGGAGTCTCCCCCTGCTTACTTTCTTCTTCTTGTTCTTGTAGCATTCTCATCCCCCTCCGCAAAGAATACCCCCGACTCTCTGGAGCACCCGGGGTCAATTGGAAACATCTCTTCTTAAGCAGATGGACGCTTGGAATTAAAATTCCGTCATCGCTTTTAATGCAGCTCTAATTAAACAACAGCTTCATTCTTTTCTGCAAAAGTTGAAGGTTTTTATTCTTTTCCGGGCCAAGCATGTTTTAATAATTACATTAACGGCGCCGCCTCCCTTGCTGTACACTACTTACTCGACTATAGCATGAAACGCAACTTTTTACAGTTGGAAATTTTCTAATTTTCCGAGATGCTGGCTGTTTTTATTATTATTTTTTTTCTTCCCATTCTTCTTCCTCTTCACTACTCGGTGGTTACAGAATTAGAGATCTCACTTCGCTTCTCCCTAAGAACGTTCGAATAATAATTTCCCTTTTTTTTAACATCATAAGCGGGAATAATTTACTGAAGAGAGTATATTACGAAAAAATACAGAGATAACCACAAGCGGTTGCGGAATGCTCGAAATTTCGAGATGAAACCTTAAAAAAATATTTCTGTATGTATTTTTTGTTTCAGTTGCGCAGCATAGGCTTTCACGCATATATTGCATAATGAAAATTACGTTTATGAAGGGTTATTTCATCAAGTAGGATCAACATTGAAATCCATAACATGAAGCACAAACCATGTAAGTTAAAAACAGAAAAAGAAGACTAAATTCTTTCCTTCTCCTTATTATTTTTTCTTCCAAATGAAAACGCAACAAACTAACATTTTCTAAAGAAGTTTATAAATGAGCTTAAAGAGACTCCACTTATAATTAGGACACTAGGGATAGTACTTATTATATAGAGGTGAATTCTGAAACTATTAAAAGAGCATTCACGACAAGACGTCCAGATTAAAAACACTGAAATATTTGCAGAAATAAAAATAATAAAAAAAAACTTAAAACGGTAACTTCAAAATGAGAATTATGTTTCAGCATTTAAAAGGTTTAGTCAATGCAAGGATAACAATTCTTAAATTTCCAGAGAGTATTTTCTGCTGCTTGATTCATATTAATAGTTGTTTTAAGTTACTGCTTCTTTTCATATGCTTAGTCTTAATTCGGATGGAAAATTTATTATAAATAGAACGGAATTTTAAAATAAATTCCTAAAATAAAAAAAAAGAAATAAACTGCAATTAAAAGGAAAGTAAAAAAAAAATAGCAACGAAAAGTTGTATTTCAAATATTTAATGCTTTACATACATATATCTTTTATATCAATTTCATACATAAACCATTTTATATAAAGATGTTATTTTAAATATTGAATTGAATGCCAAATTATTTCATCTAAAAGATAATTTTAAATCCAGCGAAAAAAAAAGATATTCTATAAATTAAGTTTGATTCAAGAAATGCATCTATCTGGAAAAGTTGAAGTTTTTTGCTAATCTGAAGAACTTGGAACGTTGCCTTTGGGATATTTGCCGTCATCAATTTAAATAAAACGTTAAAAAAACATGAAAATTACCGAAAATCTTTCAAATAGAGTATTAACAGCTTTCGCACTATAATAGAGAAAGTAGATGCACTTCAATATATTGATATACCTCGTAGAGTTATGTTCATTACCAAAATAATTTAATACCTTCCAAAATCTATAAAAGAAATGGAAACGAATATCAGCTATTTCTCTAAAACGGTAGCTTATTAATACTTTAAAAGTACTGAGCAATCAGCCAAAGTGTATATTAAGCCTTTATTTAAATAAATAATTGAATGAATGAAGGCATTGATCTACAATTAAAGTCACCAATCTGATCTTGTAAAATTTCAGATATTTTTTGAAGGAAATGCCTCAAATTATTGTCAAATGTCAATCATAATTCTGTACCCACCCCTCTAAAAAATAGAAAACTGCAGTCACAACGAGGTAAAGGCGTGAGAAAGGAGTACTGGCAGCCAAAGTGGCAGGGTTGCAATCAGCTGAGCATGTTCAATGTGTCCGAGCTTCCAGTATTGCTGATTATCTGATTGAGAGTTGCGATTAATCCGTGAGTAAGCGGCTGTTTCAGAGCCCGAGGTGATGTGCGGGCGTGAGAAAGTGGCGGTGGGAGCCGTAAATCTCGAGGTGAGGGAATGTTTATGGAAGATTCTCGGCTGATGAAGAGGGAGAAAAAAGGGCCTGCTTCTAAACGCAAGTGTCAGGGAAGCATAAAATGTCTCTCACAAGTAGCCATTTTGATCACACAAAGTGTAAAAAACTTGTTAAAAAGCCTTTTTTAAGAGAAGAAGATTTTTTAATACAGTTTTTGGTTCGGAAGTGAAGCATTTAGGAACTCGAAACAGTATGTTATAAAAATTAAAGCTGAAAAAAAAATATTTGAATAAATATGAATATGAATATAATAGGGCAATATAAATTTTTGTGGTTTTGAAAAGTAAGAGGGAAAAGGCGAAATTACTGAAAATTAATAATTGAACGAATCATACATTTTTTCCATACCTCGATTCATTTCTGCAGTAGTATGTTTTTTATTGTAAGGATTAAAAACTTTATTGAAACTAAAAAGCTTTATTTAAAAAAATATATATGACGGAGCTTAATTTTAAATACACTAATAAAATTAAATTCTGGTTAGGAAGCCTACTTATAAAAAAATATTACGCCCATGTTTCTTCAGTAGCATATTAATTAATACTCATTAAATTCACAAAAAATTCTAAAAAGTTCCGTTTTTATTTGATTATGACGCTATACTGTATACACTTCTATAATTGATTATTATGCGTTAAATTGTATACGTTGATATAATAAAATGTTAACATCACCGACATATTAATACTATACATCGTTTAGTTTTCTTTAGTTTATGATTTGATAAGAAAATTACTATTTTAATAGGAAATATGCAAAAAAAATTAAAATATTTTATACTGAATCGTTTATGTAATAAAAGCAGATATTTTTTTCCAATAAACATATTAGTAGTAACATGAAAAAAATTAACATAACTGTGCCTCACTTTGAATGATAACTAAATATCTAATTATGCAGAAATGTATACAGTCATAAAACATTTTCGCGGGAGAAGATAAAGTTTTTTTCCCCTTGAAAAATAATAAGTTGGTTTCATTCATTTTCGCAAATAATATGATTGCGTTGTTTAAGAGTATCTATTACATTTAATCATACATCATAACAATTTTAATTAAAATGATTTAAACAATTATCCAAATTAAATTTATTAAATTATTTCTAGTACTATCAGAAATTTATATCATTCATTTAAGTCCCCAAATACTTTTAAAAACTTTTAAACGAAATAGCTGAAAAAATTTGAAAGAAAAAAAGTCCCAAAATACTTTTAAAAACTTTTAAACGAAATAGCTGAAAAAATCTGAAAGAAAAAAAAAAGCAAAAACAAAAATCAGTAACCAAAGGATTGCTTTACAATCTTGAGGTCTCTCCAACTGGGTAAAACATAAACTGGGCAAAGCAACTGCCTTCTCAAGGCCGAATGTTCTGAACAGCCTTCGCAGCTGCATGAGTAGTAAGTTGACATTTCCTTATAGGCATATTTTCATTCTGGTGAGTGGGCACACAGAAACAAGCAACAGTAAACATGCTTCAAAAAATAAAACAGAATCCAATTCAGTAGAACGGCGATAAAAGCCATTTCTCGCGTATCAGGGACGAATCATGATTAGAATGGCTTATCAGTTCAGCTTCCTGAATTTCTCCCCTAAGCGTGAGTTAATATCACCAAAGGTGAGGTTATCTTTCACTCAAAAAACATCAGGTGCTCGGTAAAACTGAGACGCATGACGGTGACTTTCTTCGAATGTTTGGAGAAATTAATTATTTATTTGTATTATATCAACATAATTTTATAAGTTCAAAGACGAGTCAGAGACAATATAAAAATTAATGCATAACCAGGAAGTACTTTTAATGAAACATTTATTATATTTTAAATTTATTTCCCATTCAATTAGTTATAATGCAATGTATATTTGATGCAATGTATATTGTTTTTAAATAATGCCAAAATGCTGTTATTACATATTTGATTCTTCTACCATGGACCATAAATGCAGGATATCCCTCAGAGCTATTTTATTTAACCATCTTCTGCCTTCATTTTGTTTTGTCAACACCCGATAATATATATAATTCAAAGCAAGAGTTGTAAAAGGTTAGATCATTTCCCAGAGGACGATAATTTTAATTAGTACAACATTCCAGAACAACGCCATCTATCGAGCTTTTGAAAAACTGTACCAATTAATATCGAGGCAGAGGCTACTCAACAACGGTTCGATACGGACGTACCCACACGCCAGCGATTCCCGCTCGCAAAGCTATGCGGTAATATGTTTTCAGTCATAATGTTTTGCTACTTCTAACGTCCTCCTAGAGGAAATAATCTAACTTTCAGATTATTTAATATCTCCATGTTTTAATTCTTTTTAATATTTCCCTGTAAATACACCCCTTGTAAATATGCCCCTTTAACTCTAAATAAATTCTTTTTTTTTTTTTTAAAGAAGTCTCTTCATCCTTCGTTTTGCATTATTTTTTATCTTGGTTCAGAAACTAACCCATAAATATTTTTTTTAAAAAACGCGAGACATCACGTCACTAACTACCTGCTATCTGAAGAGTATAATTTTTGGAAGATTTATTTAGACTCCCACATAAATGAAATATAAAACTTGCTTATTTCAGCATTTCAAAAAAAAAAAAAAAATGCTTCCCTAAATAACGTAAAAAATTAATATTTATTTAAGATATGTGGCCTGCAATAAATGCATTTCCTATCAGAAGCCTAATAAGACAAAAATATAATTCGGCCCTTAGTACCGCTTTATGGCAGGGAAAATATGCTTTACTAATCAATAAGTCGGTACTCAAACAAATTATGTTATTTAAGCTTTTCCGAAAATTGTTCCTATCAGTGGATGAAGTGATTAGTGCTGAAAAGGTAGTCACTCTCAAACTTGCTTCACCTCCATTTACCTATTTCTGAACTGATAGAAAGAAACAGCCGATGCCTGTAAGCCAAACACAAAAGACTGTTTTCTTCCCCTTGTCAAGCTTAGAACGAACGAAAATCAAATATTTGTACTAGCCTGGATTGGAGCTCAGCAGTCTTCCAGTTCAAACCCAAGAGACGCTGGGAGTTTCAGGTCTTGAGCAAGAATGTTGATTGGATAGATAAAAAGGATAATTCACTTTTAAAATGTAATTTCAAGCAATCTCTTTATGACATTTTTCACGTTTTTACTGTTATTAGGGTAACTTTCCGGTTAATTTTACCAATAGGAACATTACATAATACTTATTATCCATTTCAGATAGAAGTCGCTTTTGATTTCATTTTGGAAAGTTTGTTGGGATTGAATCGTTCGATTAGATTGGTTTTTGTCATTATAGTATTCATTTAAATGGAAGAGAATAATTATATCATTACTGTTATAAAATAATCAAATAATAGTTTTGATAAAGCTTAGTAATTGAATTGCCGACTAAATTCAAATTTAGCTTTATTTTTCAGAATGTTATAACATCCATTCTTTATTATATTTTGAAAGATGAGATAATAGCAGTTTAGAAAAGACGTTTTAAAATTTTTAAGAATAATATTTCAGCAGTTAAACATATTTTAATATATAGAGATAATTTATTATACATATAGTTTTATTATTATACATATATATAGTTATATTATAATTATATATACATAATATAGACTAACTAGTCACGATCCAAATTAGACTGCATAATAAAATTTTAAAGTTGTAAAGGTTATCTGTTTGAAAGAGCGATACAGGTTTGATCGGAATAAGCAAGTTTTATTGTAGAATTCTAATGCTTTGTATTTAATCCCTACATGCATTAAATTATTTCTTTCTGAATTAGTAGCTATTTAGAAATGTGATGAGGCGAAAACCCTGAAGACCAATAAATGCCCTCAGTGTCAAATGCCAACAGGGCGATTATGGTATGATTCCAATGTTTATTTAAAAGTGGAATAGAAACGAAAAAATTGATCTTATGTCCGGAGGCAGTGAGAAGGAGCTGATAACCCATTCTGTAAATGATTCATTCAATTACAGGCAAAATGGGAAAAGATGAACAAAAAAAGAAGCAGATCACCTCCGGATTTGAGTAAAACAATTTAGCCGAAGTTCAGAGAGTTAAAAAGGGATGCAGAAGAAAAGGCTTATGTTCTTTTTCGAACACTCTTTGCTTTCCCATTATAATTACAGTTGTTATGGTACTTTTATCGCTTTGTTCTACAGGAAAATATTTCCGCCCGAGGCTTTTCGAGGCCGCAGTGGGCAATGGCCGAATTTTCCCCACGCCCTGGCGCCGAAGCTATTATTGTTCAAGAACTGGAGGATGGATAGGTAAAAAAATAAAAAAATAATAAAAAAAAATTCAGAACTTCAGCGACACGCAACAAACTGCTGCAGCTGGAAGCCATTTGGAAAGGTTCTCAGGTGTCGTGTACCTGATAATCACACAGGTTGCGGATTACGATTCATTTAGGGATCCAGCTCGATTTTACGGTTCGAAAATCATTCTATCTCTCCTCAAAAAGCCCCTATTGTTCAACCCGGTGGGATAATTTAAGGCGATACTCCATCAAAGCGCTGCGATACATCGTCAAAGAATAAATTCAGTTCTTCTTCTACAAGAACGCATCCTTAAGGCTCCTCGATTCGGTTTTTAATTAATTAAGATGGAGAAGAAGAATGAGAAAAAAAATTATTCTTTCGCAGCCTCGGGGGATGCCCGAGATATTTAGAATCGAACTAAAAACGTTCATAAAATACTAATCTACTTTAGAATAGACTGATTACGAAATTAGTATTTACCAGATCTGACATATTTAAGATACTCAACAAAGCTGCTTAAACTGACTAGACAGCCAGGGGGTCTACTGAGGTTATTTATTTTCCCAACGAACGATACACTGAATTGCTATTAAAATTTCTTTCTTTGCCTCAGATTGAGCTTTCATCTTTAAATAGAGATAAACAATTAAATTAACACATTAAGAACGTTTCACGCTCAGATTTCGATGATTTTTTAAAAGGAGAATCAAATTCATCGCGAAGATCCGGAATTGAAACAATTCATCATTAGTGAATGAATATCTTATGCGCTCCTAATTTAGAGTAAGCGATGAAAATCAATTGCATATTTCACTAGCACTTAGGTAATTTTTTCCCACTGAAAGTGTTTTTTTAGTATTAATTAGTTTGCTCTGTTAATAAATAATATTGTGAAATGAAAATAAGAAAATTGGTCACACTAAAAGAAAAAGATAACTGATTCGGCGAATTTAATTAAACTAATTTTGATATTGTTACACTAGAAACGTAGTTTGTGAATAATAGTGAGTGAAATGATGATATACATATTTGTTTGAGAAGGATGGAATGTATTGTGAAATTTCTTAATTGTTATTAGAAAATTGAAAAAAAAATCTTCAATATTAAAAAAATAATGATTTTAAACAAAATTGCTGTGTCCAGGATTAATTTAATGTGAGTTGTTTGGATTCAAAATCGGAATTATTCAGCTTTGATTGTGAAGCAGCTTTTTGAATCGCCAAATGAGCAAAGTAATTTTAAACATTTTTAATAAGGATTTATGATTTTAAAAAACCGGAAATCTCAAATGCAATTTATTCGTATACAATTTTTTAAATATCAAAATAAAAAAATGAAAATGAGATATTTTTTTAGGATTAAATTCAACGCATCAAGGCTGAGATAAATTGCACAGGCAGAAAACCAACTTTGAAAAGCTTGTTTAGATAGATCATATAAAAGCAAACAGTTTTATTGAAAGAAATCTTTTTGCAATGCAAGCTAAGTTACTCTTGTATTAGAATGCTCATTATAATGCAGTCGATGCCCAAATTATAATATTCTTCTCATTATTCGAGCATTTTACACACGATTTTTTCCCCATCAGCGAATTTGTGTTTATTTTTTGGTGTTGTTCTTAACCAGGCTTTGATTTTGATACAAATAAGAAATGACACTTGCTCTAAACTCTCAACCATTTATTAGTTTGAACAATTCTGGCACTTTCTTTAAGAGAAAGGTAAGCCACGAATTTCATTCCTCTTAAACGTAACAATTGACTATCATGCCCTAGAGAAATCTTTGATGTGCATTATAAATCATGTGACATGAGTTCTTGAGTTCTTGAAGTCACAAGAATCCACTACACTGGGGTGATGACCGAATCCGCGAATTTAGGTGCATGATATTTGCAATTATGAAGATGACAACCAACACCAAAAAGGATGAAACAATTTATCGGCCTAAAATTTTAGCTGGTAGGAGAAAAATCACAATAATAAGCACTTAATCATGCCATAAATGTGGTGGCTGTTCTTGAAGTCACAAGAATCCACCACACTCGGGCGATGTTAAAATCCTCGAATTTAGGTGCATGGTATTTGCAAATATGAAGATGACAACCGACACCAAAAATGATGAAACAATTTATCGGCCTAAAATTTTATTTGGTAGGATAAAATCACAATGGCAAACACTTAATCATGCGACATGAGTGGTGACTGTTCTTGAAGTCACAAGAATTCACCACACTCGGACGATGATAGTATCCGCGAATTTAGGTGCATGATATTTGCAAATACGATGATGACAACCGACATCAAAAGGGATGAAACAATTTGTTGGCCAAAATTTTTAGTTGGTAGGAGAAAATCACAATGACAACCATTTAAAATTCTTCTTCAGGCAAATTCAAAAGCGTAGAATTAAACCACGAAGTAAAATGTTTTATTACATAAATCCGCGCTTCTTAATTATTTATTTTTCTGTCGGATTCGCTGGAAATAATTTTAATTTAATAAAATCAGTGACATGAACTCACCAACTCTCCGTTCCAGTGATAATGGACATCCTGTGGTTCGGATATCATGGACATCCAATAGAGACCTGACGTGGTGGGTGATAGGGAACCGCTGTTGCCCGGTCCTTTACCGTGAGTATCCTGGACCGTCGACCACACCTTCTGCAAAAGAAACAGATAAAAGTGAATAATTTAATGAATAATAAACTATATAAAACGAAGAAAATCTACTGATTATAACAGCTATAACCATATGCATTTTAATTTGATGACATTTCCTTTTTTTTCGCATTCAAAATATTACCAAAAAATGTGTATTACAACGATATTTAAAAGAATAATAATAAGAATGTTATTATATTCATACTTGAGGAACTGATGAATTTTTTTAGAATGTAACATTCTGAATAAATGCAATAATTTTTCAACTAATTAGTTACCTATTTAAAGGATGCAATTAGATAGAAAACTATTTTAATTAAGTAAATAAACATTTCCGAAAGTGGAAGTTCAATTCTTTACATTTAAAATAAATTCTGATTACAAGTGATATAGAAAGGGATTTAATGTTTCTATTTTGTAATGTATTATTATTTTAATTACATGAAAACATATTTGAAGAACAATTGCTTTTTAATCTGTTGAATTAATTTATAAAGAAACAATGAAATATATACTTTCAAATTAGTACTCAATAAATTGATAAACTTAAAAATATGAGCATAAAAACTGTTAATACAGCGAGATTTCAGACAATCAAACATGGAACATAATGGAGGAATTTTAATTTACATCGAATTCACATGATTTATTAATTTTACATCGAAGTCACAATTTCGAAAACCATCTAAAATCTCACTGCACCTCATCTTATTGTGTTGTGCATATCATAACATTATTTTGTAATATGTAAGCTGGATTCCAAAATGAAACAGGCGCGGTGCACTAGACATAAGCTTTTCGAGTACCATTGAAAGATCGTTTCTGAATACTACAGAGTGGATAAACGGCACTTGGAATATCATTATGTTTCCTCCTTTCTCGTCTCCTTGGCCAACGTTTGGCTGCGAAGACATAAGGCAGTATATTTTATATATCTACATAAAACATGCTGCCTATATTTTACACCTATATTAAATATATTGCCTATATTTTACACTTATATGAAATATGCTGGCTATATGTTACACCTATATGAAATATGCTGGCTATATTTTACACCTATATTAAAACTATATGAAATATACTGTTTTTATATATCTAAATATAGGGAATGTATATAGCGTTATCGATTGAGGCATTTATAACCTTTCTGAACGCCAGCTTCATTTACATTGATAAAGGGAAATGAATTTAGCAAATCTAATAATTTTAAATTAATTTGAACACTAAATTTAATATATTACAGATTCACTTCAAAAAAGTTTGATTTCGTTTATATAATTTATAAAAGCCACTTAGAAGTTACATAAACATCCACTAAGAAAAAGCAACAAAATTTTTAAAAAATAATAAACTAACAGCAAAAGATAAGAACCGCAATAACCTATTTCATTCTTCTCAAAACGATTACAGCGTAATGATTAAAAAAATGTAAATAAATCAATGAAGGCAATTTTAAAACAGCAGTCCTTTTCTTTTAGAAAGGAAGAAAAAGAATGCCAAGTTTAAAAAAATAATAAAAGGAGGAAACCTGTAGTAAATAAACAGACAAAACCTTAGTTTATGATTTCAACAGTCACGTATGAAATCAGGAAACCATGCTATTTGATGGTGACCCGAAAGTTGTTTGAACAAGCGCATAAATGTAGATTCACACTCGTCCTCTATTATCTACACTTAAACGATTAAATGGCTATTGTACGTTCCATTCAGCGCCTTTTATTCTGTAGATTGTTTCATTTTTTTTTTTTTTTTCATCTTTCTTTTTCCGTCGACTAGATAAGGGAGAGATGGGAAAAAAAGCTAACTAGCGTAGTTGACATTACAGCTGACAGTTCTTTCCCTCCCTCAGTTCAGACCGCCCCCCACCCCCTTCTTCATCGTAACCAATTAAGACTGTCATATAACAATCAACGTTCAAGAAAAAGCGCACATGAAAAAAAATTACTGATTTAAAGTATGTTTTAATTTCTTTCGTTTTAAAACTGAAATCATCGTTTTTCTTCGTTTTTCCCACTCTCTTTAACATCTCGATAGCAAGGATAAGGAATTGAAGGGGGGAAAATTGTGGAAAAAAATATATTAGTCTTCAGATCATCAGGGCTATTTTGAGGATTTTTTCAAGTGTTTTTTTTATTTAATTCCCATTTTTTTAAGAACACTAAATGTTCTGTGGCGACTATATCTGTTTTTTTTCAGTGATTAATAAAATATACGTGAAAAAAAAACGTACGCATTCAAATATTCATTATTATTGTTATAAGAATTTAAAAAAAATAAACTATATTACAAAAGTATATGCGACACTTCGGATACTGTACAGACTATATTTTTAAATCATGGAACATGGTTTAAAAATTGGCCTTTTATTTAGATGGTTGGTTTAATGCGTGTGATAAAAATGTGTGAATTTAAACAGTTTTATTAATATCCAGATTAAAACAGATTTTCTTAAGTTAAATTCCCTCCCCCACTGCATAATGAGTGGTTATTTGAGTCTTAACCACTCATTATACAGTGGGGGAGGGAATTTAAATAGGCCTTATTTTTAAAAATCAAGACTTGAAAATTAATCTCTTTTGAATCAACAAGGTGTCTGTCTTAAATTGATTCATTTATTATTGTATAATAATTATTTTCTAAAATGAAAATAATAAAAATAATTTAATTTTTAATGTTACAATTTAAAGTTTATTTAAAAAATGCTATCATCTGATTTTACCAATGCGAACTAAACCATTTTGTACAATTCCTTTTAAATAACACCATTTCACTTTAATTTTCAGGTAGCTTAGTGTGAGGCCAATTTAGGTATTTAGCCTAATGTTTCAGGAATCATTTAATATGATATGGAATATATATAGCATTAAATGTGATTATATGCACATTGATTTAATTATTTATTGCAGTGTTTAACATAAGCATGTTTTACATTTCTTAGAATTTGCATGACTGTCTTCAAACAATTTCTATAAAAATAAAACATTTTTCTACATATTAACAAACCTTCAGCAATTATTCACTTATATTACCTTAAATGATTATAATAAAAATAACTCATTAGTTAATGTATGGTTAAAATAGTTTAGTATTATAGACTCCCTCGAAACAGGATTCAGATGAATAAAGGTTTCAGCAATTTTTATTCGACAGCATATTTATTTTCATTATTGTTCTCAAACTTAAATGCATTCAATTTAGGAGAGTTAATTAACAATGTAAGTAGACGACAAACGTAATTAATAATGCAACTTTTTATAAACACCTACGTGCATTGCTTTGTACGGAAGACAATCCAAATCAGAGAGGAGCAATATTGATTAAATTGTACAATTTAGCAAAACAATGAGCGTTTTCAGAACTAATGCTCATGCTCTTTTTGAATAGTCATTAGCTAATTACTATATCGAGAAAAACATACGTTTAATTATTCATACGAATTTCGAAAATCGAGCTCGAATAAACATTAAGCGAATCAAGTGCCTCAGTACTTTTTAGAAACAAACAACAACGAATGCTTAGAAAAGGCTACAATACCACATTCGAAGACGGCACTGTATGTATTCGAAAGGGGAAATATCTATTGCACATTCAATAAGTTTTATGAACAAGTAATAAAATAGGAAAAATAATCAATTTTCTTATCGTTAAGGGTTAGAAAAAAAACAAATTCCAAAGGTGTTTAAGAATTTTGGACTAGAATCTAGTTCGAAGAATCGTTGGAGAGAATTAAGTGTTTCAGCACTTTTTAGATAAAAAGAGAGCTTCTGATGCATCCAAAAGGATACAGAACCGAATTCAAGATATTGCATAGTTTTGAAATCAGAAATATTTATTTCACACTGAATAAATTTAAAGTACTTGTACATAATACAGTAACGAAAAGTGTAAGTAGTAACGGTAATTGTCACCAACACAAGGTTATAAATTTTTAGACTAAAGAAACGTTATAATTTAAATTGTTCTTAAAACAACTACCGAAAATTTCGAAATGAGGCAAACACATATACATTTATTTAACTAAATTTAATCAAAGATTAGCGAATAAATTCAAAATATTATAACAAAGGAAATAATATTTTAAAGTAACTGTAACTGAACTACAAACTGAACCTAAGATACGATTAAAACGCGACTCGATTAACACACAACGCTTATTTTGACTTATTAGTCAAAGAAAATATTAGAAAAGAAGCTGTAAAGTTAAGTGCTGATGAAAAAAATTATTGTGTGTAATTCATTTTCTTTCATATATTCCTAAAAATTATATATGCTAGAACCATAACCGATAATAAAATTAAGTCACTTTAATTCCAAGAATTTTAAAACAGAAAATATTCAACAGAATTATTTTATTAAGATATTGTTAATGAAAGGAACCAAGTAAAATAAGCTTAATAAACTAATTGTTCTAAAATTGTTTCATTAACTAAAAAAAAATTAAAAATTACAGTTAAATTGAAACAAAAAATAAGTGGGAACAAAATTAAACGATATTATATATATTGATGGCCAACAATATTCAAAGTAATCTAGATATACAGGATTCTTTTTTTTTTTAATTCACAGAGCAATTTCAATAATTCTATAACTACCATAAACATATATTATTCTATTTAAAAATAAAAGTATTTTGCAACTTTCTATCAATTTCTAGGGGTTATTAATAATATAAAATATTTCAATTTTTACTTTTTGGTGTTCGAAATATAGATGAGGTATTGTAATCGTCAAAAAATATGAGCTCGTGATTCTGACGAGAGTCAGACCTCCAGGAGACCAAAAAAACCTTTTTTGTGTTATGCCCGACTGTCTGCGAAATACAATAACTCAAAAATGCTTTGAATTAGACAGCTATAACTGCTATATGAGCTTACGACCAAATATGAAGATATCCATCAAGTTTTAAATGAAACCCATTCTCAGGAAATCTGTCTGTCTAGATGTTTGAGTACAAGGGAACTCGTCAACAACAAAAAGCAAAAGAACTAGATAAATAAAATTCGGTACACAGAATTAGCATCTAATATAGATGCTAATCAAATTTTGAGCCGAACCGGTTAAACAGTTGAAGTCTGTACTTTCGCATGCATGTAAACACAAGTTCTCATAAAATCACTTATTTGAATCAATGAATCTATCTAGTAACTGTAGTTACTAAATAGATTCTAATTAAAAATAAAAAAATAGATAGATAGATTCTAATTAAAATGAGCATATTCTCCAAATAAAGGCAATAAAAATTCTATATTCACGATAAAAATCTATATTTTGTAACTATTGTTCACCAACGTCCCCTTACAGGGTAATTATAGACTTACGCCAAGTCAGGAATTTTATGTGGAAAAAGAAGGATAGGTCATTAATTGTATGATAGTCAAGAAAGAGGAGTACCTCCTCTCCTTTAGGATAGACCACCTAAACTTTTCGGGAGGATTTTTTTAAAGAATGATATATAAAACACACACACACACACACACGCGTCATTTTAAAAGCATAAAAAAATTGCATTACGAGCAGCATCTGCATGATTATCAAATTGTTTCGTTATAAAACAAAAATTAAATTATAGACTTGACTATTTCGACCACATGTATAATTTTCTTTACCGATTTCAAACTGACGGCTGTAAATGAAGTAGCTAATACAGATGACACGAACCTTTTTTTTACTATTCAAAATTCAATTTTCTTAAAACAAATAAAAAAAACAACAAGATAAGATAAGGAAACAATTTGGTTGATTTCATGCAGAAACGTGATTGTAGGCGCGCGCCAACAATCGTTTTGAAAGCATAACACAAAAGTAGTGAAACCAAAGTTATCTCAACCGTGACTTCTTAATGTACAGTTCGCTGCACGCTATGCTAATGAAACATGAGATCTGTATCGGAGAATATATCATGTTAGAACAATTGAAGAGACTTACAAACATCACATTAAAAAAAAAGAAAGAACTGTATTTGCCTGGGCTCACGCTGATGATTGCCGGCTCGTGATTCGCGTGATTGCGGATCACTTGTTATTATTCGGATCTGCTACCGTTCACCTTGTACAATCACACTTGATGACTGGATAACAGGTAACGGTATTGATATTTTGAATCGCTAAAAATAGAATGACTTCTCTTCGGAAGAATTGACAGTTGATGCAAGTCAATAACCAATATTGCAAAATTTACTCGATAAATTAAGAATTTTTAATTATTTTTTTTAATATTCATTCTTAGATTTAGAAAATTAGTAATGATAT
>JAOUZG010008446.1:2037114-2055743 GCA_026289955.1 Argiope argentata
GATATAATGCGTAAATGCTAGTTTTATCTCAAAAACAGCTAACTTACAAAAATTCAATATATCAAATTTTCAACAAACCGATTTCCTAAAATTTGTGAAAAAACTAAAATAATGCTTTATTTTTTTCCTAGTAATTGAATCATTAGCACCCCATATTAAATATTAGGAATCGAATGTATTAATTTTTATCATCTAAATCAAAACAACTAAAATATATTTTTCGATCAGTAAAATATTTTATTAAAATGTAACAATATAATGTTGTGATTTATTAAATAACGCATCGCTAGTTTAAATACGTATTTTAATGACATAAAAAAATAAATTTCAATTTTTATTTAACATAAATTATTACATAAATATATTTTACATTGTGTTTTAAACTAATTGTAATGATTCCAAAAAAAAAAAATGCCAGCTGTACTAGATTAAAAATTTGCTTGAAATCAACATTTTTAGTCACACCAACTGAAATTTTAAACAAAAAAATGACTAAAATCTAGATTGGAAGAGGAAGGAAAAGATTTAAATCACATTTTATGACAGAAGTATTTTGCACATACTTCGAACTCATAAAATACCAGGGAAATAAATCTTGCGTATAATATAACAAGATTTGAGGAACTTTCCAGTTCAAGGAACGGAACTTAAAAAGGATTTCAAATTCAAGACAGATTTAAGTCAACGAGCTGATAACCCCTTGTCAGAATTCTTGGATACTTTCAAAACGATGAAGATAAATTTCATAGCTCAAAAAATGTATGATTTAAAGGGAATTCTTTCATCCTTTTCATAAATGAAGAGAACTCAAGACAAATTTTTCACTTTGAAGAAGAATTCTAGCAATACAAAATTATATGAAAAGCAAAGATAGATCTCATTCCGCATTTGGTTTTTAAGCATGAAGTAGCAAGCAAAACTAGAAATTTGATGCAGAATTATGAAAAAGGAGAAGAAATTGGTGTAAAATAGAACTGACCAAAAACAGGCTGGCTAAAGAAATATGGACTATAATTTCATGGTAATGATGGTTTTTTGACGAATTATCCCTGCCCGATTTAACGCTAAAATCAATACTGTAAGTATGATTATATCGTATATGAATTTTGTCTCGTTTTAATAAATTAATTGATACATTAAAATGATTCATTATTCTATAAATAATAAAAAAAAAGAAATCTAATTGAGTACCCAATCGTTTTTTACAATATGACTTTCAAATGGAAGCAGCTTAAAATGTTACAAATTATTCAAGACTTATAATATGTAATATTATGCATGAATTCATCCATTTTTATATTTTTGATTAGTTAAACAAAAGCAGTTCACTGCTATAAATAAATTGCAAAAGAGACTATTTGTATTAAAAATCTTTCTTAGTTTCCAGCAAATTACCTCAAGTCTTTCCCCGAATCATAATTTCCTAAGAGAAGAGAAAAGCCATTTCATTGAAAATGCCCATAAAATAAGTTAAAAGTCGGGTATTCTTCCAAATTATAACAAGCCCCATCCTCGATAAGAAGTTTGTTTCAGATTCAACAATTATTGACTGCTAAATCACAATCATTCGGTCTCGATAACGCAATCAATTGAAATGTTACGGTGCTAAAGAAAGGTAAGTTGAAAGCTTTAATTGGTTTCTTGTCTTGGAATCTCCGGCTAAATACTCTGTTGATGGCGCTTCAGCCACTAGTAAATCAGTAGCTCAGCGGTTAACGACTGGCCGTACAAGACGAAATGCGGTACAATACGTGGAAGGCAAGTGTCATTGCAAACAAGGACGAGGTAAAAGCAGAAGATTCAGGAACTAAAAATCATTCTCATTTAGCGTCGGAACATTTTTCCACCTCGAATAACGACACGCTACCGCTTTTTTCTTCCTTCGTATTTACGAGCAGTGATTTCAAAGGGGTTTCTGCATCTTGGCCCCCGGCATTGACCAACCAAGGAGCGATTAGCTTTTGCTCTTAAAAATTAACTTACGCAGTTCGGAGGGAAAAGACATCGAAAGCAAAAACTTCGAAGCACGACTCTTTCCAAGAAGTGGTTGTAAATGAAAATGGCGAGCCATTGAACTCTTGTAAGAAGGACCAGTGTGGTATTAACGACGACATCTTAACTGGTTTATTGGGCATTTCATTACTTCTGATCTTAGGGAAACAACGCGGTTCAATTGAGCAGTCATTTGTCTTTAGGCGCTTTCGTTCGCGAGGTTGTTTCCTCTCCTTTTGAATCGCAAATTATTTTTCAGAGTTGCCTTTGGCTATAGAGGGAACTGAACCGACGACCTTGGTAGAAAGGGGTCAGTCACAACCACAAGCCGCAAGGACGCCACAACGGGAACACTTCTAGCCATAGGTAGCACATTACATAACATGACATATTAAGAGAAATATTATAGAATTGTAAAAAAGACTAAAATGAAATCTTCAATGTATCATGCAAGAACATAATTTCTTGAACAGTCAAGCACCGCGTGTTCGTGAAAGTTAAATTATGTTTTTATTCATTTTAATTGTTTCATTGAATTGGTAACTTTAGTATTGCAAACGGTCCAAAAAAACTTTGTCTCGCATTTATTGTTAAAAAAACATTTTCACATCACATTTCCTATTTATTTCATTTCAAATAATCACGTGCTCAAAATGACATTTTTCTAGGTTTTATTTGCTGTAGTAATTAACTTAATCTTTTTAAATCAGAGCTTTACTAAGTGCATTGGCAACTCGTTATTAAAAGCTCATTTTTTGAGATGCTCGTGCAGGTAATAAAATTTTTATTTTTCGCCAATGGATTTTTGATGACGCCAAATACCTCATGTTCTGACATGATAAAAAGAGGCTAACTTTCGATCTTCACACAGTCAACTGGGATACTAGGTAGAAATTTTGAACTTCGAGATAATTTGCTTTTGGGGGAATATTAAGTACAATTTGTTAAACATGTCATGATGTCAAATATTTAAGAACCGAGATCAAATGGATTCAAGTTGCAATTTAAAAATAACCCCAATTAGTTATTATGACACTTAATTAAGTCAAGTAATCAATTAAGATTCAATTAATTTAAAACTTTTTTTTTTCAAAAATATATATTCTTGGTGAAAATAAAACAATTTTAAAAATTAGAAACTTAAAAATGACAATTTTCTCTATATTTCTATGAAAGCAGAAAAAATATCCGATAAAAACAAAATGAATACTACCATAGCTATATTATAACCAAAATTCATTCTAAAATAATTCATTGTCTTCATTTCGAAATAAACAAAGCCATCACATGTCACTGATCTGTTTTATTAAATGGAAATGTTGTAGCAATGCATTCATTAAGCATCATTCCTTTTAGATATAAATTAAAAGAGTTATTCAATAAAATGAAATACAAAGCGCCGAAACAGTTCAAATTCCTATTTAATTCGTTACGTTTATTACACATTAGAATTGGCACTGATTAACATTATCCTCTTAATAAACGTATTAAACGACAAGTCCTTGCAGGTCTTGAAAAACTCAATTACTCTTTAAGTTCCCGGTTTGTATTCAATTGCGATGACAATGCGAAAACATAATTGACAATCGCGAAAACGCGACAACTCTTATTTTAAAACTCTTAATGAGTTCAAACATAAAAGTGCTAAATACATCAGCAGCGGATATATTTCGGTGTCGCGTGCACTCCGTCGAAATATCCTCAAGTAGTTTTAATTTCGAAAACGTAATGCGCTTAGTCTATATAAACAAAATGAAGAGATTCCTAGGACAGTGTTACATACATCGCGCTCACTCTCAACAAAAGTTAATTACCAAACATCTTATCTCTGCTTAAATTCCACCCTAAATTCAGCCACTAAATAACTAAAATCTGCTTAAACACTTAGATAAAACGATTTTACTTCCTTTAAGAAGGGTTGAATACGCGAGTGATGTTCGTCTTCTTTATTAAGACGTCCCCACTTTTCAGCATGCTGATAAGATTCAGAACTTTCTAAATCAGCATCTCGAGCAACTATATCCACCGTTTGCTAATTGCACAGGTAAAAATGATAAAGACCCATCATCTAAGACAATTTCACGTTCCATCGACAAATCCATTCTTGGTAAGAATGAATTTTCTCTTTTTAATCCTCGACAATTAGACATCCAATCAAGGACGTACTTAGAATTTTGATCCGTAATGAGCATGATGACATGCTAACAATGTATCGGAGAAGAGTTTTTCTTAAAATGTTCAGCTGCTTACAATAAATTAGATATATTTCGTAAGCATTGCAAACGTATGAAATAAAAAAAACCATCGATAAATATTTGGATGCGTGCCCGAGTTAACTAATGTTATGAAACTTTTAATTTAGTCAACTGAGAGACTTTGCGAGAGCTAATTATAAGATTTTATCTTATAAAGTCGAAAAATAAAGATTTTTCCGCACCAAGAGACATAAAAGTTTTACTTTTAGGAAATAAATGAAGAATTTCAAATTTGTTTGAAAATGATACTTTTATACCTTTGAGATTGAAATACAGAATATTTGAAAAGTCCTTCGGATCATTTCACTCCTAAATTCCCATATGGAACCTTGAAAGACAATTCTTTACAATTATTTGTAACTTTCCCCACATGAGATACTTTTTAGAATGAGCAAAATATCCTACATATTTTTCCGTCGGATATTAAATGAGTAATTGTAGCAGTATATCTAATGGCAAATATAAATAAATCAGACAAATTGCTTAATAAGTTGTAATGGGTTAATTTTAATCAAAGTGATGTTATTTTTCAAGTAATTGTGAAGAATAGGAATTTTATATTTATTTATGGACTTTGTATGTAACATTAGGAATTATGTATTTTTGCATAGTATTTAAATTATACCAACGCAAAAAATAAATTAATATTATTATTCTATGATAAATTAATATGTATTATGTATTATTACACTATTTCACTATAGATATATAATTTAAAGAATAAGTTAATAAATATTTTCCTTCTCAGCACAAGTAAATTCATCTCATTAAAGAATCTTCCCCATTAAATTCTCTAATGCATTAATTAGCGAAATTAATGTGCTTTAAATTGAAACGTTTTTTATTTTTTTTTAATTTTGAGGTACACAGTATTTAGTTATAAATGTATGAAATAAAACTTTGCTTCGGCAGTTTTAAAAACCATATACGACACACATTTGCGAAGTTTCGTTTTGATGACATTTTTTTAATAATATATAAGATGCATCTTTCATCTCTGTATAATTTCAATTTTCAAGTAAAATCAAAGTTTAAAAAAATAATAATAATTTTCTTTTAGAAAGAGCAACAGCTTTATTTAAATTTGAAAATAAATAATGACAATAAGATGGTATTTTTATGCAGTTTTGGCTAAAGGATAATATAGACTAAACAAAGAATATAATTTCATTATCAAACGTTATTAGCTTTGCAGGGTCTTATCATTCGCAAATAACGTTTGAGTCATGAATTGCAAGACAAAAGTTAATAGAAAAATGAGAAGCACCTAATCGGCAAACAAAAAATTACCATGAAAGGTTTAAAAAAATCTCCAAGTCATTAAACTGAATTCATTTAAACGAAAAGCATAGAGTCTGAAAACTGTCCATATTGCAAGTTTCAACTGTCTTTAAATTTATTGACGGTGATAAAAAGTACAGATAGCTGAATTTATAAAAATGCAGGTCTCATAAATACGTGCGATAATTAAGAAGCACCCGATTACACTGAGGTGTGGTTTTAATTCTAAAGGGTTTGGTGTCACTATGACCTTGTGGTAGACCTGTTCGGATTTGAAATGACTTTCTTCAATTTATATAAGTCACGATTGCTTCGGCAAGGACATTACGCGAGAAGTTATAGAGGGAGATAGATATCAGAAAGGGCCTCTGGTGTTCGTCAATCAATCATCGTCAAGCTACCAATAGAGGCTAAACTATTTTGGAAAATATATTTCGTCCTCTAAATCTGGGGCGAAATTTTCTTTTATATTTAGAGATAAAAAAACGATGCAATTTTTATTTATCATTGAATGTTGAGAGATTTATGTTTTATAGTCACTAAATATAGACAATTAAAGAAAATTATATTAGCTGGAATTGATCTGTGCGGTAAATAGAAAGAGTAATTTTATTGTTTTAATTACCAGATAACGTTTGTTTTTAATTATTGCATTAATAACTAATTACCAATTAAATAATGTCTTAATAAATGAAAAGCAATATAAACTGAAATAATTCGGAGAAATGAATTAATTCAATGCCTTCAAAATTCATTTGTTAATATCTATACAGGGCGCTACTGTACTGACTGTATCCATATGCTATTCACTACTGTATTCAAATATATTGAATATGAATGTAAATAAGCATTGTCCCCCCTCAGACAAGGCGGCCCAGTTTTTATTTATATACTATTATTTATCTTTAAAGTACAGTAATTTGAAAATGCTTAAGAAAATGTAAAGATGTAATGATTGTGTTTCTTACTAAAGAAATATATTAGAAGTGTTTTTGAAAGATTGTGACACTTATTTGGCAAATATTACTCAATCTGGACCCCCAATGTGTTATCCAACAAAATAAATAACGTAGAGATAACTTTAATGAAAAAATAGTTTTATAAGTATAAACTTTAAAATAGAATTAATCCTAAGGATCTAAATACAAATGTAATTTCATTTATTGATCAAATATTTGCGGGCATCAATTTTTTTTAAAAATTATAATTATGTATTCCTGAAATTTATATCCCAGTGGAATAAATGAAAATTAGAAAGTAAATATCTTAAATTTTTATGAAATTCTAACCTGAATACAGGATTTTATTCAAATTATAATATTCCTGATCTCAGTAGGGCTTGATATAAGCGTAGCATAATATGATAATAAACATCAAACAAAAGCAAATTCCTAAAAAAAATTAACTTGGAATGACATTTCATTAGATTTCCTCGCTCTAATCAATCTTACATATTCATGTTATTTGAAATCATTCGATCTTTGCAATAATACCAGACATATACACATAAATCTAGTCACAGCAACCAATGATATTTGTTTTTAAATCACACATCCAAACGAATACCATTCAAAGGAGCAAATAATAATTCTCGCAATACGTCTGTACACGTTCAATAATGCATATAAAGTTTTCGATAATACCCAAGTAATAAGATAAAATCATTATTACTTTTCCAAATCACATATCGGGTGCTAATAGAAACTGACAAAAGAATTCATATAAGAAGCCAGCAGTCCTACAGCAATGAAATCAAATCGACGGCTTCAATGATTGTGCCTTTATGTAAAAGCGTGAAATAAACAGTCGGCGAGAATCGCGCAAAGTTGTTAAGCTGAGCAGAGGCAACCTGTGTGAATCACCAAAACAACACTATTCATAAAACTAAAATGCTTTAATATAAAATCGCGAGACTGGCTTTTGTTGCCAGAGCTGAAATCGTTCACAAGTAGAGGAACAGAAATGAATTTTAATGGGCAACAAATAAAGGAAAGCAACAACGCATCACTATTCAATAGCTTGCTGATGAAAGAGACCTCATTCAAGCATCTTTATGGAGCTATAACATGCAGATCAGATTTTTCGGCGTCTTTGAATCTAGTTCCCACTGCGAGTACCGGGACAATGCCGTTAAGAGATTGAGACAGAATTCACCAAAATCTCTCTCTGGGCAGAAAGAAAAATGTATTTTTCACAAGGAAGTGTTACTTGCTTTCCTTTTTCGTGGTTAAGCAGGTTTAAAAAAAAGTGAATTTTTAACGGAGGCCCTCTGCGGTTGGGGGTTTGCTTAATAATTTTTTACTTTTTGCCGGGCAATTAATATTCATGTATTTAGCAATTAACATCTCGCTTTGGATTTATTAACGGTTTAGCTCCTGGATACGAGTGTTTTTTGTGGCACCGGAGTGTCATTGAAAATATGAATAATTTTAAGCGTTTTTGGAATTTCAAGGGAAATGGTGAACTCCAAAATATAAAAGGAAAACAATAAAAATTAAATTTTTTTATAAATAGACGTTTGTGATTTCTATTTTAACATATAGCTTAAAGTTGTTGAAGCATAAAACCAATCAACACAAATTCACTTATACAAACACATTAAACGAATAATATGTTGATATTTAATATATCCACGTATAAAAACACAGAAAAAAGAAATATTATACATCATTTAATTTAGCTAGAATATGCAGATAAAATGTTTCGGCGTCTATGAATATGGTTCCCACGGCGGGCACCTGAATAAAGTTTCAATGAATGTAAGTCGGAATTCCCCAAAGACTCTCTGGACAGAAGGAAAAATGTATTTTTCACTGGGAAGTGTTATTTTATTTTTCTTTTTATTTGCTCTTGCAATGCGAGGACAAAATAAGTGAGTTTTCAACGGGGGACTTTTGCGGTTGGGTTTTTGCTTAATTTTTTAAAAGAGTAATTAATATTCACGTGTTTAAAAACAAACAACGTATTTTAAATTCATTATAGTTTTATTTTCTGTATACAAATATTTTTTTGGCACTTGTTATTTAAAATATGAATAACTTTTATTGTTTCTATATTGTTTAATTCGTTTCAGGAATTCCATGACAAATGTCGAAATTAGAAATGTAAGGAAGAAACATCGAAAACATGATATTTTTCTTTTAGAGAGTTAATGTTTGTTTTAATATTAGTTGAAAAAAAATTTAAGCCCAAAACCTTTAAAAAGAAATGCACCAATAATTTTTTTTAAAAAAATAGTAACTTTTGGCTAGCGTATCTATTCAATTAATTAGTTTGAAATAACTTTGAAATAATTAGAGCAGATACAAAGTTTAATATAAAATATATGATCAAAATTTCCCTTGCAAAATAAAATTTGTCTTGTAATAAACCAAATAATGAATTATATAAAGATTCAAATTTTATAAATTGCTGAATATTTAATAAAACATTAATGCTTTTCATTTCATCAGAGTATAAAATTTGAAACAAAATAAGCATTAGAAATTGAAAGTACAATAATATCACGAATTTATTTAGGGTACGATTTAAATTTTGTTCATTTTATGGATATTTTAATGACTGAATAGGCCTTTCTGTACAAGACAGTTAAAAATTTTTGTTCAAAAGTCTACAGTAATTTACGAGATGTTATACTTAAGGTTTGAAATAATTATTTAAAGAAAGTAATGTTTTCGATAAAGAAATATATGTCTGAATAATACGAGAAGCCAAAATTCTATTCTGTTGAATCCATTTAAAGAAATGGTTCTAGGAAACTAAACTGATGCATAAAAAATAGAATAAATATCCAAAAATTTGCAGAATTTCCGAGAGCTCCTTGTTTTAAGGTTTTAATGAGATTCAAAATCGTATTTAGTTGAAAGAGAAAAAAAAATTAATTGGAGCACAATATGCGAAACAAGCAGTAAATCTTTAATTTGTAAAAAAATAAAAAATAACGATGTCTTCATCAAAAGTTAAAACCATCTGTGTTTAAAACGAAATAATTATTCAAAAATAAAGAGCGGGACAAAATTATGCCATAATTATATACATTTATTAAAAGATCAGAATGATTATTTTTATAAACCAAATATATTTACAAAGAAAATAATAAATTTCTAACTTTTATTTTAAAGAATCAGAAATATCCATAAAATAAAATTTAAAAATTCATTCAAAAGAGAAAAAAAAATGCTCTATAAAGAGAAATTCAGCTTGAAAGAAAACAATTAAAAAGTCAACGAACTCCAGAATTTCTAGTGAACTCCTATTTTAAAGAATGAATGGGGTCCATATCGAAAGTTAAGGAAGGGGGGGGGAGAAGATAGAGAATAAATGAAGGAGCTCGGCAGGTTGAAGGGAAAAAAATAATGCTTTAGGTTTTCTTCTAATAAAGAAAAATTAAAGCAAGGGATAAGAAAGGAATGAAGCTTCGAAGCACTTTTAATCAATTCTCTAAGAAAGTGAGACTAATACCGAGAACATATTTCGTGTTTAAAATATTTCTCGACAAGGGAGGGGAAATCAAGCATATTACTTGCGAAAATGAGTAAATTATTAACTAAGGACAGACTCAATTAACTGCTAGTTCACCAACTCTAGATTTAAAGGAATAATCCAATGTTTAACTTAGATTTTAAGATTTTCGTTAACATAGAAGGATCACGGATTATATCAATATTAATTTTAAAAATAGATTGATCGGTAGAAATATTATTTCGTAATAAATGCTTCGCTGTAAATTTATATCATAGTAAAAGTTCGTAAATAAGGAAATATTTTGTTCTCAGCGTTCGTTATCCTCATTTTATAAGGGATTTTGCAAGCGAGGCTATCACTGTAACAATATTTATTTAAGACAATGATATTTGATTTAAAATATTTAATATTAATTAAAACGAAAGTGTAACTGCTAATTGGTGCTATTTAACACTGAAAGACAATATTAAGCGCAAAAATTGGTTGGAAGATGAGAATGTGCATTTCGAAGCGACTGTTTAAAATTTTAATTAAATAAAAACTAAACGATATTTTGTAGTTGCTTCGTGAAAATCTTGGAAAATAATACTGCACTGATTTTTGTTACTTTAATTTTTTTTAAAAAAAGTGTCTTTTTAATGATACAAATTTATTTATCATATAATGCCTTTCCAAAATTTCAACAAATTTCCAAAAATATATTTTTTTGCATAACTTTTCTTCAATATATAACAGTTTCACTGAAACTCAAACCGTTTTCATTATTTAATCTAATACTGATTTTCTTTAATTTTTATAGGCAAATGAAGAAAAATTCAGTGTAATTCCTGAATAATTTACATGAGAAATAAGAAAATAAAATTGCAGTACTGGAACGTTAAAAAAATAGTTCCATTTTAAATAACTATATGACGTCACGAAATTTGATTAAACTAGGGTGATTTATGTACATAGTGCAAGGCTAATAAATAGAAAACGGTACTGATACCCATCATAATTTGATCCATTAATTTACTTTTTTGGTAGAATTGAAATTATCATGTTATATATAATAAAATTATGTATTGAAATTAAACAAAATTCCCTTCGAAAAACCCTGCGAGCTAGTTGTCGGCAAAGGGTACTGGTACGTGTAATGCGAAACTAATAGTTTAAAATTCAAAGTATTAAAATATTGAAACCTATTAGGCCAGCTCAATGTATCGCAACTGGATAAGCCATCAAAGTGAATTTTAAGATAAAACTGAATTCTTCACAAACAGTACAGATTGTTTTTTTCTTCGGTTTTTTTTACATTTGATATCAACATGAGACTGTATGTTCATACATGTGAGGGAAAACCAAACATATTTTCAGTTATAAAAAAAATTATACTTATATTTTCCTTTTCAGGTAACTACACGACCTGATATATTTTATAATAAAGAAGATTTACTTAGAAGTGTAAAATATCACCGCAATTATAAAAAAATTCAGTGAAAAAACATTTTTGTTTTATTTTTAACTTTATTTAAAAAAATTTCTTGAAAAAATACTTCGAAATGAAGGGCAATGCCTATAAACATCGTTGAACACAAAACTGAACACACAATTTTAAAAATGGGCAGCAAAATTTTCTGTATATTATGTGGTGAAAGAAAAATGCCACTTGTCACAAAGTAATATTAGCAAAAATATGGATAAAATTTTCATCTTCCATTTACACAGGATCCAATTAGAAATATATAATTTCTGGCACAAACGGAAGGTGGACTAGTAAGGACCAAAATACCATCATTCTTACAAATTGTTAAATGATTTTTTAACTAAATTTTTTTTGTCTCTAATTATTCTTACAGAGAATAAATTTTCATTATTGCCTCTCTAACATCAAAATCACAGTTCAAGGAACTAAGTTACAACTTCCTTCATTATATTAGAAGTCTATTAACAAGGACGGGAATAAAGAAATTCATTTCCAATAGAGAACTAAACTATATTTTATACAGAATGTGAAGATTGTATCACTTGGTATCACATTGACTTTTCTTAGTAACCATAGTAACATCGGCTGTAGAGCATTGACATGCAAAGCGAGAACATCTGACGGAAGAATTGAAAGGTTATCGGACTTATCAGACAAGCTAATATCATACTTTTTTACCGAGAAATTCCGATATCTGACATGCATTTCAGATATGACATTAAATGCATATGCAAAGAAATCGGCTATCGGATTGGTAGAAAAACCAAATATAAAGGGGAAGATAATATTTCTTCAATAAATAGAGTAAACTATAAAAGTTTTTATTATTAAGGGACTTAAATTAAATCTCAGCTATAAAATCCTTAATTAAAAAAAAACGAAATATTATAACAGTAAGCAGATTACGGGTATTGGACTTTTTACCACTGTTGACTATGTTGAAGTGAAATTTAAAAGATTTTGTGTTTAGTACTATAATTAACCTCTTATTAATTGATTTATGTTTTTAATATCTTAAAGAAATGGATATTTTGATTAATAAAAATGTCCACATGATTTCAACACTTAAAAATAAGTATTATCAACTTAACGTATAACCTCAGGGCATTTTTGATAAAACGAAGAAATGATATTTGTCTATATATATATATATATATATATATATATATATATATATATATATATATATATATATATAATACACAAATCAATATTCTTATTGGTCCATATACAATTTATTGGTATAACTATGAAAGCATATCACGTAGTACCTCTGGCAATATGACATATCTGTGGCCAGGTTAAAAGGTACAACATTTCTTATTTAGAGGAAAAATTAGGGTTGCTTCAATGAAGATTATTTTTCTCAGATGTTTGAGAGGAAGATGACAATTTGCATATATATTATCTCTATATGACTCTTGATCTTATGGTCAATCAGAAGAGATTTCTTTTCGGATTTTTAAAAGCATTGCAATGACGGGAAACAAATATATTTTGGGAACCCCAAGTAAATTTTCCCTTTTCATTTCTCGGTGAAACGGAAAGTTTTCTTTTAAGAGAAATATGAATGAAAATATTTTTGAATTATAAACATATTTTAATCTACATTTTTATTGACGATATCATGTAATATCTAAATTTAAAGTGGTCTAATATTTGGAGCTAATAAGTTGCCTAATAAGTGGCAACAAAACTGTAAACTTGAATGCGAGGCGAATAAAAATATATTGAAAATTGTCAAAGTTTCAACATTTTCTCCAACCATTAAATATTTATCATACAGTTAAAATTCATATTAGTAGTAGTGATATCAATATTTATTTATAAAAAAGAGCATATGATTAATTTAACTGGAATTAATTTATCCTTACATGATACACGAAAAATTCGGCAAACCTATTTAATTTTGTTATTAGTTACGTTTTGCAAAAGTAAAAGGACATGATGTCTCAGCAATGCATTTGTTTAATTATGGAAAATATGCGTAGTTACATGAATCATAGAAACATTAGTCATAGACATCATTAAAAGATTATAGAAATGCTAAATTTTAATTAAATTCCGTTAAACCAATTAGAGATAATAAATGTTTCAAAAATAAAGAATAATCTAAACAGTTTGCTTATATATATTTCATCATCACAGTAGGAAAAAAGTTCAACTTCTTTTTTTATGTATCTCAAAGCATATAGAAATTTTTGCCACAATCTTTAAGGATTAAAAACACTCCAATATTTCCAATTAACTTATTGATAAAATAAGCTAATAATAATAATGAAATTTCTAAACAATTTTGCTTATATTAAAAATGATATTTAAAAGAGTATCCGAAAACACTTAAAAAATGAGCATGCTTTTAATTGACCGCAGGATAACAATATTTAACAAGACATTCACTGGCGACTTTCTTCAGAAGTTCATCTAAATCAAAATCTATTTGGAAATTCTGAGACCTATTGAAAATTTCTATTAGAAATTTCAATAAACTTTTCTTTTTTATCAATGGAGCCAATTATTGAAGCTCTGATCGCTAAATATCAATAACAAGATATGACAAAAAATGGCTTTGCTATTAACCAATTAATCAAATCAAACATGATATACAAGTGAGATAGCGATCAGAACCCAAGTCACGTTCAGACAGTCAGGTGCTAACCTGGGTCCAAGCGAAACACTTCTTTAACAGATTTCAACTCTCATTCCTAGGGTGACAAAGACTTAGGAATGTGAAGGTAGATTTTTCATTTTCACCTCTTCTGTAACGAATTCGTTTTTCTTTACCTTTTTCTTTTTTCAGGACGAAGGGGGATGAAAGATGGGTATTAAAGGTTATCCCCACCATTAAGGGACTCTTTTCCTCGCCTTTAATTTATTAGTATAATGCTCGAATTAATGATCTGTCAAAGGTCATTCATCACGTGTTAAGGTGAAAAAAGAAACTAACTAAAAACTAAAAAAAAGTTGGATATCGAGAGATCAGAGGAGAAAAAAAATGTGAGAAAATATATAAATAGATGCAAGATATATAATTAAATCGATATCGATTTATTTACATAACTGATCAGATATTTGTATAGTTCACTGTAATTTTTGAACTTTTGCTGTTTTTTTTTCCTGTGATATTCATTGCTTATGTTCACAATTTTGTAATTGCGAAAGAAAAATCGAAACAAACTTCAAAAGAAGAGATATTGTAAACGAAAAAGAAGAGAAAAAAACATGAATAACGGCATAATTATAGTACATTTAATTTGACAGTAAAATTTGAAATAATATTAATAACAGAAATTTGCAGCTAATTTTTGAAATTTTTACAGGATAGAAAATTTGCCAATAGTTTGCGACTTAAATTATTTCTGTTAAAAAAATGTTAAAATATATTACTGAGTACTATCAGAAAAAAAATAATGCAATAGAATGAATTAAAAAAAAACTTTTTGGAATTCTGCTCTCGTTTATTTAATTTACACTAATTGTTTTACAACTTAGTATTTCAATTCTAAATTTACTGTATTTAATATCGAATTAAAAAAATACTAAACTGGAAAGTTAATTTAATCTTTACTTCACCATGAAAATAATTTGTTAATATTCATTTCATGTGAAACTTATTAAAAGTTAATATAAAGAATTATTTTCTATATATGGTGATTTAAATTTCCCCGATAAACTAAAAAAATAACATGACAAAACTCTCAAATTTTATAAAAATATGTGAAATGATTCATTTATATTACGCTTATATCTGATGTAACTCATAATAATGTGGTATCAAATTTAGAGAAGGATTAACAAGTTTATTACATTTCTTTTTATTCTTCGCTGCTTTTGAAATATTTTAGAATAGAAATATTTATCTAGCGTAGATAAATTGGATAGCAGGGGCACTACTGTTTAACAAAGATATACAATAGTATTTGTAGCTCAGCAGTGAAATACCTTTTCTCAGCTTTCAGAAATATAACAAAATGCTCTAACAAATTTCTCTATCAATTTTCCCTAGTGTTTTTGCTACATATTTAAGAAATTAAAACTCTACTTTATGTTTTGAAAATAATTTTTAATTCCTTTCTTTTTCCATCATGATCAATGCAGCTAAGCAATCGAAAGAAATACATTGCTCCATTTTCAGTTCATTTTTCCATCTTCAAGCCCGTAGAAAGGTATAATCTACCTCTTAAAAATCAAAAGCAACTGATTGCGATTACACAGAATGACAAGAGATAAACAAAAATAAGCGATTGGGTCAAAATGGTAAACTTGTGATCGTGAGGAAGCAGCGATTTGAAATGTTTCTACCAGCAAGTTTTTCCTTTTTGCCTCGAAGACAAAAGTACTTCTCAAGCCACAAATCATTTGGATGTCAGAGCCGCTGAAGTCACGTGCATTTAAAAATCAATAAGGAAGTAAATAGTTTATAGAGTAATGGCGGGAAATCATTAGCAAAACGAAATGAACAGGGCTGATTACAATCCAGTGTTGCACAGGAACAATAAACGGCAGCTTGATCAAAAAAGAAAAAAAGTGAGCAGCAATCACGATGACACGCTGCTAGTATACGCTGATATTCCTCTCACGTTGGGTCACTTCACCTCAACCGCAAGGCCACTTAGATCACTACTTACAACAATCTACTCACACCAGGCCTCATCAACAACGATTTGGCTTCTTCACTCATGTTTTCTGTTGCATTTTTATTCGCTGCCTACCGAAATATTGGGGTTTCGCTTTCTCTTAGGCTTATGTGAAAACCAATTAAACATATAACGCAAAAAATATTAAGCGCAAACTTATATTGACCTGATGAAATTAAGTGAATAAATGAAATATAAAGGAAGAAATAAAATAAATGTTGTGACATTTTAAATAAATTGATAATATTTTACATAAATGTTATACTTTATAAACTATTGTAACTTAATGCTTATCTAAGCCGAGGGGGGATTGAGAGCGTCATTTGAAATATCGGGGTTTTGCTTTCTATTAGGTTTATGTGAAGTTTGTAAACCAATTAAACAGATAACGCAAAATGTTAAGTGTAAAAAATTTACTTAGGGAGAGAGAGAAATTATGTGAATCAATGCAAGATAAACGAAGAATTAAATTAATTTTATAACATTTTTTATAAATTGAAATAATATTTTATATAAACGCTATACTTTATAAAGTATTGTAATTTTAAGCTCATCTAAGCCGAGGGAGAATCGTTTGATCGGGGGAGGACATCGTTTGATGGGGGAAAATAAAAGTATAAAATGAAAGTTGTAAAACTTAGGTCTATTTTACACGAATGGTTATTTAGCTTAAAAAACAATTAAGGAACATTTAAAAAAGCAATGGATAAAGAGCAGTGTACTTATACCAACCTAGAGAAAAGATAAAAGTGGTAAAAGAAGGCATAACATTTTATATTTTCACATATTTATAAATGCCTTAAAAATAATTATTGGTTTTTTGTCAAAGTTTATAGAATGGAACTGTCTTACTTTAAAATATTTAATAAGAATGGAAAAGTTTCACTTTATTTATGATTAGACAATATCACGAATATTTTTCAACTGAAAGACAAGTATTTGGACACAGTTGTTGCCCATAAAAAAGAAAATAAAAGAAAAGTGTCAACTATGAAACACAAAGAAATCAAATATCAAAATTTTAGAAAATATTTTGATGTACTTAACTCGCAATTTTTTAGAGGAAATTTTAAAGCTTTCTTTACAAAGTCTTGGATTATTCTTAATCACTTTTTGTATTTAATGATCAGATAGAAATATGTAAGAGTTATAAAATGTATCACTGTTTATATGCAATGTTATAAAAACATCGCGTATAGGATACGTGCATCACTGCTTCAGTGCTGCCTTAAAAAATAGGGGAATAAAAGGATTTCAATCTTTCTCTCTTTCCCTCAAAATTAAGGAATCCGGCCTAAAGACTCGCTTTCAAATCCTTCAAGATCTGAATTTAAATTTATGAATTGAATGCGCGGAATACTGATGTACTATTTAAAATTTTCTGACTTATAAACTTAGTTAAACAATGTCTCTAACAAAAGGATAAAAAGTCTACATGCAATAATATAAGACCATTAATGTTATTTCCTTTTTAATGCTCCAGGCAAAAAGCTTGCATATTTAATACCTTTAAAAGTATTTTATAACATAGTTCAGTATTAAGTGGCTTATTTCCTAGCGCCGGCAATCGAAAAACGTAGGAATGGCGTCGTAAAAAATTTAATTAGCGTTCGGGATTACAACAAAAGAGATAATGCAACGTAACTGCTGATGTCCGTCTCAATTTTGATCAAATTGCAATAACCCTTTTTGCAAATCAAATGGATAATTCAATTCGCAAAGGCAAAGCTCGGAAAAACAATAGCTTGTTCTCACGTATTTATTTAGACATGATCAATTTTCACTCAGTTCTCTGATTATACCTTTCGTTTTTATTCACGGAGAACCGAAAGAGCGCTTATCGATTTTAATTGAGAAATGATTGACTAATAGGCAGGTGTAAGAAATACGATTTTGGAGTTTGGGGCTTCGGAAAAAGGCAAGATGGCGTTGATAAGGCGAAATGAGTTTATCACGTGATGAGAATTTTGATGAAAGCATCACAAATAATATTCGGCACTTTCTTGTAGAAGTCTAAGAGCATGCGACACAAATTTTGGCACACCACCGCACGCGATCTTCTGGGTGCACGCATGATTCCTTTTTTCTTACTCGTTACAACGCCTGAAATCCTACAGCATACACACAAAATAGCGTTGGATAGAATCAAAAATTAAATGACTTATTGGATATTGCCTGCCAATCATAGTCATAAATTTATGCAAATAACATTGTCAACCTTAATATTACATAAACGCAGTGTTTTAACATATAAGTTTAAATATCCATTATGATTCAGATAGTTATTTGAACTTTTATGAAACCGTTTATACCCATTAGGATTCAAATAGTTATTTGAACGTTTATGAAACCGTTTATACCCATTATGATTCAGGATAGTAATTTGAACTTTTATGAAACTATTTATATCCATTATGATTCGGATAGTTATTTGAACTTTTATGAAACCGTTTATACCCATTATGATTCAGATAGTTATTTGAACTTTTATGAAACCGTTGATACCCATTATGATTCATATAGTTATTTGAACTT
>JAOUZG010008446.1:2055753-2092747 GCA_026289955.1 Argiope argentata
TATGAAACCGTTGATACCCATTATGATTCATATAGTTATTTGAACTTGTATGAAACCGTTTATACTCATTATGATTCAGATAGTTATTTGAACTTTTATGAAACTATTTATACCAATTATTTTCCATGAGAATTGAATTGATTAGTTTTTAATCTTCAAAGATAACGTAAATAGAATTAAATATAAACGGAGTCTTTTTAATAGAACTGTATTTTAAAACCTTAAGATAGAAAGAAATAAGTATTTTTTTCCAATCCGAATTCAAAATAAAAGTAGATGTTAAAAGAAAAACAATGAGTACTTATTTATTCATGTTCAGGATGTACATTTTGAAATAATTTTTTAATTTTATAAATCAGCATTATTCAAAAACATTTTTCTACTTCGGGTTAAAAAATTAAGAAATTAACTTTATTTTTTCAACAAAAAATAAATTACATACATTTTTGACTTTAATAAATATGATAACGTTATTTATTGAATTATAAAGAAATTAGTTAAGTTACAGCCAAACACACATTTAAAAAAATTAAAATAATTTACAAGCCAAAAGAATTTTTTCTACAAATATAAAAATAGATTGTTGAGTCAAAGTTTCGAAATTGGCTTCAAAATTTAATTCAATATCGAAGAAATTACTATAAAATTTAATTCATAAACAATAACATAATTTCAAAATATTTTAAAACCAAACAAATTGTTTACTATAAGCAAAAGTTATTAACATATAAACGTAGAACGCGCGTCTAGAAATAAAATACCATTCAAAAATCGCATAAAACAAAATATTTACAAAATTTTTGAGTTTGAAAGAAAAAATTTTTATAATTTGAGTCGGGTTTTGTTTTTCTGTTTCAAATTCGCCGTTTATTGATACTAATAAGATAAACAGTAATGCGAAAATATCTTAAAAACCGACAGCGGAAGCTAATTTCTCTAACCCTTTAACAACCGCATCCAATTATTTTTTAAAAAAGTTTTTGAAACTAAGCAAAACACCGAAAATAACACATTATACGAGATACACAAAGTATTGAAATAACATGAAAACCAATATTACCTTAGAAGAATTAAAGTAAACAATATTTCTTTTGCTAGAGGGCTCAATAATAAATTTTCGAATTTTTTTCACTATTATGGTTGGTTAAAAACGAGGAGAAAACTGCTTATTTACTATAATTGGCTTCTAACTATATGTTGCTGACCTACAATTTGTGAGCAAAGTAATTTAAATCTCGTTTTAAAAAATGAATAACAATACAGAAAAAAATGTAACCAAAGTCATTAAAAATTAAGAGAAATATAAATATTTTTACTACAAACACACGCGAAAAACAACGAATTTTAAGAACTCAAAGATTTCAAGAAATGAGCAACTTGAATGAGTACAAACAATATGAAGTGAAAGCAGAAGCGAGATTCATAAATTTTTTTTAATAGAATAAAGATGGCAAAAAATATTGTAGAGTTTCGCCATTTAAGACATACAGCCGCCTTCAACTTTGTTATAAAATAATTTCTGAAAATATAGAAATGCACTAATTTCATTTCTGAAAAGCAATTAAAACTGCATAAAGATATTAAAAATAAATTTGTTTACTCGTCGATTTCGCGGTTTGAATTCCAAGAACCAACGTTCCTTTCCTATCCTTTTAACTAATTGTTAAAAATTGCTTGGAATGTGTAAATTGGGATGGCGAATGACATTTTATTTGAATCAAATTTTTAAAAAAAATATTTTAAAATGTTATTCTCTATAACATTTTATAATAAAATTAGTTATTTAAAATATTTTTAAGTTTATATGTGAAATATTATGAGCAAAAAATGAAAGTTTTACTAATATTCATGCGTACTTAAATTAGAATGTTTTCCAACATTTTATTTACTAAGATAACAATGCAAATGGTCTTTTTACTGAACAAAAAACTTGAATTATTTAGCCATTTTATTATTTCCCTGCTCTTTTGAGTGATTTCAATTAGATTTAGAGCAGAATTTTCATAATTTTTAGAAATGTAAATATTTTAATTTTAATAAAAAGTAACAACTGCACTGTTATTATATTATATATCAACATGCTGTTTTTGTGTGTATTGTATATTAATATAATAAATTTTTAAGTTAATGCAGCCATACGAAGTTGATCTTAGGCACAGAAAAATTAGACAGTTGAATTCTTCGAAGTAAGGTGATTTTATTTTACCCAAGTCGTTTACTTAGATTAATACAATTTTAAATTCACTGTAATTAAGAAGGATAAAGGAATTAAAAATATGAGCAAATTTTGAACTCCTTGGCTACACATATAGCGTTTCTCAGGAACAAATCAAGGAATGCTTGGCTCAATAATAAGAAAATAAATATTTTTTTTCGGAAAAATGATTTTTTCTATTAGATGGTTTTATTAAAATTAATTCAATTTAAAGCCACATCTCAATAAGCCCAAACTTTTTTTACCGATACTATTTTTTTTAATCTAAAGAGCAAAATAAGGTACAAATCGTTCCGTTATAGCAAGGGAAAATTTCTTGCAAATTTCCTATGCGGAACTTTAAAATTTGGGAAAATTAACGTATTATTAACAAGTGTTTTTTTTTTGCTTGGAAAGATATTAATAAAATTCAGTTCCATATCGTAAGCTAAAAACAGTCTATATAAACTAATAATTAATAATGAAATAGTTTTTCTTTAAAAAGTGTATTGAAAACTTAAATTCATAAAAAAAGAGCAGCAAAATAGAGAGCGCTATTGCAAGACAGCCCTATAATCTGCCTATCAGTGATTTAACATATCAAAAGCATTGAATGTTTAAATTTATCCGAGATAGACAATTTTCCCCATCAGAATATTTCTCTCAAATTAATTTAAATTCTATTTGATGCATTAAGAACAAGTAAATTAACAAACTCCAAATCCGTTATCAGAGATAAAATTTTCTTTTAAAACGAAAACTGGTAAAATAAGTCGTCGCATTTGCGGCGATTATAAACTTAATCTGAGATTTTACAGCATTAAAATTATTTTAAACAAAGCTCTTTTTAAGTACAACGAGAAACGTTTCAAAAGAAAAATTATTAACTTCCTTCCTTAATAGCGTTAAAATATTCCCAAAATTAGGTATTTTTCTAATTAAAAACAATTTAATCGAATTAATTCAGCTATCAATTTAATATGGCACATAATGAACAAATAAATTAATTTATTTTTAATTCGTAACACTAGATGAACAGATTGGTGTCAAAAGTGTAGCAAAAGAAATATTTATAAACTTACTATGAGTTAATTTTTTTCTTCTTATTAGAACATTTTATTCGTATTAATCTATTTTCACTAACATACTATGCACAAAAATAAAGATCGAATAAATATATCCGTAATCACAGATGAAGCGTTTCTTTAAAACGAAGATGAGCAAATGGAGTGTCAAATGGGTCGTTGCGAGAAAACCCTCCTACGCAAGGGACGGTCAAGACGTGCATTAATCAGCTAATTGGGAGGACTGCTTTCTTCCCGAGAGAATTGACCATGTGGTAGGGCAAAGGGGAGGCTCAATTACCGCAATAATGGGCCAACCACCTGCGAAGGCACTTGCCGTCGCATTGATAGCTTTGCGGCCGCCGATAATAGCCGACAACATTTTTGCTCTCCATATTCAAATCGAGAGAATTAATTAGATCACTTACTGGAAAGCTTTAAAGACACTTTGAAGAGTGCGATATTACACAACCGCTGATTGTTGAACAGATGCTCTTGGGGAGAAACCCGAGGATTGTGCGGCAGCCAATTAAAAGGATTGAATGATCCGAAGCATTGGATCGGCCGGATTACTCGACTCGAGCACAGTTTTCAAGTGACTCTTTAAGGAAGCAGCAAGACAATTGCGATCGGTTTAAATCGGGTCGAAAATTCGGCTGGCTGTTGAGGTTTCGGTGTTCACTTTCACGAGAAACAGAAATGAGGGGGGTGTCGAGATCGGAAGATCTTTTAGCTGCAGTTTGAGAGCACTTAGATTACCAGTTTGGGATTTGGAAAGATGTGTTAAATGTTCGAAAGAGATTACGCGTATTAAGCGATTGAAGATTAGAAATAAACGTAGTTAAGGAATTTAAAATTAAGCATATGAAGTGACTGAAAAGCAAAATCATGAGCTATTTTTGATCTATGGAATCTAACACATAATTTCAAAAAAAAAAAAATATCAAAGAAAACATTTAATTAAAGAACTATGTAAATTTAAAATTAAGAATGCGGATAAAATGACAAAGTATTTTTTAAGAACAAAATCTGAAATATTCAGAAAATATTTAATATAATGTAATACTTGTGATATCTTTTCTCTATTTTTTATTATTAATTATATATTTTTAACACAACTTAATTAATTTTGTTTATTGTCCTATGATGATGCATAAACCTTATCTAAAGTAATGATACAGAACTATAAATTTAATGCCCATTATCAAAAAGCAGCAGCTTTATTAAAATATTTTTCCATCTTTTTAAATCAATCTGTGATGAAATTAAAATTGTAAATCATAAAGTTTAGAATTGAATTAAAATTAAAAAAATATATATATATCCAGTTAAAATTATGCAAATGTTTAAATTTTAACAAAAATGATTTTTTAAAACCGCATTAACAGTAAATTATGTAGAAATTGAAAATGGTTCGATTACAATAACTATTTTCCATTTAATTCTAATTTCATATATTTATCAAGAAATACTTTCCATTATTTCAATTCTGCATTTTGCGATTTTAGAGGTCTATTTTTTATAAAAGTTATTAATGTTTTGGATGAATCTAATACTAATTGTAAGTGAACTTACTTTCTTTATTAGCACGTGAATATTTTTATTATATTACTAAAATAAAGCTGGAAATTTCATTTATAGTAAAAAAAACTTTACTGAATCAAGATAATTTTTTTACTGATATAAATAAAGAAATGTCATACAATAAATCTTTCAAGATGCATTTAATGTTTCTCAATAAAATTTGCAGTATTATGGATTCGTTTGTAAAAGTAATGCTACCAAGTCTACCATGTTTATTTAATTAGATTAATCACAAATTGTAGAAAAAAAATCTCTATAATTTTAATCTGAAACAAAGAAATACATTCAAACATCGTACGTTTTGTGGCTTTGAAAATTAAATAACCAATAACAGTTTCACTAAAGAATTACGACAATAGACGGCACTATGATAAAATAAATTAATCGACGGAAAACGCGAGTGCCGATTCCTAGATATTCTTGAATTATGTATACTGTAAACGCCACACCCAAAGTAATGAATTAATCCCTGCATTAGCCAGCATCAGTAAAAAAAAGTAATAAGAAAGACTTGTCGTGAATGAGACCCTATTCTAGAATCGAATAAAAAGTGTCAACCAAATTAACAATCCCCGAATATCTTTATCAGGAGTATATCAATTCATCATGAGTTGTATACCGGTTGCCCAATAAACTGTTCGGTTTTTCCAATATTGCTCGTCGGAGAACTTTGCTAATTCCAATACCACTCATTATAAGGAAACTAATTACATATAAATTGAGCCATCTTTCGAGATCCCGGTAGTCAAAAAGGCATGACACCCGATTCTAGGCAGGTGAAGCATCGACCAATTCCATGAAAAAAAAAAGCTGGTTTCTATTTCTTGCCTTCCACGAAAAGCTGTTCTCTTAGTTTGTCACGCAAACCTCATCGGTGAACAGTAGACGTACGGACATTTAAGTAGAAGGTCCTACAGCACGACAGTCGCAAAGAGAATTGAATACTAGCCCACCCCTTCTTAATATGAGGGAAACACTTCGTGCAGAATCTTTTCAATTGAGTTTCTGGAAAGTAGATTTTCGGAATTTGTGCCTCGTTTAGACAAACACTTCGATAATAGCATGGTGAGTTATTGATGGCCATTTACATGGAGGGGAATAGAAATGTAAAAGCGTTGGCAGCAATGTATATCGTGGCATTTAATAATTTTATTCATAAAAGGTTCCGAGAAGAAAGTAAATATTCAGAGGATATTTAATTATTTAACAGTTTTCTTAAGTCAAATGATAGTCGATTAGAGCTTTTAAAGGATATACGTATATATAAATTATTTCTAAAGAAAGACGGCATAATCATTTAAAAAGAAAATGGTCAGAGTATTAAAATAAATGATAACTAAATAAAAGATTCGATGGTTTTTCATGCATAAATATTTTGCATTCTTAAAATATGATATTTTAAATCTGACATTTTATAACTGTTCTAAAACTTTATCAGTATTTAATCTCCAAAAATTATAAGAGTTTAAAAATATTTTTAAAGCTATTTACAGATAAAAAGAAGTATAAAGCTTTTTATTTTTCTAAATTGCAATGAAATATTCATAAAAAATCTTATATTAAAGATTTTTGGGGTTGGGGAGAGTAAACAATTTCCAAGAATTCTGAGATAAAAATAAGAAAATACTTCGAAATTTGTATATTTTTAAAAAGTGAAAACTTTTGAAGCTCAGATAACATTATATATTATGAAATTATTTTAATGAAGTATAAATTTTTCTGTGTAAAATATTTTTTTACAAAGTTTGGATACAAGCGGTACGTTTTATTCGATAGAAACGAATGCTATCGTGGCAGCTGAAGACAAAAGATTCCATGCTTCTTGCAAAAGTATTTCTTAAATAGATTTATCTATAAAATATTTTATATAACAATTATATACTTTTAAAATAGCTAGAAGAATGCAGTATTAAGGCTCTGAAATTTTACAACCAATAAGAAACATAATAGTTAAAAGCTAACTTTATTATAAAAATCACATGATAGTTTATCTCAAAATGTCCCTGTTTAATTTTTATCATCAGATAATTCATGTCAATTTTAAATGGAATAAAATATCCATTTAAAACATTTTCTGAAAGATAGTCCGATTGAGATTAGTCTATTTTCAAATATTTATTATCGGGTTGACATTGGGCTAAAATAAAATTTTAATAACATCTCGTCAAATACTGTTCTCCAAAACTGTATTATTGCATATTTCGTAGCAAAAAAGGAATTTTTCGAATTCATTACCTCGGTACAATTATCCATTCTTATAAATTAATAACCATGTGTATGGTGATAGTTTTCATCAAATAAACCGAAAACAAGAAATACTGAAAATTACTCTGAATTTTTCGAATTCATTACGTCGGCACAATTATCCATTCTTATAAATTAATATCCATATGTATGGTGATAGTTTTCATCAAATAAACCGAAAACAAGAAATACTGATATTACTCTAAAGAAAGAAAAACCCAAAAGTGAAATTCGAATACAGTTATATCGGCACAGCAGCGATTCAATAATTGGAGAGTCGATTTCTTAATAGAGGAATATGCCGGCCCACAGTAATTGATCTAAGAACAATAAAAGCCAACCTTTTTTAATGTTATATATACATTTTTTCGGAGCACACATTCTTCAAGCAGAAGCGCCGAAGCCAAGATTTAAAAATAAACGTCTACTTCTACATGTTGTGTGTGAGTGAGTGTTACTGAAGCCGGGTTTTTTTTAGCAGTATCATTAATGAAACCTACGAGTCCATTATTTACGAAGCTCGTGCTAAAAGAAAAAAAAATAAAGTTGAGAGAAACACTTTTTCCCCCTAGAACTGGTGAACGATTTGAACAGCTAAAAAGAAGCAAAAACGAAAGTTGTATTTTGACAAACAAAAATTCAAGTACGTGTTCTTCGCACCTATATAATAAAACAAATATTTAGTGGTGATTTTGACAATAAAAGAGATTAAGAAGGTGCAAAACTTCATGCGTAAAGTTTAGTTAAGATTGTCAAAACCTAATTATGTTAAAAAATATTAATGCGAAAATGATATATATGTATTAAAGTAGGTTGTTAAAATAGAAAGATTTATCATAATTTAAAAAAAGAAAGAAATATCATGAAACAGTCCAAAGAACAAAATATTTACAATTTTTTTTAACCAGCAACGTTTTTTACAATAGCAAAATTAAGGGTTAATTAGTCATAATGAATTAAAGTCAGGACCATGTCAAATCAATAATCATGAAGAATTTTAAGGATCATAAAAATACTGATTAGAATATTTTATTATAACATTAAAAGGAATACTGACATTTTAAGTGAAAAACTTTTCTAAGTTAAAATTCCATTACTTAGAAACTATAGGGACAGAAATTTAATGCTGATCCTGGAGATAAATCTGCTTAGAGACAATTCGACGGAAAATAAGTCTTAAAAATTCATAACTCCTCATAAATAGTTCGATCTTGTATTTGCGTAGAGAAAAAAATATTTTTGGAGGATTTTATTTCAAAAGTCTACTTATTTCAAATATTTCCTATCCGTGAGTTTCAACTGAAATATTTCTCGAAAAACAGCATGAAATCAAATTTTATTTAAAGCTTATTATCCGAAAATGACAAGAGATACTTTCACACATTTTTCGTATTATTAGTAATATTGAGACATCGAAAGACGGCAAAGTATTTTTTTCAGATAGAAATATTTCCCTACGATAATTCTTTAAGTTAAATATTTATACAGTCATTGGAATGGTAATTTTTTTATAATTAGACAAAAAAAATTAAGGAGAATTTTTTTTAAAAAATTCAAATGCAAGGAAGTTTTTAATTAATTCAATGTAATGTTAACATTCATAAAAAAGCTATACAATTCTTTTTATGTACACTTTTTATGCAATAATTTAAGTCATAAGAAACTGCAATATATGAATAAAAATACTAAAAAAAACATAATAGCAGATGAGTATACATTGCGCATAATTTAATGATTTATGTTTTCGATAATCTGCCTAAAATCTCAGCGAGTCGAAATTTTTAATAATTCAAAATAATAAAATCAAAAGTTAAATTTAAATGTTACAAAAAATTAGATTATTACTAACTAAAACCAGTTATTTGGTTTTATACGCAAGTTCGCAAAGATGTGGATTTTTCCGATCTCACTGATATAAAATTAGATTTGAAAAGAAAAATTAGAAATAAAAATAATCACATTTTAAATAATTAAAATGATGCGCGAAAAGAGAAAGAATGACGAGTATGTACATAATTTTTTAATTACTTATTTCACGGTTTGGTAAAATTTATGAGAGGAAAGAAAAGATATGGGAATTCTTTAGCTCTAAGTTTTGAAACTAATATTAATAAAATGAAAATCCTACTCGCGAATATTTTCAATGTATTTGTAAGCAGATTTATTTGCATTTGGGTAAAGAGAGAACAAATTGTAGAAAAAAATGAAATGGATCCCAAGAGCCACATTGTTGTTGACTAGACATAATAAGTTACGTTCATAATGTATACGCTTTGTTTCCCAGTCAAGTTCGAAAAGGCAAGAATCTTAATATTTAGTATGAGGCAAAATAATAAAAAAAATAAAGATTACGCATATGATTTACCTACATAATAATGAACACATACTACAGATATTATGCATTGTTAGAATAGTAATAATTACCAAAGTAATGTTAAGTAAATTACCTACATTTAGAGCCTTCTAAATTGATACATATTGCTTTTAAATTAAAATTAGGATTAATTTAGTTGAAAAATAAATTATCAGCCCTGATACTTTTTAGTCATACCTACTAATAGTTCATTGGATAAGGACACACTGTAAGTACCGCATGTAGTGTTTTTCGAAGGTGATTAAAAACCGCATTTTTTCCATCCGTATTTTAACAAACGTTGCGAGAGAATCATTTGTAAGTCCACAAGTTACATCGCATACAAAATTTTTAGAACAGAATGCGATGAAATAAAAGTAAATTAAAGCATTGTCAGCTACGAAATGCTATAATTAACTGATATAATTAAATGTTACAGAGGCTCTAATTTTTTGGTGCAAAACGAAATGCAGTGGTGGTTTAAAAAAAATCAGCTTGTAAATAGGAAAATAAAATGTTAAGACTCAGTTGTCAATGTTTGCAAACTCATAAAAATATTTGACAAATTCCAAAAAATATCTGACAAATTGATTTTTGGAACTTTCCCAGTTTTCCAAATATCTACAAAAGTTTAATTACCGACAAGTCATACCTTTCCGCCTCGTATACTAAACATTTTAAACTCATTATACATTTCATAATTAACTTTTAACAAAAGATGAACGCATCGTTAAAATGATAATAAAAATTTATTAATGTAAACGTTTTCAAAAATTGGAAATTTTGTTAGAATTCGAACACTTTTAAAAAATGCATCAAAAAGGAAAGTTTTGTGGCTAAGTTTCAATTCTCTTTAGGAATCATCTGAACGTTTAAAATATTGACACTAGAGATAGTGATATTCGCCACTGGGTGTCAAAGACAAGAAAAGAAGAAGTGGAAGATACTTTTTGGCAAGGGTCCTACTCAAATACAACCAGAAGCAAGGGCAACTGAGGTCAAAGAATACTGCGCGACAGTAAATGGTATTCCCCACGAGATTGCTTTTTCATTTATGTCCCACTCAGTTTGATAAACATGATGAAGAACTTATAAAATTTAGAGATAATTGCAGAATTTCCCAGTTCCGAACAAAGATAGAGTGTTTTTCTTGCAAGGTTGAAATGTTTTCATTGCTGACTAGCAGCTTTTTTTTTTTGTGCTTATTAGTAAGGCTCGAATAAAACTGAAGAAGTCTTTAAATAACTACAACCACTAAACTTTGACAAACAAGATAAATGATCTACGAAATCCAGACATAATCATAATTTTGGGTCATGAGAGAGCGTATGTTTCGTTGAAGGTTGAAAAGTTTTTTTTATTGCTGTCATGGATCTCTTTTTTCCTCCCGACTTTTCGGTAAGGCCCGAAATAATTTGAAGAAGTCTTAAAAAGCAATTTCTGTCAGAACTGTCTTCACAAGACAGACTTTTAAGTTTTGGTTTAATTGCCTTTTGCTTTTCTTTTAGTAACGCTAGAAGTTTTTAAAAAAAGTTAATTTAATTTAAGGCAATTAGTAGTTATAATTAACGAACGATGATTTGATGATGTGACAAAGAAATGATTCATCCTTAAAACGCATAAGGACTAACTATTTTCAATCTTTACCTAAAATACTGTTTGGTATTTAACTATTTTTAAAATAAACACTACATTTTATATATAACATTCTAAAAATCATGCCTTATCATTTATCAAAAATTATTTATAAAAAAAAAAAACTTCTGAAAAATGTCAAATTATTTAAAGAGAAGCAATCATTTTCGGTAACAACATTTTTTTTTACATAATAACTTTAACACTTTGAGATCGTCATGGTCTCAAGAATGCCTTTCACGAGCAAATTTATAATTTCATAATTTTAATTTAACCGATCTTTCTGTTTAGGAGGGTTAAAGAATATACCCAATAGAAAATTACATTCATTTAAAAAATTATTAAAATTTACTATCAGCAAAATGTTATCTTTCGCAAATATACCAAACTTTTTGGCAAGCTTAAAAGTAGCAATAATTTTTTTAAAGAAAACATTAAAAGAAGGATTATTTATCATGAAGCAATCTTTTCAAGTTCTAATCTGTAATCCCCAAAATACATAAAATCTATTGTTATATATTTGAATCTGTATGCATGAAATCGAAAACTTTAGACAAGTTTTAGTATTCCCATAAACGAAAGTTAATGAATTTGCAGAAAAGTCCTATTGATAATTTGCTTTGCATTCATCCTAATCTGCTCCTATTCAGCCCGATTAAAGTAATCCAAATCCAAAACTTCAGACGATTTTAAGGATTTCAATAAACAAAGGCTAATAAATTTGCAGGGAAGTCCTATTGATAATTTACTTTGCATTCATTCTAATCTGTTCCTATTCAGCCCCAGAATCCAGACCGATTAAAGGATTCTCAGAAACGAAGGTTAAAAAATTATCCATCATCGATCCAAAAACAGGGACGGAAAAGAAACGGGGGAATTCTACTCCCCTTTTCCAGTGGAAGGGGTTTTTTACGAAGGGGGAATGAGCCTGCCAAAGGGGTTGCGGGCTACCACCGGCCGAACATTCCCCCAACCGCTCCAACATGACCGATCCCAGTGAGCAAGTGGGAAAAGGGGAGCACCGGGAGGAAGAAGGAGAACGATGGAAGGAGAGCAATGTCGTAAAATGCAAATCAGGTGAAGCGGAGTGTGGCGTAAAGAATCTGATCTTTATACGTCCACGCGTTATTTCACTTCCCTCGGTAAACAATTGAGGCGTTGATAGATCAAAGTGCGCGGTTGGGAGGATTGCGAAGGGAATTGATCAGCTTCTTCGATGGGCTCGACTAACATATTTTGTACGTAATAAAAAGGCAATAAAAGGTACATCTGCTTCTCTTTCTTTCGCCATTACACAAAAGGGGATCGGAGGAGGATTCAGCAGGTGAGCGAAGAAGCGCTCCGGAGTTGGGCTTCGCGAAATGGAGAGAGAAATGCGGATTTGGCCATTTAATTTCATGGCAAAGAAAGATGGTAGCCTGTTTTGTGATTGAAATGTGACGTCTGTTGTATTCTTGAAAAGCATTCGACAGGAAAAGTCTAAAAAAGTTTAAATTAACAGCACTTTAATTTTTTTTAAAAAAAATCGTATAAAAATTAACAAAGTACAATTTTTTATAATTTTTAACTTTTGCATATCAGTATCAAAATTGTTTGTGCAGTTAATAATAAAAGTCGTCAAGTCTGACAATAAACTGATAAAAGTTCGTCGGTTTTTATTCAGAAAGGCGCTTGAAAATTGTACCATACAGACTAATGGATAAATTTTCATTGTACGGTAAATTTAAATATCTTGCTGGCAATTATTTTTAAATTAATTAAAATGGCGAACAAAAACACAAAGTCAATTTTAAAGTTATCGCATTTTTCTTAATTGAAAATATTCATGTCAGCCATTAAGAATACAATTTAGGATCACGAAGAATATATATTTAGAGTGCCACTTCATTTCCTCCATTTACTTAAGAGATATTTTTAAATCTATTTAAATGAAAGTTAATGGTGTGTTCCTCTAATTTATTATGTCACAATAAACCACAATGAAAGATTTAAAACTTCACGTTCTGAAAGCCAGGGTAGGTTGTGGCTCTGCATTATAATTTCATATGTTATGTGTAAACGAAAAAAAAAAAGAAAAAAAAAGCTAATATTTTCAATTTTTGAATTGTGAAGCTAAAACAATTTAACACCAGCATCAATAAGAATAATATAATTATTTATGGTAAAATTAAATTAATAGAATATTTGCCATTAAAAATTAATGGAAAACTTAAACAACACTTTTTATTAAAAAGTTGAATAGCAACTTAAGAAAAACTGAGAACAAATAACAAATTAACCGAATAAAAATTTATATTAAAAAAACTATAAAATTAGGTAATTAATTTTTTTCTATGTTTACGAAAAATATGAAATTTAAACAAAAATACTAAAGCTTGTTTTTGAAAATGGAAAGTACGGAATAAAGCAAGCATAACTACAAGCAACATTAACGAACTCAAAACAGTTCTGTCGTTGAGAGTAAAAAAATAAACGGTGGACAAAAAAAAAAGCAAGATAAAGATGTTTAAAAAAGATTCAGTTGCCAAGAACAGAAAGCAAAGTTAAAAAAAAAGGGAGAAGATAGAAGGGGATAAAAAAAATGACAAAGAAGTTTCGGGCGAGTGTGCCAGTTCCACTGATTTCAAAGACTTTACCCAGAGTGAGGACGTTAAAAATCTAAGTTATTATTTTATATTTACGATAATATGAGCCCTATTTTTTTTAAAGAATTTGTTTAAAAAAATGTTCATAAGTGAAAATAGGGCTTAGGGCAAAATAAGACGCGCAATATTAACAGAGATTAAAGTTTGTCTTAAGTGACAACTAAACACTACTAGTCCCCTAAAGAGTAAAGTAATGTCCCCCCAGTGGAACCAGGGGTATCGGGGTTCGAACTCAGGGTAGAAGAGTGAAGGGTGTATTTACCGAGTACATGCCGGGCGTGGAGCCTCCAAGCATCCCAAGTCGGGGCAGGGAGTCCCCCTTTTTGGTGGCAGGTAGGTAGCAGTGCGGAGATCCATAGAAGCCTCCTCCGCCGGACGAGACGGCGGGGACGCCGCCGCCACTGCCGGATGCCGGGGACGCCGTCGTCAGGGCGCCGGACGGTTCCTCCTCCTTGATGTTTTGAGGGGGCGAAGACGAATGTGGCGAGTACTGTCGAAACGTCACATGGGGCGAACCCTGTTGGTGGTGGTGATGTTGTTGGTGGTGATATTCGAGGCAGGACTGCATCCGACGGCCGACGGCACGGCCGACAGTCCGTACGGTGCAATGACAGCAGTCGGATGTCCAGTGGTGGCTCACCCACTAATGTAGAAAATGCGGCCGGCGGGAGCAACGTGGGCCGGTGCGTCCGGGCGATGCTGCTGAGAGACTACCGGAATCTAGAGTGACGGAGTTGGGCGCAGCGCTCCAAAGAAGAACGGCCTCTCCCGCTCGCATTTCGTACGGAGCGAAGTGATTCAAGGAAAAGACGGCGGCTGCGCTCTCACTTCGAAGTCTCCGCCCTGCCAGCTCCGGAGCATATTTGTAGAGCGCTTCGCGGTTCTACATCGCCAGTCTCCAATTGGACGCCGAGACAGCGCTCGCCTCCGCTTTTTTACTCCACTGGCCGGACAGATCGGCCCACCTGACTCGAAGCACAATGGCGGGCAGTTCAACACGCGAATCACTCGCAGAGGCAGTTCACGCAGGCAATCAAATGTAAATAAATAAAAGACGCGCCAGATAGAAGCATTTGTAAACACAAACAGAAAAGACAGCGGGATGGGACGGGCATTTTTTTATACTCTACATGAATGGGAAAATGTCCTTTTAAAAAAAAATGAAAGTTCATTTCAGAGACATTTTTTTTTCTCTTCTTTATACTTATTATTATCAATTTTTAAGGCATCGGCGCGTCATAACAAAGGAGCGTTAAATCAAATTAACTAATGATTTTTTTTCATAAGATGTTTTAGCAGCAAACAAACAAGTAGAAAAGTTTGAACGGAAGATAAACTTTTTTTCCCCAATAATATCGCTACAAAATATTTTTCCTCCCAAGAAATGAATGTGATAGCTTTAAAATTTTAATATTACATATATATAGAAATTGATAATGATACAAAAAATGTAGTTTTCATTTCTAAAATAATAATTTTTACTGACAAATGTTCTAAAAAAACGGGAAAAAATCAGGAAAAAACGTTTCTATTTTTTTCCCTTTGCATTTTTTTTGTACGAAAAATGCAAAACATTCGAAAGCAAGTAAAAAACAGTCAATACTATAGATTTCTTTTAAATTTAAACTTTACCAACGTTTTATTTTAAAATTTATTATTTTAAAGTAAATCAAAGAACAATAAATTACAAAAGGCAATACGCCACAATATTCTACAATATTGGTTTTAAAGTTATGTATCAGTCAAATAAAGGCAAATATTACAACTCGATATGTTACTAAAATAAGAATAAAAAAACATTTTTTATTAATAAGATTTCAATTACACTATAAGACATAATAACGTATTACTATGGATGTATTTAATTTAGTAAATGCTAGTGCAAATTAAAATTACACCTTTTAAATATTTTCAGCTCATTTTTTTTCAACGTATGGAATTTTAAAAAAAATTATTCATCAAAAACTTTCCTCTATTTCAAAAAATGTATCGCTACTTCCGAAATCCTGGAAAAAACCCCCACTAAACTTTTGTTTTCAATATTCGTTGATTTACATCTGACGCAATAATTTCGGTAAAAATAATATTAAACATTTTGATTAATAAAATAAACTTCCTAAAAAATTGGAGTAGAGTATTTGGGATGGAGTATTTTATTTGTTATCTACAATATATCAGTTTATGAATATTCCAACTAATACTTTGTAAAATATTTTAGCTTTAAAAGATAAAAAAATCAGAAATAAAAATTCAAATAAAAATTATTACTTTTAAAACAAGCATAAAACAGGAATTTTAAGAAAGGTATATTTATTGCACTAAAAATAGTGATAACATATTGTATGAAAAATATTTGCTGACGAAAATTATTTTATAAATCAATTTTTAAAAAAACTTCACGGAGTAAATAATTTTTCAAATTTGACAAAAAAATAATTGAATAAATTCGATATAAGTTACTTGACTTGAAAAAGTCAACTGTATGCATTGAAAAAATAGATTCAATTTTAAGCAAATTAATTTTAGTAACAGCAAATAATCAGAAATAAACTATACCGCTGAAGGGGTTCGCAGAATATATTATTATTAAAAATATTAAATGAGCACATCAATATATACAAAAGTTATTCAAAATCATGAAAATGGAGTAAATATTTAATGTTGTATATAAAAAGCATGGAGTATAAGAATGTTAAATGTAAACAAGAAACACAGTATCATCCGTTCATAAATATTATCAATTATTTTTCATGTAAATGATATTTTTATGAACTATTTACAAAATTCAAACCCAAAAGTCACAGCTTTTAAAAGAAATTATTATTAACCAAACAGAAAATGTTTTCATTCCAGATTTTAAATAAACATTAAAAATACTGTTATTATAGTTTATAAGCATCAATTATAAATAAAAATTCATATTCGATAATAACAAAGATTTTAATTTATATGATGATGCTAAATAAAATTTTGGAACTTCAAAAAATCGCTAAAAAAGGTATTTAACCGACCATTCATTGTAACTTAGAGAAGTCGCAAAAGAATCATGTCAACATGTTCTATGCCAACATTTTTCATAACTATTCAATAACTTTGTTCTTTTTTGATGTAGAAATGCCAATTTGCTGTGAAAGCTTAATTTCAATTGCTTCGAATAACAAATAAGTAGCTTAATTTGTTGATTATGAAGCGTAAAAAAGACAATGTCGCAAAGACATCTCAAGAAAACCAGATTTCAGTCATTTTATAAGAAAATCTATGATAAATATTGTATCAAATGCTATTTATTGATAGTTAGACACTTCTGAGGAAAATATTCATTGTGTCTTCGTAACATATTACTTATAACTCAAAGTTCATGCAGCTTTTTTTTAATTTGAAACCAATAAAACACCAAGATTTATGATGTTTTAATTTCATCCATATATAAACAGTATTCTACAAAAAATTCCCACTAATGTTTTCACAAAAAACAATTTACTCAAAATTATTATTTCACTCTGCTAACGTATGGACAATGAGATAGCGTTTTTAATAATATATGATAGCGATTACAGAGTTGAATTTATAATTATTAGCTGATAAAAAATTTATTAAACGAATATTCGATTAAAAAATTCCCTTCGTTATTCAAATAGAAACTATAAAAATAAAAATTAGTATTGAGTGTTATAAAATTTATTTGTTTTTAATTAATCAAAAAAAACCTTCATAAACAGCGATTCTGAATATAAAATAATCATTTTTACAGTTTTTTTTTCTTTACATATATGGATACGAAAAAAAAATAGAGTAATTCGTTGAATATTTAGAGTTAAAATTTAAAAAAAATTATTTAAACAGAAATAGAATTTTATCTGGAAAAAAAATCAAGTTCAATTACTTGAATATAATTAATCGTTCATGAAAATTAACTTATTTCTATATCAAACACAAATTTTCACACATCAGAAAGCGGTAACTTACAGATAGAGAAGGAAAATAATAAAAGTTAAATCATAACCAAGAATAAATTGAGGTTCTCTTAAAATCTGATACATTTAATATTTTATAGAAATAATTAAATTCAATGATTTTCCGATTAATGTTTGACAAGAAGCTACAAACTAAGAATATACATATATACGCATTTTGTACGAAACTATATTGTATGATGAGAGTAGTTAATTGAAAGAATTCAGTATCAACCATTTTTTAAAAATAGAACTACTTTAGAAGAAACAAACAAAACAAAAAAGTGAATTATTTAATGCAAAAAGCTCTCAAAACATAAAACGAAAAAATAAATAAACTTCCTGTTTAATATTTTAAGTTCAATTATTGTTCCCTATCTATACTTGCTAAAGTAAGAATGTTAAAATTATCCATTTCGAAAATAAAAAAAGTAACATTAAATTTCAAATTTGTCCCCACATCCTAGTGAGTTTTAACAAGTTACATTTGTGCATTATAATATCAGATCATTAAAATTGAAACCTGACTAGATATTATTATTCAAATTGATATAATTTTTTACCCTTAAAAATTTTTACAGAATGCTTATAAATCCTCTAATATAGATTTCAATTATTTCAAACGAACTGATGAATTACAGAAAATTTCTCGTTCTTTCACAAAATCAATTTATTTTCCAGCGGCATTTAAAACTTATCGCATCCTACATTACGATATCAGCGGAATTATCAGTTTTAATTGTTTGTAAAAGATAAATCACAGCACGGAAAAGATATATAAAAACAAATACATTATCAAGAATAAAAAGAAAAAAGAACACTATCCCAAAAGATCCATTAAATCATAAGAACCTGGAAATTTTCCGTTTTACAATTATGACAGCGTTTTCTAACTTAACCCGCGGCATTTATACGAATCTCATTTTGTAATAAAATTTCACCGCATTATCAATTTTAATGGCCTGTATAAGATAAATTACAGCATCAGAAAGATGTATACGAACAAATGCATTTACATGACAAACAAATAAAACGCACCTCGAAAAGATACAAGAGAATGATGTAAAAGACAACCCGAGTTGCCATGCACGCTAAACACTCTTTCGTAATTGTGAAGGTGCGAGGACAAATATGTTGCATGGAAGAGTGTGTTTGCGATGTGGGACAGAGATTAAAGGCAAACAACGATTCTAATAAATTATATTGTCTTTTGCCTCATTGCCAGAAAAGAACTTCTTTCCGACAAAACGTAAGAAGGGTGGGATCCGATTGGGGGTCTGGGAGCCACTGTGTGCAGAAGGCTCAAGAAGCCACCCTACTATTGTAGTACTCTTGGGAGGGGCAGTCTCCATATTCAAAAAGAATCGATTGTCAAGTCATTGGCTTTCCCACATAATTCTATTTAATAGTGGATAATTAGAAGGGAATTCGGAAAAAGGAAACCTGATATAAATTATTTATTGGGCAAGTATTTTAATAAGTAATAAATACGGTAAATGAAAAAATAATAATAATTGCTACTTCGATATTCACAATAAAAATTTAATATTTGTCTAAAAAAACGTTTTTTTTTAAAAAAATATCATTAGGATGCAATATTAACTAACGAAAGCTTTTATTTCATAAATCGAGAGCGAACTAGTCTCCAGTCAGGATAAACTCAGAACGAACGTCAACCGATTTGAAGAAAACTTAAGGGTTTACATCTAAAAAACCTCCTAGGGGAGAAAAAAACACCCCTGAATGCGGGTTTTCAAAAAACTGGTTACAGATCACAGAAAGAAAGAAAGATTCAAGGATTTTCTGTTTTATTTAAAATAAATATAGCCCACTTTTCATGTAAATAGTTCCATGAAGATCAATGGTCCACTCATTGTACATGCATCCAGTCCGAGGCGTAATAAGGAAAAATAGAAGGAAAAAAAGCCAACTTTAAAAAGATGGTAGTATGAAAAATATATATATCGAGTGGTGATATTTTACTCAGAAATTGAGACTTTAAAATAAAGTTCTAGAGAAAGAGAAATTGAAAAATAATTTTCACTCAATTTTCAAGGAATTTATGACCGTAATACAATATATGACAAAACGCAGCTATAGTTTAAAGGAGAAAAAAAAAAATGTTTTTTAAAGTATCATTGATGATAAATTATTTCATTTGGAACTTCGTAAATCTCAAAAAATCAGTTTTAATTTATACAAGAAAAGAAAAAGTAAATATTTCCTATCAAAAGAAAACATGACTTTTTATTCTGGGAAGGTTTTTTTTTTAGAATTACAGAAACTATATTCGACTTTTTTACAACGTTTTTTTTTTATCTCCGGATAAAAATATGTCCTCATAAATGTTGTATATTGGCGTTTTCTGATATATTAAAGTTAAATTCAATTCGTTCAACTTACAAAACATAGCAAGATATATAACTCATAATTAGCAGCAATGTTATTAATTCAAAAAAAGCAAAATTTACATGGATATCAGTAAATTTTGTAATAGAACACATCAATATATATCTATCTCGATAAATTCTAACTATATCAATGTATGGGTGCGAAAGGATATAACCCTCTGCTCTAAATCAATTCCAAATAATTTGTTGCATTAAACTATATGTGCAGCTTGTCATTTTAAATCAAGGTCTTCTCAAAATGTGAATACTTTGGCGCCTCTTAAACCAAATTACTAAACTCAAACAAAATGTATGAATTCAATTATTATTATTTTAATTGCCAGGTATGAGTCAATTAATTCACGATTCACCAGCATGGTGAAATAGTAATTTTGAATCAATGTTTGGCTATGTCGATATCACCTCAGTTGGGCACTTTCTCACCAAAATTCTATATCAAATTAACGTGTGGGTAGATAAGGATATATTTTAATCGTCTATAACCCATTAAAAACCATTTAATTCACAGTCATAGGGAAGTGTCCTATGTCCTGTGGGTTTCATTCTGAAAGCCGATCCCCGTATCGGAGTGTATGCTCGGCGTATTGATTGCAAGAGGTCTGATGGACTGCGGCCACAGGATGCTTTCCTGGTTCACACCTGAGCCTCCCTCTTTTGCCCCCCGAAAGTAAAAAAAAATAAGGGGGGGATGAATCTGTTTTCTCTGCGGGTGTTTTATCTATTGTCGTACGACACTGGGCATTTGATTTCTCTTTCTGGTAACATTCTTCGCGATTATTTTCGACTTCGGAATTGATGGTCCGGAGCAGATTGAAAACGTTTTAAAAGCGAAATCCCACTTGAATTTGTTTTGTGTCAGTACTTTCGGGGTGAAAAGACTGATGCGAGGTATGTGCATCAGTCTTGCGCAAATGTCACGGTTAGAAGAGTGCCGAGAGCCAAGGAAGAAGTTAAAATGCAAGTAAAAAATAAAGAAAAAAAATCGGAATGCGAAAATCTTATCAGCTGGAAACTAGTTTAGTTAAAAGAGTATTCTTAATTATATACGGTAATTCATTAAAAAAAGATTAATTTTAACAGTTTAATTAGTCAATTCAATCTGAATTTTGAATGATTATAATAGAGCCCCCCTGCTTTTAGCATTCATATATTTATTATTCTACAATAAAATAATAATAATAATTTTAGTTAATTTTTTTATACATAAATCAATACATACAAATACAAAATTATTTAAAATCACATTTAGATAAGACCTTTGAAATAACTGAATTGATATATATTGGTGTGTGTGTGTGTGTGTGTGTGTGTAAAGTTGAGAGGAAAGCTGCACATCACCATTCGGACCTTTTCATTATCTTTTAAATATAAAATATATATACTTAAAACATTGTTAATGAGCGTCAAATTTTCTTGTCATACATTACTTATTCATTGTGTCAATGTATCCAAAAAAGGAAGAAAAGGACATACAAAGGACATATTCCAGTGCAAGGTTTTCTTAAGCTTTGGACAGCAACATCAGATAGATGCATAAATTTTTGTGGTTGTATTTTTTGGGTTTGGGGTAGTTATAAGCAAGAAACAAATTTTGTGAAATTGGTCAAGAAAAAGCAAATTAAAAATTACTGTAATTCAAGAAATGACTTTATTAATTCACCATTTTATGCCTTTAATTCTTATTTTATTTCCTTATCATTTTGAATAAATATCTGTTTGAGAGCATTCGGAAAGAAAATGAAATAAAATAGCTGAATTGTTAAATAAATAATACACATTATAAATCAAGAACTTCAACTTTTAATTCTAGTAGAATACTTATAAAATCTGCTTTGTATTTTATAAACATGTACATCGAGTTACAATAACCCATTTATTCTATATATGTTTATTTATTCTAAAACATCTACATTCCCCCCAAAACTTCATTGGGGATCGTTATTCTTTATAATTAACGTTATATTTATATCAAATTTCTTTCTGATACCATACATCCTGATCAAAAATTAGCAAAATAAATACACAAAAGGCGATAATTATTTATTTTAGTTCCTATAAACGAATTAAACACTAGCGTTTGTTTTATCGAATTTACCTCTAGACAGAAGGCAAAGAATTTTGCAAAAGTATGAACTGAGGAACCGAAAACTAGTAAAAAGGCTCCGAATCTTACAGTTAAGTGAATAATATATTCATAAGGTAGTCTCTAATTAAAAAAAAAGAATCTCGGGTCATAAGCTCGAAAAAATCTATTAAAGTAATGTCAGTTTCTGAATCAGACTCTCAATTTTCCCTTCATGATAGCAGCTTGACTCTGAATTGACATACGGAAATAATAAGATAGGGACAACTTCCAGCGGAACTCCAATTACAAGACTACGCTGCGATCAAAGTCTACGGAAAGATGAAAATCGGATATCATTCGAACGTGTCTAAGGTAACAAGCATAGGAGATGAGGGACAAATCAACCATTTTTTTTTCTTACTAGAGAATTCGATAAATAATAAAAAAAATTCCGAAACGGATGGATAAGTATTCTACGGTTGAGGTGATTTAACAGCAAAGATTTCTAAGGACAATGATTTATGTTCGAATCTTGCTAATTTGATCTTCATAATGCCAATAAAATCGGACTTCGCACTTCATTAAATGTTTTTCTTGTAAACAAAGAAGACAACCGCACTGATGAACGTAACGTTCCAGTACCTCAGTTGGTGCGTTCTGCGTACCCACTAAGAAGTTTCAAAAAGGCTATTTTGAGATGGAATTTACAATTTTGAGCTATGGCCTGCTGACGAAAATGGTACATGGCATGATTTACGATCTTCCTGTACAAACTGAGATTCGACAACCAGATCATCGCAGCTTTCTTAATCTTAAAACTATTGCTATTCAAATTTGATATAACCATATTAACGTTTTATTTTAAACTCTACACAAGATGTTTGACCATTTTGCAGCCCTAATTTACTACTAGACCTGTGTGTACCACCCCCATTCGAATCACAACTTTGTAGGAATGAAATCATGCAACGATGTTATAAGCAGCCCGAAGAACTGCAAGACCTTATTTTGTTGCGTGTTTTATTTCAATGCCTCGTTTTAAATATGCCAAAAGCAAATTAATAAAAAAGGAATCCTGTGTAATTGTATGATTAAATTGATAAAATAACAAATGATTATAATAAACGTTTCTTTTTTTATAACACAATTTTACAGTTATTTTGTCTAAAATTTCTTCAAATGTGTTTATCTAAAATTCTCAGGGTTTACTAAATTTTCTTCTCTTTAACACACACACACACACACACACACACACTCACACTCACACTCACACTCACACACACACTCACACACACACACACACACACACACACACACACACCTATATATATCAATTAAAGTATAAAGTATATATATGTAAAGTAAAAATAATGTAATATACAATATTTCACTTATAATGAATTTCAGTAATCTGTGAATTTATGTACTGTACTCAGGAGTGTATATAGAAGGTCTAAAGAGTTGAGATTAGTTTAACTTTGGTTAGTTAGATACATGATTCGGTTTTTTGAAATCACAAAAACTATTTTAATCAACAATGCCGTGGCGAGTATGAAACCTTCGCCAAATCTTTTAACCATGCTCACAGATAGACATAGATGATAAAGAAACATTGTAATAAAATTCTCAGATTGCTATGGCAGAATATAAAATTTTATTTAATAAAATTAATCGATTTTTTGACGCAGAAGATATTAAAGAAATATAAAAATTAATTAGATTCGAAAGTAAAAAGTAAATATTTATAATTGTCACTTAGAAAAGGAATATTTTAAATAATTCATTGTGACCTACAATAAGGGAAAATCAAACATTTTGATATAACGCACTTTTTATTGAATTCTTTTCAATAAAGCAGAAATAATTTAGAATGTCATCTTGATGCAAAATATTAAATTAAAATTTTATAAATAAATGTTGAACTACACTGCAATTTATTAATCAAAAAGTAATACTTTGTGTGATTATTATAATAAATAAGGCATATAAAACATCTGTAACTAACAAGAGTTAGTGATAAGAGAAACCCGAAAAATAGAACGCAAATTTACAGATATTTTAATAAGAATAAAAAACGGCATTTCAAAATATTTACATACTATCACGGTAAATGAAAATGAACAATATTCATAATTTAAATTACATAAATATTATTTTAAGAATGAAAATGGCGAAAATATTAAAAGTGGAACTGATATTAATTCATCGCGTGCTTAGAAAAAAAAATTAAATGTATATCGATGCCGCAATATATCGATTTTTTATAACAAAGGCTAAGAACTTGACTTTGAACTCACCAGGGCACACATCTGTCAACCAAATTCTTTTCAATTTTTACATGCATTTCAGGATTACATCTCAGACGCAGCTGTTTGCTGTAAAGGTTTCAAAATTCTGTTCAAAAAGAAGAAACTGTCTACAGCAGGCCCGATGCGTCAAGTACTTATAAGATCATCACGGCCTTTCGCTTGTGTAATATTCTATTACTCCATTTTTTGATAGCAATTTAATTTCACCTTTAAAATGCGATGTTTTGTTGGATATTTATTTATTCATTATTATGAGTTGAAAAAGCTTTATCTATATTATTTGGCTTTTATTTCTCGAGTGTCTTACTATACATAAAACTATTATCATCTGTGAAAATATTTTTGAAAGAGAAATCTTAAATTGAAAATAAAAAAAAATTAAGATTTGGGGGCTTTGATATATAAAGTATTAACCTCACATTAAAATTTTCAAGGTACAAAAAGGAATAGTGGTATAAATAGCGGAAAATGTGATTAAAGAGAAACCGTTTACATGGGTAAAAATGCTCAGAAAAAAAAGTTAAACGTTTTAAAAACTCACGTTATTAATATTATAATTAATTTTATTCATATTCGCATCATTTACCTCAATTATCCAATGCAAATTAATATCCGATATTACTTTGTCCTTGAAATTTTGCATTTAGGTACTAGAAGAGGGATAATTGAAATATTTTTCAATATATTCGTGTAATTTGGTTATTTTTCATAATATAAATATGGAATTATATTATTACAGTAAATATTCTTTCTCTGAATGAAATATTTGAATTTTTCATATTTAGCATTGTTTTTATTCTTAAAAAAGCGCCATTATTGTTTCATATGGAATTATGAAATCCAAAACGGATTTACATTCGCAAATCTTATTCTTTTTACCATTTTGTTTGTTTTTTAAAATAAGATAAATTAGAATTATTTTCCCCATTCTTCTTTTATAGATTATGCAATGGTTACTCAACTTAATTCCCACTTATTAGTTTTTGTTTCGCCATTTTACTATTTCCTCCTCAGCTCAAAATGCGTTGTAAATGCATAACTTATAATTCAATAAATATTAAATAGAGGACTTTTATGCATTAATAACAAAGGAAATCTAAAAGATCGAAACTAAATCATTGCAAATGACGGAAATGTAAAATAATATTGTATATTGTGCAAATGAAAACTAAATTCCAAAATTATCATACATTTTATTACGACAAAATAATAATGATTTTCGTAAGTTGTTTAAAATAAATATCAGAATTCGGAAACAAATGATGAAATATAGAATATGCCTTATTTAAAAAAAAATATATTTATTCAATTCGAAAATTTCCACTTCCTCGGATAATATTCGAATTCGCTATTTCAAACAACATCATAAACTGTACAGTACGGACGTTATCAGGTTAATTCAAAAGCCATCACATTCTGGTATCAAAATCTATGTTTTAGTGGGATATTTAAATACAATAAATATCCTAAAATGTATAGCTCCTGTGTCCGTCCGAGCGAGTATACGTTCTACCGCTAGTGTAGTATGAGAAAAAAGAAATGAGTAAAAGTAGCCTCGTCATCTCCTTATATTTCAAAAGTATGTGATCCGTTTCGAAAATATTATGGCTTAATTTCAAAATTTCGCATAGCATTATATTTTTGTGGAAAATAGTTCAATATGTGATCAATGGCACTTTTCTTTATAATTGTGACTTTTGATATTATCAGTAGCTGATAGTGTAAGTTGAAAATACAACAATAATAATAATAAAGAAGTCATATTTTTTTAATAGTGAAATTGTATCAAATTTACAAAAAAAATGCCATAAATGCTTTAGAAGCCGTATCTTTAAATATTTATAGGACATTGAAATCTAAAACTTTTTTTTACATGGAGCATTTTGAATTAAACAATATTATTAAAAAAATTATAATAATTTTATTCAAAATATAAATAACTTTAATATTTTATCGCCCTTCTTAGCATTTATTTCACTATCGAAAACGAGTTTATTCATTAAATAAACTAAATCAATAGATACAATCAAAATATAATTAACTAAAGTAAGAGTGGTTTTATTTTTAATTTTAGAGTCTTTTCGACTATTTATTATGTTATTTTAAACGAATTATTAACCTACAAAATAATTGATAATCACTCACGAGCAAATGCTTTTAAAAATACATTAAGAGATAATATAGTTTAAACGGCAAAACCGAAATAAAAGTAATTCAGAAATAAACCTTCAGATGTTTTTTTTATACTCATTTCCTTAAAATAAAAGAATCAACATCTTGATTCAATAAGAATATTAAAAAAAATACTATCGATTTACGAATTCATCATAAATATACATTCAAAATAACAAAATCATCATATTCAGAATTATCATTCCGAAAAGGAAATGAAAAAACGAATCGTAAGCAAATATCATTTCCTTAATGATAAAAATACAACAAAGATGGTTTACTTCAAATTTTACTGTATTTACTTAAAACCAAGGATTGTTATTATTCTGTCATAAGCTTTGAATAAATAATTTTTAGTTTGAAAACACCGACTTCTACTCAAAAAATGGACAGAAAACTCAATTTTTTTGGTGTTTAAAAGAAGAACAATCCATAATTTTAGAGTTTTTGTAGTTTTTAATTTACATGAAATTTATCACAACAACTTCAGAATACAATACCAAATGGAGAGGTGGGGGTTAAGGGAAGGAGAAAAAAAAATTCACTCTCACCTGTAATCTATTTCATTGAGTAACATTCACTTCCAAAGAAAACACTCAGAAATGCATATATTTATCTGGATGTAAGAAAAAGGACGAACTTTTCAAACAAACAACTAGGCATGGAATGTTTTGCTTCAATAACGTGTTTTATCTTGTATGCAAAAAGTAGAGTGACTTTGCTAAGAGAGAGAGAGAGAAGAGAGAAAAAAATCCCACAAGATAATGTCGAGTTAACATAAGAAGGAGAGTCTGATAACAGGCGTAACATGAAAATAAAGAAATTTCTTGAAAGAAAAAATAAGCGGCCCCAAAGTGGAAAATTCAATGTCGTTAAACATTTGTAAGTACATAATCGCCTTGAAAAGAGGTGAATTAAAGCAAGGAAAGTTGAAAATACCCGATTCTCGACTGAGATGAGGAAACTGGGGGAAAACATATACCATACAGCTAGAAATTTAGGTGACTGATTGATGATTTGGCATAAACTCCTATTTGCTTTTCCAACTTTGAAAAATGAAAGAGGGTCGAAAAAAACCGGGCTGAAAGAGTGAGAAAACAATAGCTTACGGCGCGAGTGCGGGGTGGAAAAAAACCGAGGCGGGATTTTTTTTTAAAAATATCTCGTGTTTCGGAAATTATTGGCTACTACATATTTTAAAAACATTTTCCCAAAGAGAAATTGAAGGGAACATGCGATGTACTGTAAAACAAAATGAGCGGAAAAAAATCCCCAAGTTGAGAATCTTCTACTGTATTTTAACGCATCAATTTACTTCACACATTATGCGTAAAAAGTCTTTTAGAAGCATATAATCCCCATTTCGCGAAACATGCTTTTTTTTACACCCCCCGATGAAATTTTTTCGAATAGGGACTCATTTTTTCCGTTGTGATACATTCAAGCTATGAATTAAGACTTTGGAAAGTAAATGGTAATTTTTGAATGAATTCGGTCTTAAATTGATTCAATCCATATTGAATAATAATTTATTGTTGCTCGAATGTAATTCTAACATAAGCGTTTCGTAACGCGTTTGAAAAATCACCGAAATTATAAATTTAACAATTTGTTTCGATGAAATTCTAGGTATGTATTCTAATATATATTATATATATTCTAATTCTTCCAAAAAAGAATTAAAAAAGTGCACAGATTGATAACTAAGGGAAAAACTTTAAACTTTACTTACTACTTTTACAAAAAGTAGTAAAACTGAATGAATTCAGTTTTACTACTTTTGTAAATGTAGTAAAACTGAATTCTGACTATTTTGCTTTAACTAAAATGTGAACCTTCAGCTAGAAAACAATGTATATCAAATAATGTATAAAAATCTACGGAAAGGATGGCATGACTTGATCTTGATAATTCTTAAAAAATATTTTTTATAAATAAGATTGATTGTTTTTCTCCAAGAAACATTTTTATTTAGAGGCTAGCTGGTATATCCGGCATTGCTTAAAAATTTTTATACTTTACAGTATAATATTTTTGATGTAACAAATAACTTTCCATAACTTTCTTCTGTAATATATACAATCTTTTTATTACATCACAACACTTGTCCGACTAACTTCTCTTTGGCTTCGGTCTTTTGTAATTGCTTGAAAAGGAAGCAAGTCCGCTAAGAGAGAGAATGCATACAACTACTTTAAACTTTTTTTTACCGACGATACTTTAAGGTACCCTTTAAATCAATCAATAAGGTGGGTACCTTATTTTAATCTCGTTACTTCACAATATGATTATTTTTTCTAACAGTATTTGAAAAACAACGAAGAGCATATTTTCATTAGAAAACATTAAATGTCAATGAAAAATATCGCAAACTTTTATTATTGATTTAATTAATTAAAGTAATTTAATTTTAAAAAACTGTCTTTCTTTCTGGGTCTATTTCGCACCGCAATTTAACTAATGGTTCAAAAATAATTTTGAAAAAGTGATGGTACAATACTTCGATACATAAAGGGTTAAACCAAAAAAAATCTAACAGATTTGAAACAGAAACGCCAAAAAAATAATTGCAGAATAAATTAGAATATTAACTGTTATTGTAATTCAAAATTCCCTGCTTTAAATTTTAAAAGAATTAACAGAAATGGAAGAAAGGAATTTAGTATCACTAAAGAGACAAAATTTTTTTTAGGTTTAAACCGATTTTAAAATGCTTCTTATAATTTACTTCGAAATGTAGAAAAATGGCGTGTCCATTTAGCTTTTAATTAATTGAATATTTAATTAACTTTTACACTTTAAAAAGTAGATAGCATTTTTTTAATCTTGTCTTAAAACATAAGTGAACAATATTTGAATGAAATTCTTCCAATCGTTCAGGAGATATGGAGCATGCATATCTATCCGCAACGACTCTTTTTTATATTAAGATTTAAAAAAAATCGACATTTCATTAATTAATTAGCGATATTTTATTAATTATTTAATTTACTTTTAGTCTGAAATTGAGGTGAATAAAAATACTTCCACTCCGCTGAGCATTTTAACCAAATTTCCTCGAATTATTTCCAAGAAATGGAAATTCAAATTAAAATATTTATTAAATTACTTTTTAAAATTACATGTTGATCAAATCAATGTTTTAAAATATATTCAAATCACAGACTTTGAGAAAATTAATTATTACAAAACAGAATAAAGATTTGTATTGAAAATAAATTTCATTACAGAAGAGACTATTCCTATGTTGAAATTATGAAAAAAATCAACACATTTCCTAAATTTCTCGCATGTTTATGAAACTAATCCAAGTGCCTAAAGTACCAAAAATAGCTATTTTGAAATGGTTGATTAATGAGGCATCTTGGCCTTGGTGTTGATCTTAAGCAACTACAAAGAAGGTTTATGGCCCTGACAGCAACTTCAAATAGAAGTAGCGAGTATAAACTTCATTTAAACATGCTTTAAAAGAGATAATTAGGCATCTCGACTATCGATTATTAAATTAATTCAGTTTCCGGTTTTAAAGGGTAATTAATTTCTGATGAAATACTCTACAGATAAGAAAATTCCTCTACAATTTTCATATGGTAAGAATTCTAATCTTAATGATGTTGAATCACAGCAGAATATTATGTGAATGTTTCAAAAAATGTTTGTATCTTGTACATAGACAAAGAATTTGTCTACTCATGACCTAATAGATTATATCTAAATCATCAGCGAGAGACATATACTATCAATTCGGAAAAATACTTTGACTGACAACGATTGTTTTTTATGTTACTTGAATTAATAAAATGCACTGCTGAAAAAAAATTACAAAATCTAAGTTTTTATACATTGTTTTGTTTATGGCATTCGTATTCAATAAATTTTTTTGAAAAACTTAAAGTATTCTAGACACTGAATTCGCATTTTGAACAATCAAATACACAAAAAAAGCGCCATTCTTCTACGACCAAAACCGACCGAGTTACGTTTTGAAATATCACAATTTAGACTATTTCAGTGATCGTCTGGATTAGAAACTGCCAATCAGCAGGCGATGCATACCCGAGGAGAGGTGGCTCAAAATAATGATATTTAGCTATCATAATTCGGTCAATTTTAGTCAAAAAAGAGATAAACACTTTGTTGTTGTTTAAAATACTAGAGCTGAAAATATTTTAATAAATACAACTGAAAGTGTAGGGGAAACTATATAAAATCGAGGCAGCAACTTTTTAGAAATACTAATCTTGACATAAATAGCAATTACTGCGTCAATTAAAGAAATGCACCAATCCTAAGTCTTCACAAATGATTTTGAAATTAGTTATTCGGCCACATTAAAGTACATATTTTTCCCTGCATAATTCTTTCACAGTTCTTTCGATTCATAATAAACAGCTTCTTAGTAATAACTAAAATGAACTTTGAAAAATCATTCAAGCGCTGTTCTTTATGAATATAAATCTGAATCCCCCCCCAAGGCGAATCTATTATGTGAATAAAACTAAAAGCAATTTTCTAACGTTAGATAGTTTATAGTTAGCCATGATATAACAATGGATCCATATCAGAGCCAGATCAGGTTTCCCAACACCATTCCACCGTATGTACATAAAATTGCATGCTTGGAAAAATTGTGGAAGTTTGGTGGGTTTGGAGATTCTTAAAATATATCCAGTAAAACAAAATCTATTTCTAATGGCCATCGTGAACTTCAAAACCGAGCATAAATAAATGAATGAAACAACAAATAAAAGAAAAATAACCGCAAACATTAATAATAATTTATAACATGAAATATATTTTTTGACATCAAAGGAGCTCACCAGACAGACATTTAAAGTGAAATATCATGTCACGTTAGATATGTAAAAAAATGGAGATCGATTTTTTTACTCATTACTATGTACTTAAAAAAAACCCGGAGAAACATTTGAATGAATAGCATAGAAAATCTTAACTACCACGTGATTCTGAAGCGAACAGCTGCAAATTGTAACGATCATTTGAACTACGTGACAAATGGTGACCAGTTCTTAAATAGTGATGCGTGGGGATTAAAGTGACTATCAAGAGGGGTGACAGTTCGGCTCTTTAGACGTAATATCTTTCTTAAAGCCCAGAGTGATCCACCCAATGGGGCTATGCCTATTTTCGTAGATTGAGTGATGTCAGGCAACATGAAGCAGGTATGCGAAGGCTGAAATGGGTGGGGAGATATTCATCAGATAAGTATTTGTGATATTGAGCTCATTAAATAATTCCCGGTCTTCTTTTGTGGAGATGGTGAATAATTGAAATAGGAAAGAAAGACCTCACATATTTCGCTAGCGTGTTCATCGTTAAATATGAGGTGATTTACAGTTAAGTTTATTTATCACTTACTGAGAGAATATATTGTTTTATATGGGATACAACTAATAAACTAATGCGAAATGATGTGAAAAAAATAATTTTACGGAAATGAAATAGATTAATTTTCAAAGGAAAACACCAAAACATTTTTAAAGGAAAACATGCATGCCATTATTACAGAATTGGCTTTAAAAAACAATCTTGATGAAATTAAGCCAAACAATTTATTTTGAAAAAATAAAATATTTTTGAAGCGAAAATATTTCGAAATTAGATTAATTATTTTGAGAAATATTAATTATGCATCATGCAATAGTTCCATCAAACAACTTATGCTCAGCAGAATATTAAAAATGCCTATGTAAGTAGGTAGAAAAGCTACAAAAAATCATAATAGTGTTTACATTAATGCCATTTTACCAAACGCTTTTTTACCTATTGTATACTTCTAAAAGAGCATTAAAAATTCAGATTCATTAAAATACTGTATCTATATTACCATACACGAATTTTTACACACTGGACATGAAATAAGTTATTTATGAAAATGTTAATGTATTGTGACTCCCAATTACTATTTAATATTGACATTCTTATAACTAAACAGCAACAAAACCAGTAAAAAAACTGCTAAAGATATTAAATTTCTTGGGATGCATCTGATTTTAATAGAAATGTCTAACTAAAAATCAGATCTCAATTAAATTCTAACTGGTATATGATGATTATTGAACAATGAACAATTTCTACTAACGATAAATACCTAATCTCAAATAGTCATTAGATTGTAAAATAAACAGTAGAAAAAATGGGCGACCGAATCTTTCAAGAGATAAGTATAAAAAATATATATACGGACAACATTCAATGACGAAAAATAAATGTCAGACACTTATTTACAATATGATGCACCAGGGCGTCGATTAATACAAATCTGGCGTCCTTTTTGAAAAATACGCCTTTAGGGAGAGATTTTCATGTCCAGTGAAAGACACAGTGTATCCCTTTGAGGACAAATTATTGTCGTAAAAAAGTCTCCGGGAGCAAAGAGGCTTGGTTAAGAAACAAACGCTTAATAAAGTGTCGCGAGGGCCAGCTCGAAATCCCTCAATTTAACTCCGGAAGAAAAGAAATTTATATCGGGTAGACTTTTATTTTCCGGAGCGCAAAAGATCGTCGTCTGGAAAATTTCAATAGCATCTCCTCCCGGCAGGAAGAATTGTAACAGTGGCATTGCCGTCTCGGGATAAAACCCTATTCAAAAAGCTTTAGTTTGAAGGATTAGAGGCCGTCTTCGCAAGCAGAACAGAAGAAGATTTTATAAGCTTTGCCCGGACTGCGCTAAATAGAAAAGGGAGGAAAAAACGAGGAGATATCTCAGCTGTTGTTGAGTAAAAGGACAAAGGGTTTACTATTTCGCTTAAAGGATTAGTCTAAGCTAACTTTGAGATAATTGCAAACCCCCTTTTGAATTAATTGCAGACTCCAATTTCTAGTGGAATTGCCTTGCCAATAATGTCGCCAATTTTTTCTTTTGCCTCTTTTAACGTAACAAAACACGCGCCTAAAAAATTAATTACTAACACCTGGAGACGAAAATATTGTTTATAAATATTGCCACACTTGTATGGAAAAAAAATGGTAATAATTAAATAACGATAAAAGCTATTGCTAAAACCTCTTATGTTCGAATCAAGAGCCAAGGCTTTACAAGCATATGTGACTTATTAAAACCTTAGTCCCGTCGTCTATTCGAGAGTGAAGCATTGTATTCGAAATGGTGAGTAGGTACAATAAAAACGAACAATGAAGGCAGTTTTAGGAAAAAAAAGGGGGAATAATCGTTAAGAAATTTCTTTCTCAGTCCTCGTCAAATCCTTTTGCATCGGTTTTGTTGTTTTTATTCAAACAAATCACTTCTATTGAATCCTGTGTTTTTGGAGTTTTCGCTTGATATGAGGAATAAATTTATATTTATCGTCTAGCTTTTGTTTCAAGCGAAGTGACAAAGCAGAAATAAGGCATTCGAGAAAGAATGGATTGGGAACAAAAGGGGAAAAGGGCGCAAAAAATAAGCGCAAAAAGAGACATAAGGAGCAAGGTTTTTTTTTTCCGCCTTCAGAAATTATGATAAACATATCCTTTTTAACATTCGAGAGCAGTATTTAAACCACATTTGTTATCAGTGTTTATCAATTAATATTCAATAGAATGTTAACAGAAGGGCGCGCAGTAAAATCAAAACAAATAATGAATGCATCTCAGGTATATAAAATCTAAAATATTTATGTCCTATTTGTAACTTTAAAAAAAATGTAGCAAGGAAAAGACAGCGCACGTGCAGACAGGAGAATGCGTACATACTATGACACTATCAGAAAAGAATAGAATAGTATTACTAAAAGATTCAAGGTATTTCTTGATCATACATTGTGTACTGAAATATGCAATGTATACTTAATTGTATACTGTTACACTGCCTACTTGATCATACACTGTATACTTAAATATTCCATAAGTCATTACATTTTGCACCACAATTCAGAATTTAAAATATCAAAAATAATCGCTTCAAAAATTCAAAATCAAAATGAAAGTTCATTGAAGAATTTTTGGCTTTTTTTAAAAATGTAGACCTATTATTGGTTTTTTTATATGTGCTGTTAATAAAAAGATTTACTTTTATGCATATTTTGCCAAAATTATTGATTCAGTTGCATTTTTCAAATATTTAGTTACTCAATTCTGGATATTGAATTCCAAAAATGAATATGTCAATTAAGTTAATCCACAATCAATAATTTCAGCATTTAAGTATTTTATTTTAGCAAAATTATTGCAACGAAAATTAACGAGAATATCCTTCTCTCTACTTTTAAATTTTGTGTTGAAATTCGTGGTGTGGTGAACTGCATTTTGTTTACTTTCCCTATAACCTGATATGATTAAAATGGGATATAAATTTCCATATTCGAGGTCAAGACCAAATCCTGGTTCCATTCAAGGATTTTGTGATGTTTTTGAATACTCTGGTTCACATATACACAAGTGTGATAGCCCTTCATCGATTAATATCTAACATTAGACGTAGATCTTTTAGGCTCGTGATAAGACAATATCACAAACTTTACCCCACTACCTCATTCTTTTAAGTTATCAAATTAACATACACATGAACGGGAATACCGACAGACTTCTTGTAAAGGGATTTTGTCTAAAATTTTAAAGCAGTTAAAGTGATGAAAATAACTCATAAAAATCTATAGGGGGAAAATCAAATTTCAGTCGATTATATTTTTTATTCAAAAAAATACACAAAAATAGCTTAACATAATCATTCAGTAACAGCAATATTAAATTTCATATTATACAATAAAACATTTTTTTAAGATCAGAGGAAAAGGCCTACGGTATGAATAAATTTATAACAAAATTATAAAAATAGGATCGAGTTTCACAACTTTGTGATAATGTGATTTCCGACAAGGCAGATAGCTGCCTACGGCTACTAGTCTGACACAAGCAAGTCGATTGCCAAGTTCATTTTCCAAGTCATCAAAATAAATAAATTTGAAATTTTTTTATCAATTATAAAATATTAAGAATACATTAACAATTTATAAAATATAATTTTTGAAGCTACTTTAAGACATATTACATTTACTTAGTTATTATAGAATGTATAAACAACGAACTAAATTTGAACGAAAAAAATTTACAAAGTACACAAAATGAATGCTGTGCAGTTTGGGGACATAAAAATGTATAAAAACATTCACTTTCCCAAAGTCACTGACATAAAAGAAGAATAAAGTAAAAAGTATATATATATATTCTGAATATTAGTTAACATAATTAATTGTTGATTAAATTAAAAATATATTGAAATGCAAACTAAACTGATTATTCTGTTAACAAATGGGCTTATGTGTATTCCCTATGGCCACAAAACACGTAAGTGCAAAATGAAAATGCCACTGAATGTAAGTAATAAAAGTATTAATTCGAGTAATATAATAAAATGGATACAAGAAGCCATTTTATTTCAAATGTCAGGGGTAAACTCATACCAACATAAAACGAGCAAATTCACTGGAAGCTAAAATTGTAACCTAAGTCGCGACCCTTTTTTATACTGAAGAACTTGTTTGGTTTTATTATTAGGCTTCAGGTGGTTAGAAATTAGTTTGTAATTGTATGTCGAGCTGCTTGTTGTTTTTAAACTCGACAACAAACAGGTCAAACTTTCTTTTCGACAGCTTCAATTGTATAGGGTAGTGAATAATAGCTCCAATCCGCAAAGAACTTCTAAGAGTACTTAAAGTTGATTGGCTAGGTTTCAACCAGATTGAAGAGGAATTCATGATGATACGGATGAAGCAATTTCAAGTTCTTCATTCACAAAGAAAATTATAAACCTTAGAATTACGAAACAAATAATTAAATATAATTATCTATTTATACGTTTATTTCACTTTTTCTTCTTCTTTTTACTTTCTAACATATGAAGAAAATATTTTAATGTTAATTATTTTTATCTCCACGTTTCAGATCTATTCGATACGAAATTATATATTTGAAATTATATCTGTTTATATACGAGTGGCAAAACCCGAAATCGTAACAAAATGGATGAAATTTGGTATGCAAATTTTAGGCCAAAATTATAGTATTTTGGATAGTATTTTGGAATAAAACTATCGATGAATAGCATTTTGGAATAAAACTATCGATGAATAGTATTTTGGAATAAAAGTATTTTGGAATAGTATTATATTATAGTATTTTGGAATAAAACTATCGATGAATGTATTATTCTGTCAATTAATGCACAAGTGGAAGACATAATTTAAGAACTCGGCATGCCAGAAAAACGGAATTAGGTATTTTAACTTGACACCAAAACAATAGATATAGTAATAGTAATTTATAGTATTCAGCATTGATAGTAATTTATAGTAATCAGTACTGAGAGTAATTTATAGTAATCAGTATTGAGAGTAATTTATAGTAATC
>JAOUZG010008446.1:2092757-2184711 GCA_026289955.1 Argiope argentata
TGAGAGTAATTTATAGTAATCAGTATTGAGAGTAATTTATAGTAATCAGAATTGATAGTAATTTATAGAATCCGTATTGAGAGTAATTTATAGTAATAAGTATTGAGAGCAATTTATAGTAATAAGTATTGATAGTAATTTATAGTAATCGATAGATAAAGTAGTATTGAAAGTAATCAATTAAGAGAAAAAAATGAAAAAATGCATATCCGATTATTTTCAATAGTCAGCATTCAAGTTAAGAATTCAATTCTCCATGCATTGCATGCATATGAGACAGAAAACTACAGTTAATTATAAAAACAACAAACTCTTTTCTTAAACTAACCATTCACAGAAAAATTCTATAATTTTTCAATAAAATATGTGCAGTTATAAAAATGAATGCAAAGGATTCACAGGAAATTTCAGGAAAAAAATTCTTTTTTGCTGTCTGTTCATGACCATCTGATATACGGCAACTATGTTTTAATGCGCTGTACATTTTGTTGAAATTCACAATAAAATAAAATGCTTCGATAAAGATATTAAGCATTTTTTTTTACACAAAACTTTAATCTAGCTGCTTTCACCGTCGATTCACAAAAATTGAAAGTACAACGAATTTACTAACCAAACCGAAAGGATCACATTCAAACCTAAAAGGGTCACGCAACACCTATTCGAGAAATATTTCAGATCTGAGCTACCCAAATATTTTAACCTATAAGAAAACGAAAAACTAAATCCGTCGCCTTTCCTGGATAAAGCCTTTTTGCTAAACTTATTAGTTTGTTGGTGATAAAGAAAGGTAGTTTTTCTGCAGAATTTACCACTAGAGTTATAGCGATTTTTTTTCACCCCTCGTATCTTCTTTGTTCCAGCTCAACATAGTCACTCAAATCCGCAAATCAATCCTGACGTCGGAATGAAAGGAGGCTAAAAGATACGGAAAAAAAAATAATGGAAAGACTCTCAAAGAGTTTTTTTTTCCTCGCACATTTTTTGGGTGCTTCCAAAATTCTATTTTCTAATTGCCATGTTTATATATCTGGCAAGTTTCGATGGTCATAAAATTACAAGATTTCAATGCCACCAAAATGAAAACACTTTTAAATGCATATATATAATATTTTGAAAATTTTATCAAATATATAAAGTATTACAGATGATTTTTTTGCATTGGGAATATATAATACAAGAACAATTTTATATCGAATTTTTATTTTAAATCGAAGTTACTTTCTTTAACAATTACCTAGCCTATTCAAAAAAAGTGAGCGTTAGTTAAATTTCCACTGATAAGTTCTTCAATATTCACTGACGAAAGTAAATTTGTCAAAAAGAAATAGTAAGTTAAAGTGATTTAGGCAGTAAATATTGAATTGCTATTGTTTCGAATGTATTGATAAATTGAAAATGAATGCAACAACCAACGAATATATAGAACGATTAAATATACAGAATATGACGCACATAAACCTGTCAGGAAAGTAATAAAACACAACAAATGTAACGTATACAATGCTCAATGGAATATTTCAGCGGGATATTTTAAATATTTTGGTTTTTACCACTTCCAGAAAATGACTAAATATTTGTTTTCAAAAGAAAAACACCCAAAAAATAGTTCAAGTCATTCAAGTAATTAAAAAATGGAATAAAAAGTCTTTCTAAAAGGAAAGCAATTCATAAAAATACAGATATTAAAAAGGTTAAAATTTAAAACTGAGAAACACTTAAAATTTGTTCGCTAAATTTCAACTGGCTACAAAGCAAAATACATTGTATAAATATATTGAAAAGTAAATATTAACAGGAAAAGAAGCAAAAATGCTGTTTATTTTAGCATGCGTTGTTGTCAAGATATACATTTAATAATAATTTAAATTTTAGTATATTTAGGTATCAAAATCAACTTCATTTATAGTCAATATATATAAGGTACTCCATGACCGTAATGATCAATAGCCTGTTTGAAATGTGAAACAAACGTGAAACATTAAATCAAGAACAACTAAACAGTTCCCATTAAGTACTCTTAAAATTTTCGATAAACATATTTATATATTGTGATAAATTTTGCTACTTTAAAAATATATTTTAAATCACTTTATAATTAAAACTTTGAAAATGCATTAAAGATAAAATTAGAAGAATGCTTTAAAATCCCTCAGAGACCCGGAGCTTTTGTCAGTGACAACATAATAATAATAAAAGAATGGACAATTTAATAAAACATTTTCAGCGCTCCAACACAAACATTAAATAGGTAAATATAACAATTCTCTAAAATCCCAGAAAATGCAGACTTTATAAACTGCTTTCAACAAATCTATCGCTTCTAGTGAATCGTGAGCATTAAATTCTCACCAGGACGGCCCGTAGAGAGATAGATCTAATTTATCTACTCATCTAAACAACAAATATAATCGAAATACGAAATGTAAAGTGACTGAAAGAATGCCAAAGCACATCTGCCTGTGAAAAAATCATCACCTGTCCCGCTCCGCTCTTTCAGCCGTTCCAGGCAGGCAGCGTTACAAAATTTTGAACGAGTTAACAAACTCCGCCGTTTAAAGGCGCATTATGAGGCGATTCTTTTGATGGAAAATGTATAATTCAGCGATACAGAAGAGAGCTATTGGCGAAGAGATTAAACGTCGGAAAAGAGGCTCTTAGGAAAAGGAAACATAGAGATTGTTCTACAGGGACTAAAAATGTCCCGAGCTCGGAATCTCTTTTCCGAATCTCTGTAGCCGATGTCAAATATGTTGAGCCAATATTGACTTATTCCCATGTCTCTTCAGTACTTCCGACTATCTAGGGATTCGGGACTTCATCTAGTAGCATTTCCGGAGAACAGGGAAAGCTTAAATATCTCCCTGTACCGGGTTTCTTCGAGGAAGCAGATTTTAATTTCGAAGCTGAAGCGCGATTTATTTTATCTATCTTCATTAAATCGGTTGATGGTAAATTCATGTGCGAGTTATTCGGTTATCACCTACATGTGTCAGGGATCTTGAATGCATAGCAGGTGTTTTTACATTGGATACGTTCAGTAACATTTATGCTAGAAATAATGCCACGGAATTGGAATTTTCATATTTAGTAAATATTAATTTATACATATATCTGTATTAATGTTTTATCTGCTTTAATTATTAAATCAGTTGACAGATTTCAAAACGAGTGATTCGATATCGAGAATTTGTGTTATTGATTTTGAGCATATAGAAAGTAATGTTTTGATACTTAGAAAGTTAAAATTTATTTTTTAGTTGAATACTAGAGAATTTAGTTTTGAACATAAAATCCCATCATGCGATTCAAAATTTTTCTTTTACTTATTTTAAATATATTTTTTAAGTTAACATTTATCATTCGAAAGGAGATTTTATTTATACGAGCACTATTGATAATTATTTGACCAATATATTTTTTATCATAATAGAAATTATGTAAATAAAAAATTGATTTCGCTTTCATTGGAATTATATGAATAAATAAAGATCCATTCGCTCTTAAGAAAATATTTATACAAGGCTTATATCTGAAACATATCTGCAGACTACAAATTTACAAGAAAATTTAAATTTATTCAAACGTAATGGCTTAAATTTAAAATAATAACTGATAGATAAAATTGAATTAAAATGAAATTTATAAGAATATTCCAAGATAAAGTTCATTCTTCTATAAAATATCTTTAAAGTTTCTAAAGCTATTCCTTAAAGCAAATAAGTTCAGTAAGCTTAACCCAGATCTAAAAGCTATAAGTAGCGTGCCTTTGTAGGAAAACAATGCTAAACACTTTACTGCATTAAATGTGTGCATGTACAACAAAGTATTGTACAAATCTATAGCAAACACATATCTGAATTGCTTCAAGTCCACATTGGCATTTTAGCAACCGAATAACTATTTCATAAGATTATATATTTCCTTGATTACTTTATATTTGCAATTAACTTAAGCCTAAATAAATGAAAAATATAAACAAGTAATAAAAAAAGCCAGAAAAGATAATGGGGGCTCACCATCAAAATGCCTCTTCAATGCTTTTTTAAAAGCAGGAAAGACCCGTCATTTCATGCTGTATGACAACCGTGACATAATTATTACTTCTTCTATTCCCACCACGACAATCCAGAATTATTTATCAGGTATATCTAGAACGCTTTCTTTGCTTGAAAAATAGTTTTTCTAATCTACGCATATTTCAATAATGCTGAATTCCGTGGTAAATAGTTTGTTGCAATGTGTTCCTATGGCGACGTCTTTCTTATAAAAAATAACGCCTCTAACTATCGACCATCAATAGTTACTTTTTGTCAGACAAACTAGCTCATAAAAAGCATCTTTCAGAGCATCGTATCACATTGTTATACCAAAATACCAGGAACCCGAGGGTGAAAAGTGACAAAAAATATATATACTAAAAATTAGATAGACAAACAAGACAGAATAGCTCGAACAAGAATTTTACTCAGAATAATGAAAAGAAAACTAACCAGTCAAAATAATTATACTATTAAAAACAAAATCAATATTGCGCGTAAAAATCCAAATTTGTTGTTTTATATCACTGTATAAAGATGCTTATGTACTAATTTGGGTATTTTTCATATGGATTCAATGGAAATGTATTGATTTTTTTCTGACTCTAAACTATCCAAAACTTCAAGATCAATAAAATAGCGGACAATAATTTCATTAAATTCAAAATTTTCCATCATTAAATTTAACAAAAGAATTAAATATCCAAAGAGACCAAACGTTTCAGAGTCCAATAAAAAATAATACTACAAATGTCTTCTTCAATGAAATAAACCCAATGAAATGAAGTAGCCATGGGATCATGTCAAAAATGGATAATCCAACGATCAATGATACAATTCTACTCCCTAAGCTTCTTCAAAAATATTATTAAGGAATGTTAAAATAGAAAGTTTTTAATTCATCTGTTAACTGTCATAATTTTCACATAATTGGATATTACTTTGTCTAAGCTTACTTACGAGATAATTGAAGAAACAAATAATAAAATATTAACCGAAAAATATTTAGTCAACCTTTTTTACATCTCTTTAACTTATTTACTTGACACTTATAAAGATGGAATTTTATAATTTATTTTTCATTCATAATGTGATGCGCTTAAGTTTTGAAATTTTGTACATCTATATATTAGGGACGAAAATACAGTATATTAATATTTTCGAAATTGAATTATCAGCTATCAATGAATCTAACTAAACTCTTGCTTCTAAAAACTAGGGTCATCACTTGCTAGTGAATAATAAAAAACTCAAATTTCTTCGCTATCGTTAATATTAATTATTAATAAAAAATAAAATTAGAAAATAATTAAAATATGATATTCTACTTTTTAATACAATAATAAAAATGTGCTTTTAAAACTTGTGTTTCTTCAATTTATTTTTTTAAATTAGTAATTTTATATCCCTGTTCTTTTATTACGAACTACACTTCATAGCAATCCACTCACACAAATTTTTTAAAGGCTAGCTATTTTAAAAATATCACTTAATCAAACTTTTAAATATTGGGTATGACATTTAAAATCGGTATTTACTGTTATAATATATTTTATAATTTCCCTTTTTCATTTCACGCGCAATACATCATCTTATACATCATTTCAAATATATCACCATATTCGCATTCTAGCCAAATTTCCCACTATGTAAGCTTGAGTATGAGAAATCGGCCCACTTCCTTTTACTACTAGAGCGTTTGTCAGAGTTTTCACAGGATTCCCGTTTATGCGTTCCATTTGAGGCGGAACGGAGCGAGAGCACCCTCTCTACTCTGATCGCTCTCTTCACCGTCGACATCAAAAAGATACATTTATCCGCTCCACTCTGCATCCTCGCCATCACACGCACGCAAAAAAAAATTCCGCTTAAAGCGTTCATCGAGTCTCCTTTCTGCATTATGAATATCCATTTCACGAATTACTGGAATTCATTGTTGTCCCTACGGATTGTGTAATGCTTTCAGAGAGGGTACATTTGATCGGCATTTTGTGTACTCGGTTGTTTAAATAAATTCATGGCCGATTCTAATTTGAAAAGTTTTGTTTTCTTGTGCCCGATGGATTTTCACATTCTCCTCTTTCGTCTTAAAGTAGAGAGGGATGGCAGAAGGTACGTATGAATTTTTAAAACTTTAGATATATATCTAAGTGTAGGTTGGATTGAATGCTCATTTATGAATGCGCTGGCATTGCGAGGAAAGACAGTTATTTTATGCAAAGTAAGGAGAGATGGAGGGAAAAGTCTGCAATTTTTTAACAAAAGGCATTGAAATTTCTCGAGATTATTTAATTCTCAGTATTTATATAAAAAGGAGAGGCGGTAGATAATTTAATTTGAAGTAAGCTTGTTCAAAGATAAATTTGGAAAAATGTGGCGCGAGTTTTAATATGATGGAATTTAAATTCTGTTTACAAGAATAGTTGATTCTTTCCAACGGCAATTTATAGATCAAAATTCGGTAAAGCTTATATTGTATAATTCCAAATTACCATACTTTCGAATTAACTAAATCAACTCGATTTAAATGAATTTGAAATTAATTATTATAGAAAACAGTTGTAATGTTTATTAAACTAACAAATGTAATAAAGTGCAAATTTTTAAACAAAGCGAAGAAGAGATCTAAAGCGACCTTGCGATTAAAATTCAAATTTTCTATCTTCTGAAAAATTTATATAGCAATAAATAGCAGCGAAAATCTTAATTTTTTGGTAATTCGTGCATTTATGAGTACCACAAATATTACTAAATAATAGAAAACATTAAAGTTGTATTACCATTTTTCAATAAAATTTTTCAATCAAACTCAATCAAATCAAGAATTGAATATGAATCTCACGAAATATCATTTATTCTTGTAATTTTATATAATCTCCTCAAAGATCCAGGAAGTTTTACTATTTATTTTTAAAGTTCCTAGGGTGCAAACTTATGAGTAAGATGTTAAAATAAATTCTGATGATTTTTTTAACTATATATCGAAAATGTGTAATGCTTATATCTCCAACATTTTCACAAGCATCATTAATTAAAAGCAAAAATTTTTAAATTACATTTTTGAAGACAAATTCGGTAATGGCTTACGGACAGTTTGAAACAGTTACAGATTTTTTCGACTCAAAAATATATAGTCTTTTTCAGTAACTAAAATAACTTTTCGGTTCTTCTTCTGAGTTTAAACAGAAAAATAAAAATAATAAATAAATAAAGCATTGACTTATTTATTATTGGTATGATAAACGAACGGAAATAAAATAAAAATTAAAAACTTTTAATGAGATGTCTTAAATGAAAAAAAAAGTTTTTTTAATTACCGTTATTAGTATCAAATAGTTTGGTCCAACTTACTTTTGAAAATTCAAAGTTTTCAGCTGCATTCAATGCCATTTACCGATAAAGTAGCTTTGATTAATGTAACGAAGGGATGATAATAATAATATAGAAATAAACTATGACAGGGCAAAACTTCTAATCTCTCATTTACAGCACAGCATAATATATTTTTACAACATCAATCTCAGTTAAACCTCTAACATATAAAATAAAGTATAACTACCAATTCAAGGATTGATGCTTTAAAAAATTCAACGAAAAATTAAAATTTCAACTATTATAACTAATTTCTAAATTATTAAAATGTTTCGTATTAACTATTCTAACAATAATTGCGGTTTTACAATACAGTATAAAACAAAAAAAAAGAACTAAATAAATGAAATAAGCATTTACTTAAAATGTTTGACAAAACTGTAACCAGTTTTTCTATCATTTTCAACAAAAAAAATATTCATAAATTCTAATTAGCTGAAAAAAAAGTTTAGTTAAATTTCTTGTATTGTTCTTACTACAAAATAAATAGACAAAATATTTCGAAACTATTTAATAATATTATAATATATATATTAATACGCGGTTAACAAAGCTCTGAAAAGTATACAAATAATTATATTTTTAGCTGCCTAGTCTATAGACAGAAAAAATATCCAGCGTTTGTTATTTATCCCTTATTTGAGCAGCCTTCCTAGAATTATTTGAAAGAATCTAGTTATTTACGAATCATTTGTTTATCACCTTCATTAATTCTTCACAGTGATATTCAGTCGATTTCAAAAGGCATTTTTGTTCTTTATTAAAAGATCAAATGTACACTAATTATTTTCAAATAAACTCCCCCAATATAAAACAAACACGGAATGAATAGATAAAAAAAAGATTCTCTCCATCCGTATACAAAGGAAAAGAGGATGAATTAATGATAAGACAAAATCGTCATAACATACGCAATCTCTGGGGGCTCTGACTAGACATCTATCTCTAGAAAAACAAGTAACTTGTTTGAGTTGGACGCGAAAACCGTATATGAAGAATAATCACCTGTAATAGAAACCCCGAGCGATATACGGCGGCATGCTTTTTATATAAGTTCTTTGACAAAATAAGATTCGCAGCGAGTTCGAACTGATTCAAAGAATTATTCCATTTGAGCACATGAATTACTGATTAAATTTCACGATTCAAAACAGATGGTGTAGAAGATGATAAATCTTTCATCTCTTTTGCTCAAACGAAAATTACATTTTTAATTTCGCATTTCCTGAAACACATCTCACATTTTTCGCTATTTCCTTTCAAGATTTTTTTTTCTAACATCGTAAAAGATTAACTTAATTGAATATTTTCGGGAAAATTTTACATATAAATCGAGAGTCGTGACTTCCAAAGTACTTTATATGTTTTTTAATGTCCTTTCAGCAAGTATGAGAATTTTTTAATAAAGCTTCTTTTTTTTGTCTTTTGTAAAATCAAAGGTTTTAGATATAAGATCGACAAAGAAGAAACAAACTATTATTGAGGGATTTGAAACTACTGAAATGCATGATTCTTGAATCCAATCGCATGTAAAATTTCTCATTATTCATGTATATTATTAAAATACAAATTTATATGAATTAAAATGAAATTAATAACATTTTAAATATAAGACAAATGAAAAAGGTTTCTTTTATTCTAACATAAGCTAAAATAATTGATATAAATATAAAATAAATTAACTACAAATAAAACTAATTATATTGCTAATTCAAATAATAATTTAACAAATAAAAGATAAATCTTTTATTCAATTAAAGAGCAAAAATAAAGTTTTTTCTACTGTTTTGACTTTCGATGAAATGTCGATGCTTAGAGTATGAAGAACAAATGGAGTATAAAAATGAATAATATTTTACAGAATTATTTACATAATTCATATCAGCAAAACCGACTTCTTCACGTAGAGCTACATAAATGTTTTCAGAAGAAATAAATTTACAGTATTTGAATTTTAATTTTAAAATATAAATCCAGATAATGAAACTCTTCAATAAAAGACTGTTAGACAATCCCAGACAATGAAATAAATTCATTGAGATCTAAAGCGATCAATTTATTCCTATATTATATTACAAAATTAAATTTTGTACTTCATGAAAACAATCTGAAACCCAATGCTTAAAATAAAGTCAATACAAATTTAGATCTAGTTCATATCCAGCAAACTTGAATTTAGAAACAAATGTGCAGACCATTCCATAAAGGTGTTTCTAAGAATATAAAAGAACTAACTCCCTATCCAACAATTATTACTATTATTGAACATCATAAATGAAATAAGCGAGATCAATCAAGAGCATTTTCATTTTGTCTAAAAATTATCCCCCGAATTTCAAACTAAAAGTTAAACAGATAAAACAAAGAGGAAAGAACTACAAATATATTAACTAAACTTAGCAGTATTTGCTTTATTGTCATGTAGAATAAAACCGCTATATGGATGAATTAAATTAATTATAATTACGAGAAAATCAAGAAAAACTTGATACATCATAGCTACAAAGTCGTCCAACAAATACTAAGGCCAAAGGTAAAGCAATGTTTATGTAGGCAACCAACAATAATGCGTTCAACGATTATATATTACTGCGTTTGCAACCAACTATGCCGTGTCTCTTTCAACATAAAAGGAAGGAAAGTGACTATTCTAGATATGTTACTATTCTGACACTAACAAAAGTCTAATGGAGTCGAAATATATACTCAATAGCTTTTTATATGACAGCAACTAGAGACAAATAGACAACTTTTATCTTTTGTCGCCGAAAGCTCCGCTAGTAAATAAGACCCCCATTTTCAGAATTGTTCATTGGTAGAATGTAAAATATCTGATATCATTAGTATACCATTTAACTGTCCAGTGTAGTACAATTCAATATGCCTTACTTAAATAACATATAGAAGATTTCGCAACTGTTTTCATGATTTCAAGTAAAGCGATAAAGGAAATGAATACAAAAAAAATTGTCCAAGAGGAGCCTTCAACATTAAAAAAATGATATTTAGGGAAGAAAAACAGGGTTAGATCCCTATATCAGTGATAATGGGACTGTTAGCGTTAATATGTGAAAGAAGTAACCGTCATAATCATTAATTACTCTTTTTACTAATGGATATACGTTTAGTTTTCTGATATCAATCAAGTTGGTAAAGGAAGTTGAGATCACATAAAAGATAATGCTAAACTGATACATAATATATCAATTCAAGACAAAGCAGTTATCTGGTACTCTTCCATCCAACTAACAAGCTTTGAAGTGCAAGACAGAAAACACCAGTTTCAACAATTTACTATTGGCAGGGATAAGAATTCCGACCGAAGAATCACGTTTTGTACATTTTAAATCACTTCAGGTATAGATATGCAAGAAATTTACAACGCCACTTAAGAGACCAAAAACTAAAACCCAAATATTTTCTTCAAGGAAAAAAAAAACTGTACACAATCTCACAACGCCGAAATTTCCTCTGTAATAAATTTTTTAGTCATTTCCTGTTTGTGAAAGAGTGGACAGCATTGTATTTGGAACAAATGGCTAATGTTAAGATAAAAAGAGTAATACAAACATCACAGTATAAATTTTATATTGTACCATTTTTATTATCTCTATAACAGATTCCAGGGTTGCAGGCAATAAATGAAATTATATTACTTACAACTTCTTAAAGACACAACAAAATAATATAAAATACCAATGAAAGGCATAGCCCTCCTGCGATCTACCACAATCCAACTAAACTATGATAACAAAATACTCGTATTAACTTTAAAGAATTATCTCTTAATAAGTAGCAGAACGAAGAGAACGACTATTGATAAATATGATTAGTCAGAATTTTTTTTTGTATGATATAACGTCTATCGATTTTATATCATAGAAGAAAACTTACAACAGATTCCACGATTTCATGTAATTGCAGTAAAAAACATCCAGCCTCATCATTCTTCCATCTGAAGATAGTCTAGACTGGAATTTATTCTCAGATTCAGGAGCATAATAAATAAGATAAGACAAAGATTTTCATAGGGAAAAATGAATATAAAAATTCTATCTCGAAAAATTCTTCCAGTGACAAGCCTTTAACTGCTCTCTGATAACGGAGAGTAAGCACCCTATTTCAAATATAAAGTTACTATCAAATATAAAGTAGCCATGGTTATGCCACCAGTTATTTATAACTCTTCGTACTTACCTTAATACTCCGCTTTTTTTAATGCCCGTCTCGATGCAATAAAAATAATCCTGGAAAACTAAAATCTCGTGCAGATATTTTGAAATTCAACTATGACAAAATCAATTAAAAATTTGCGGCCTTTACGATTTACATTATTTTCCATATAGAAGACTGATAAAGTTGAGACATCCGACTACACACTACCATTTCTACATTTTCCATTAACAAACTGCACTCAAGTTCAACGATTACACTATTGAATTGTTCATGATATTTTTCTTCCGAAAAAAGATGCAGCCATTCAGTAATAAATCCCAATTAACTCGATGATTGTCATTTTCGAGAATGAGACAACCAGTCCACCTTTCCACTACCTGACTGAAATGTCAAATTCTGTACATTTTAATCTGCTTCATTTTAGATAGGCTGGCATGGAATTTATAACCGCACTTAAGAGTCCAATAAACGAGCCTTAGACAATGTTCCACAAGGAAGAAAATATACAAAAATTCCATCCTAGAAAAATCCCTCAGCGACAAGCTGTTAACCGCTCTCTGGGAGCGAAAGAGTGGCAGCATCCTATTTTAATCAAAAGGCTACCGCTCCCGTTAAAGGGTGATAAAAGTAGCTGCCCACGGCCACTAATTACCCCCAAACCCTTTCTCGCAGGTCCGACTTTTCGAGGTCAGACCTGTTGGCAGTAAGTGACCCATAGAGAGCTATAAACAGAGATTAGCATGAATAATAAATGACCTGTGTCGGGAGTGGAGAGAGATGGAAGGTCTGGATGGAGCAGGTGGCTCTGCATCTCTTCTCTCTCTCCTTCTTCTCGGTAGAGAAAAGAGATAGGATAGCGGGCCGTGTTTACACGACTTTCTTTCAGGTCTATCTAAAAAGATGCTGACAACAAATGGGAGAAGGAGGAGAGTGTAATTGCACGGAACTTTTCGGTTTCTGCTTCACATCACTACTCCCCGTTTCCAATGGCTCGAAATCGAGAGACCGAAATTTATCTAAGAAAGCTTCTGCGAAAGAGAGTGGCAAGACGGAATTAGAAAGAAAAAAAAGGACAAAAAAAATTTTCTAAATTTTCCGGAACCGATCGATGTAATAGACAACAGGAGTGACATTAGTTCCAGTCAGGATAGGATTACAGTTTGCAGAAGCTCCATTTGTCCATCTCTGACCAATTAATAATAAAAGTTCATTTACAAACTAGAGTTTAATTTTAAATTTGGTGATTACATTTTTTAAAATTATCTTCTGAGAATTTTTTAAATCTCTTCATGATATAAATGATTTTTTGGAAGGATATATCGGATGAGGACAATAATTAAATCTAAATGCCATGTAAACGCTATTAAAAGAATATGATGTGCTTTCACATAAAGTCAATATAAAATATAATTTTAAAAAAAAGTGAGCATGACATGTGAAATATCGTCTAAGAAATTTTTAAGTATATGGTGATTGTTAGAAATGAAAACCTTATGTTGTTGGCATGTTACTATGCTTCATATTCGGCAATACAAGGGGAATCTTAAAACGAATAAATCTGAAAAGAATATATATATATATATATATATATATATATATATAGATGTTGAGTTAAACTATGAATTGAAGCATTAAATATCCGCTTAAATATTTTTAAAATGTGTTATGATGATTCCCAAAGATTTCTATTTTGCATAGATATTTTGGAATCATTAATTTACATTAAATCACTTCATTATTAGAAAGATTAAATATAAAATTCTGAAAGAGAAAGGGACATTTGATAAAACTGCACTTCATACAGAATTAGAATTTTTTAATTTTTTTTTTCTCACGGGGATAAGAAACGAGAGCACATGAAAACATCGACAGAAAGGATAGATTTTTTTTTTAATTTTGTTCAATAAATATTTACATAACATCTTAAAAGTTAATAATACCTACTGTGCAAATCCATAGTTGAGTGTCGAGCATTGGAATTATTGAACTTATGATGATGACCTTTTTATTTCTTGAAAGAAATTTAAAATTTCAAAATGAAATTTTAATACTGATTAGTAACATCACCTTAAAGTGCGAGCTAAATACAACATTTACGCTTGCATAACTATGGCATTTTTTTTACTTCATTTGTTCTATTCCTACTATTAGCTTATACTCTTTCTATATATCATGTTCAAATTTTCAATCGTTAATAACATACTTTTTATTCATCCAATCAAGTTCAAGTAAATTTTTTAAAACTTGGATTGGATGGCATTTGATGTCAATACTGTTTTTTCGAATATTAATTCCTTAATTTTTTTTATTCATTAATTAAAAGCTAACTTTTTCGGCTTTATAATAGTTCTTTATAGTAGTCGTACTTGTTAGCTCGGGATAGTCTGGTTGGTAGGGCGTTGGATTCGCATCCCTTGTGCTGCGAGTTCGAACCTAATCGCAAAGTTCTCCATGTGGGGAGTTATACCACTGGAGGTACTGAGTCAAAGGTGATCTTTATTCGAGTGCTCAAGGGTTCATACCCTCCGAAACTACTGCAAGAACGAGAACAAAAATTGTCATTATTTAATAAAAATTTTCCTAATAACCAAAGTAGAAACTGATTTTTTAAAATGTTTTTTATATTACTTGATTTTTTTTTTACAATTATCGAATATTTGTCTCAAAAATAAAAAACATCGAAAATTCTACTAGACAAATTTTTAAAATATTTATTACTCATAAAAGAAATAAAAATAATTATAATTAGATCATCTTTGAAACCTATTTGAATTTGTATGTTACAATAAAAAACAAACTCATAAAATTTTATATACACAGAACGAGCAACAAGCTTTATAGTGGGGGGAAAAAGTATCATTTCCTCCAGATTTATTTTGGAAAGAGTTAGATATTTGATTTAAGTGCCGAGACAGAAGGAGTCGTTTATAGGACGGAAAATACTACGAAGAGAACAAATGCCTATAGGAGGGATGTTATTCTCATTAAGCATTTCCTCAATTTAGTAGAACTTTCCCCCAAACTCGCCGATCCACCCTTCCATGACTACTAAATAATGGGGTATCAACCAAAGTGAGGCGCACCGCCGACGTTAAGAAGTGAAGACAGAGAAAGATATATCTGCGTATTCTACGGATGGTTAGCGCGATCTGCGACCTTTTGTTTTGTTGAAGTTTTATTTCATTTTACTTTTTTTACGAACTTCGACGAAGAGGACTCCTTTTTTTTTCGGTCCCTTGTTCTTAGTGCCCGAGGCGCACCCCAATTTTCTGTAATGTAAGCCTGGTGTTGCATAGCATTCAGTAGCGTGACGTCTCGGTAAGCTGGGCACACATTGACGTTGAAACGCTGCTTGTCTGCCTTCAACGCTTGGCTGACCAGCGGTATCCCCCATGACATAGTCGGAGCCACTTTGTATTGCCATTGCATCCAGCCACACATCGGTAGGCTTAGACACTGATAGTGGTACCTGGCGACTCTTTATCAGTGGCACGGACCCAGCTATGTCCGCTGTCACCGAGTCTTGTTTGGAGTAATGGATAGCCCTCGACTTTCGTGGGACAATAATCTAATACGAATACTAATGACTTCACTACACTCTATGACCTATGAGTACGGACTTGAGCGTAACAAAGTAACGGAGTCATCAGGCTTCTCAAGACTCGAGGCTATACAGAACTACGTGAAAATTATGTATTTGCGCATGAATGCGTCCCTCGTCTGCCTTATCTGTATTCATGTGCCAAGGTATACCTATCTAACTCAAGATAATGATAAACTCAAAGATAAACAGCGTCGTAAGTCGGACTTTATTAGCCAAGTGTAAGATCTTGTTTATTTAACTATTATATATTTTTTAGAACATTGGAAGATTATTTTACGTGTCCACATTTATTCGAGATCCTCTTCTACTGCATTTATTGGAACTTGTGTTGATGTCTAAGTACAGCTTTAAAATTATACCATAAACAATCTTGATTTTTGACAAGTTTTTTTGCAGTTTTACGGTTAATTAAAAAAGAGCTTTAATCAAAAATAATTACCTTAGGTAAAAAATAACATTTTATGTATTGTTTGGTATTTACTGGAAAATAATCAAGAATTAACATGATAAATGAAATCAAAAGTTCAAAGAATAATTAAAGATAAAAATTTTAGAAAAAAATTATAGTACGATATTACAGGAAAAAATCTTTCAATATCTACGGTAGCTGATTACTTCTTTCGAATTGTTACTTAGACATCTTATTTTGAAATTATTTGCTAGTACTGAGAAAACATCTTAAAATTATGTGAAGGCAACTAGCAAAAAAAGTATCAGGACACTGCAACAAATTTAAACATTTCAATTTGGATAAAAAACAAGAATTCCAAAAAAGTAAAATATTTCTGAAGCAATATGTTATAAAAAATATTTTTACGTATTAAATGCAGGAACTACAAAAATACACCACAAACCTAAAAACCTGCGCTTTACAATTTCTAATTCCATTTAAAAGTAATTTTGTCTCGGCTTTATTTGTAAGCTTTGGTAGCTATTTTGTCCCGACCTCCAAAGAGGCCTTTCATCTCTGTCAGTAAAAGAAAACCGATAGTAGCTCAATTTGTACGCGGTTTTGATTTTGCCTTCTTTTCTCCAATCCTCAGTAGAGACAAAGATATGTCCGCTGTCATGGAGTCTTATTGGAGGTAATGGATAGTTGCGGGAGGTAGGGACATCGCGTGGGAAAAGGCTCGGAGTTATAACAAATGATCGGGGAAGGATTTCGCCAGTTCAGACCTCATAGGCTATGATTTAATTCCTTTTGGAAAGATCTCTATGTCTCTAAATGGAATGCAGCAAGAATCCCTTTTGACGTAAGCCGTATCAAACGATGGCGGCATTCCCCCAACAAATACCTTTATTCGACTTTTATTACAGAAACAATGTCAGTTGCTAATGCTACCAACGATTTATATCAATCAGGGAGTAGAAAGATTGAGAAATGTTTCCTGCTTTTAGAAATACATTTGTTAACTCATCACCCGTCTTATCACAGGCTAATATCACTAATAAAGCATTCATAACTGGTTTATAATACAGTATTAGAATAAATGATAGGTGAAGATATAAATTATGATTGTTTATTGATTTAAAAGATAACCTTATCTTATTTAATAGATTAAATTTGATTAAAAATTACTATGATTTACAACACAATTTTTTAAGCTTTTTTTAAATTTCATTTTTAGATATTATTTAAATTGATATTTTTTATTTGTGTGACAGCATAATTCTGCAGAAAGATGATTAAAACTAAAAACATATATTTCAAGGTCAACTGAGTTACAACACAGTACTTCTCAGCTAAATCAGTCTCAATGTTTATCATTCATGTAGCAAATTAATTTGAACAATGCTAAAGATTAGTACTAATATATATTCATTTTTATTATCATTGTACTAAATTAAATCCCTCTTCCTGAATGCAAATACCTTTTTTCTGAAAAATGAAATTTTCTTCTCTTTATATATTAATAATAAATGTTAACCATTTGAGGTTTCAAGGATTTATACATTATTTTCAAAAAAAGTAGCAGAATAATTTTTTAATCATATTCGAACACAGCAAAAGCTTTTGATACAAATGAAAGAGAAATAGTTGATTCAACCAAAACAAAACCTTCCCCAATTGTTACAACTTCTAGCAATTTGATCAAAATAGCGTGTATCACTGTGCGTTTCATGCAACAAACTGCCCGTTACTATAGCCAGTTACAGAAAGCAGCTCTTCATTTAGACGATTCTCGAAATAAAAACCGTTTTCCAAAGGTCCGTCAAGGTCACTCTTTAGAAATAATTGCAAAGTGAATTCCGAAATAATTCAGAAGGATCCAAGAAAATAAATTCCAGAATTACAGACACATGGCCTGAATCGTAATTCATCCAACCACTAAAAAATATATACATCCAAATTGAAAATGCATAACGACACACTATCCGTGCATTAAATACTGCGGGATGATTATTATTCTGGAAGACAACATCTCATTTGGTACGTAAGCTAAAAGAAAAAGAAAGGCATGAACCAATTTCTTTATTATCATTTTAAGCTCGAGTACAAAATGGAAGAAAGTTTGTGATAATATCGTGCTAACGTTCCATCAAAGGAAAGTTGGTAAAAGTCTGAGCGATTTCAAATCGGGCGGGAGAGATCTACCCAATGAAAAAATACCGAGAAGGAGGGACCCTGAACAATACCACGACGTAAGCATTATATACACATGTTTATTTTGAGATAGACAGAAGAGAAGAAGAGAGAAAGAAAAAGGAGAGAAAGAAGAAGAGATTCCGTACGGCCTTCGGCGTGACTCGTGAGGATGCGAAGGATAAAAACACTCATCCACACAACTGAGAAGGCGGATATGTGTCCTGGAATGAGAGCTTAATGTCTTTTCCAAGAGCGAAGCGAACTCTGTCTATCTGTACGAATCATAATGTTCAACTGTCACGCAAACAGTACTTTTAACGCTTTTAAAAAGAAAGTTTCGATTCCAATCTCCGATTTTTCACTTTCTTCATTTCCATCATTTCTCGGAGAAGAGATACGATCTCCGGCTGAGTGTCATGTGTGGACTTAGCAGCGACTCGAAGAAAAAGATGGACTTGCTCCGGACAGCAGTTTAGGGCTCTTTGTTTTTTATCTAAATTATAACAGCTGACGAACAAATTAAGGAGCCTGACTCAAATATTTTTAATATTCGGTGTTTTAGACTGTCCCCATTTTGTATGATCTTTGCATCGCTTTTCATTTTAAAGAGTAACTTCAAAAGTGGAAAAACTTATAACCAATAAGACATTGCTCATTAATTAATACTTAGAAAACTTAAAATTATTAAGAAATACAGAACAAAAAAATCAACACAATTCGAAAGCAGTTCACTGATAAGAAATAATTTGAGTATTCCAATAAAGGGAATGCAAAAAAATCTTTAATATATGCTATAATTAGATTTTATTTATTAATATTAAGAGTAGTTGCTACGAATAATATTCTTTGTTAAGAAGTAAATTTAAAACTTTAATTCATTCCAAATGATCACAACATTTCCTCAATCAATACCGGCATGCGATTTTTATTTTAGGAAAATTGTCACTTGTTAATGCTGACACACACGATTTATATCAAATTATCTACCATAATTCAGTAGAAAATATAAAAATACTATCTACATATAGAAATCTGTTTAACTCACTGGGTAATAACGAATAAATGAATAGCTGGTTTGTAATAAAAACATTCAATAAATAACATGCACGGACATAGTCGTTGATTCATAACCATTGTTAATTATGCACTGAATAGTTTCTTTTTTAAATATAAATGAAGACAACTATTACGATTTATTGATATGCTTCTATTTATAATTATCAGCAGATCTAAACACTGATTTTTTCTCAAAAGTTTAGACCAAAATCTTCATCGCATTCTTAAGATCATTAAAATCACAACAGAGCATTTGTTATAAATTTATGTGCTTTACCTGCCTTCGAGACAATCATTCGAATCTATTAAGGGGTTAATTAAGATTCGCCAGACAATTTCCGAAATTACAGTTTGTTTAATTTGATACGCAAGTAGTATTTTTCTTGCAAATATAGATTTGAACCGGGAAGATTCGCAACAACAATTAAACGTTGAACATTGGAATACTGAAATTCTAGAATGTCGAAAATCTGGATTTGTTATTGAACAAAATGTTTCACGTTGATTTTTAAAGAAAATATATGTATATCCAAGCGTAATAATCTTGAATTTGCTGAGATGTTCTCTTTACATAGAAATTCTAATTATAATGAAATTTAGTCCGAATCATTTTGTCTGAATTATCGAAAATCCAAGAAGTATCGAGTCGTATTTATTCAAATGAGATCAAATTCTCGATCTATACTTAATGCCGCCTTCACATATATAGAATAATTTGGAAGAAGAAAAATTATGGTCTTTAATAAATTTATTTTCAAATTTTTAAATCAATTCACATTAATATTTTTAACATTTTACTCTAAATATGATAATCATCCTTCATAGAGGCCATTTCATTTAGCACTATAAGTTCACAGGAAATAACTTATTATTAATGATCAGTAAAATTTCAAACACAAGTATTTCTATTTCGCTACATAAACGATACGATTTAAAATTGTTAATTTACATTGAAGCGCAAAGTAATAATTCCGCACTATAATTAACACAATGAGACAAATGAACAAATTGAAGAGCATTTGAAAATTTCTAGTAAATTTATTTAACTCCAATAGTATCTCTTTAGAAATCCAATTTAATATTTGTAAAACAGACGCTGAACGAGCCACCTCGAGTCATTACCATAGAGCCACTCTTCATTAAGAAGTTTTTCATTTCCTTTAGTCGCGGCAACTTAGAATTACACATGCTTCACTGCACAACACTTCTACAAAGGAATTCCATCCAAAACTTTCCTTCTATCGCTTCCTGGCCCTCCACTCTCAGTAAATTTATTTCTCGGACAATTATGTAACGAGGTACAATCTATGCCTTTTCTACACGCCCTTATGGACATAATCCAATCACTAGCTTTTTTTCTATCCGATTTACAATAACGCAACGAAATCAGACGTACTCAACGCTTTTTCTTCGCCAAAACAAAGACGAAACCAGACCATGAACAAGGTAATCATTATGGTACAATAAAAAAATGATAAATAAATAAAAAGGAAGGAGAGGAAAATTAAGTTATAACTGCGCTTACGGATGCTTTGTTGTCGCCCGGAAGAGCTAATAACATTTAAAATTCGTCGCACGTCTCCCTCAAGATAAATGTCGCCTTTCTTTTTCTCTCTCGCTCTGCCCGACTCTTCTTTTTTTCTTTTATTATTTTTTTCTTCTTTAATTCCTTCCCACAATCGGTCTAGGCTAATGAAGAGAATACTTTAAATACATTATTGCAACCCTTTGAAACCAATGGAGCTTTGCTTTCGAGGATACATTTCGAATAAACGGCAAATTCTTTCTCTTGAGCTGAAAGAGCAGGTATTCTCCTCACACACACATTACGATTGTATTCCACTTCACTGGAGATAGTATCGAAGTATCAAGCGCATTTAACACTGATGATTTGTTCAAAGACAGAATTTTGTTCTTTTCTGTTTAATGTCAGTTGACTCAGTAGCCTTAAATGACTCAGAATACTTTTTGTTAATATTATAACGGTAAACTAAGCTAGCAAACAATAAGATTTTTTTAAAATTTTAACAGCAAAGATAATGTCACTATTATTGTTATCTTCTTTCGACGGCGGAAAAAACAAATTATAATCAAGATTTGCTTTGTCTGGTAGAAATCAACAAATTAAATAGGAAAATACGTGAAAAAATTTTCAGCAAATGTTGATAAATTCTATAATTTATTAAAAAAATTTTTTAAAAAACCTTCCTGTGTCTCTCCCGCAAAAAATTGACTTGGCTTATTTTAACAGAAGATGGAAATGTATATTTATCTACTTTCAGGGAAACGTTTCTTAGAATAAAAATTCAAATTCACATTTGTTATTCTAACTAATCGATGAAGGTCATATTCACTAACAAACGATGCTCTTTGATCTGGGTTCAAGAAAAGACAACTTATTTTGCACAAAACGTGTTCATGATATCTCTCATGATTCGGTTCTGTTGTTGTTACTTATGGCACTTGCCATGGACAAGCCCCGCTGATACATTAGTAGATTTTAAGCCGAAGAATATGCGTCTCTTGTTTCAAGTAGCGCCAACTAGGATCAAGAGTACGATTTTAGCTACACTCTTATCACATTCACTCGCCCAGCTCCTCTTTACAGCAGGGGGGACAGTCAAACATCTCACAAATAGCACACAGAACAACCACGCCCTAACCTGGACTCGAACTCGGGATTCCTAGAAGACGAGGAAGACGCGCTACCTCTGTGCCAGAAAGCCTGCTGATTCAATTCTTCTATTTAAGAGCAGACTTCAAGCCTGCTTTGATCTTAGCTATTTAACAGCAGTTTGCTGTAACAAGACATGTTATCCAATCTATAAGCATCGTACCCATCGATGCACCGTAATCTGTTCACCTCTTCAGATATTGAAGAATAAATTATGATTCGATATCACTGATCAGTTAGCAAACAACGCTGATGTGAATTAAAATTACAATTAAAGTCATTAAAAACTAAGAAAGCTAAATCTAGATAACTATCTTTTGTCTATCGAAAAAATAAAAATGATAAATCTCTTCTATGCCAGATGAATTCTAAAATCTAGAATATTTCACTCTGAAGCAATTTAAATCATTACTTAAATATTTAGTACTCAATCTTTCAAATATTAATTATTGTGAGTTAATTAAAATGTATACAGATATCGATCTAAAGCATCAAATTTGAATCGCTTGATAACAGATGAATCAGCTTTTTAAGCCACATTTTAAAATATGGATTAAAGTAAAGAAACTAATTATTTTATTTCTTTTTAAAATATTAATAGATTTGATATGTGGTTTTCATTGACTGCCTAGAAAATTACCTAATCTTGAAATCGTTCATTACCAATAACCCTATACTCCCAAAAGAGTTTCAAATCAAGGGGCAGGGGAGTAAAATTATCTACTGGGTGATTAGAGAAGAAATAAATTAATTTTGTAAAGGTTTTGGGACCCTGACACCTAATTGCCATCGCTTATACAGAAAAAAAAACTGCTAAAGTACAACATCTGTACCATACGCATATATTAAATAATTTATTTAAAAAAAAGTTAAATTTATAATTTAATGGTTAAGAAGGAATATATGTAATATTCATACTTAACCATTAAAATATAAATTTAATATTTTATTAAATGAATTACTTTTAAAAAGTTCTTCTAATTATTCGATTATAGAAAATATCCGCAGATAAATCCCTTATTCTTGAATTATTAACTTATCTTTATTGTTAACGCAATATTATACAAACTATTTTATTCACCTTTTTTTATTCCAGAAGCATAGTATGTGTACCAGATCGAATGCCGGAAAAACTTCTACAGCCTGTACCACCCGAAGTGAACGAATTAATTAAGCATCTAAATTATTTCTTTCTTCCTTCCACAATAAAATCATAAATTTATTTTTAATTAAATAAATTATTTTGAAGACGCTCTGCAAACTTAATTTATTGAAGATTTCCCGCGAAAAATCCTTTATTCTTGATCCTTTATTCCTTCTGTCTTTGATTAACTCCCCTTCGCTTAAATCACTCCAAAATGCACCCTTTTCCTTCGAGAATCGTACGCTTTCCTCGATCCTCTCCACTCATTCCGACGGATCGCGAGAAACTCAAGCCTGGATTTTTAATGCGAAAAGATGACATTCGAATCATCAACACAGTCGTGAATGGGTAGTCTGTTAAGCGAGGAGACAAAGAGAACGGCCGATTCAATTAATAGTACGCGGGAGAGGACTGAAAAAAATATGAGCAGGGGTAATAACTGGGGGAGGCGTGAAGAAAAACATGATCACATTTCGTCCAGCGCATGTGTTCGCAGTTAACTCTCACAGTTCTCAGTTACTTGGATGGTGATGAAAGTGTTAAAAGTCCAGTGGATGAGACCAGTATCATTTGAAAGAATGATCACGTGGAGAATGCACCACTAAGAGGGAAAAAATGTGCCGTCTCTAACGGAAATCACTTCGCAAGATCAAGACAAGGAATTTGTTTTATATAACGTGAAAATTATTTAAAGACTTCCACGTGTTTGAGGCTAAAAACAATATAGCGGCACAGAAAAAAAAAGTTATTTTTGGAAACGATTAAATTTAATTTTAAAATGTTGCAATTAGTTTGTAAAATTAAATTAACACATTTAATGATATTTTAAATTTTTAACTATAATAAACAGTTAAATAGAACAATAAGAAACATGTTTTAGACTACAATTTATAATATATTTTTTTTAAGTATCATATGCCACAACAATTTTAGAAAGTAATAAATTTAATGTTGGTATTAAATCCTTGCTTAAATTTTATATTAAAATAATTCAGTTTTTTAAAGCTATCAATCTAGATATCTATTTAAGACTATTAAATTAATTTTATTATATATCTAAGATTATTTAATGATTTCATTATAGTAAGATATTTACAAAATCAAGTAGTTCAAGCATTTTTTAAAAATTAAATAAAGACTGATAAAATTTCCTGAATCTGTTTGAGATTATATGGCTAAAAAGATTATATGGTTATCAGATTTTTTCATCCTTAATATTAAAGTAATATTAAAATTTATTTATTTTTCCTTAAAATGTTTAAAATTTATGGAGACATAAATAAAAAAAGGTATTGCCAAAGCAACAAATTTTAAATATTATACTACTCAATTGAGAATCTACATATTGTTCAATCATTTTTATTGGAATACAATTATTTCTCAGTTTTCATATATTTATGCAGCAGAAAAAAGTATAATTGTATTTATTTTTTTTACATTTATATACGAAGCAAAATCAAATATGAAAATTTAAAATCACTCTAACCCCACATTAATTACTAAGACTCATTTTCAGTCATTGATATATTTTTGACAGTATTTGTTTTTGGCGTGTACAAAAATGTACACTTAATTCTGCGATTCTTTTATTTTTACGTCTATTAAAAGAAGTTTTGCTCGTTTATTCTGGTACTTAAATGCATTCTTTTAATTATTTTAGCTGAAATCAGCAGGAAGTAATAGAAAAATTTCAGATTTATTAATTCTAATTTTAAAACTAGTTTATGGACATACTTCCATAAACTTGTAAGAGTAACAAGATCTAATCGCACATTTGAATAATATATTTTATACTTTTAAATCTGTAACTTCGAAATTTTATTTTACATGCTAAAAAACATGAAGATTTCCTTCATTAATCCACTTCAAAAAGGAAAATTTAATGCATTATAATAATGTCTTTTTTCAGTCTGAAAAGATTAAAAATTCGTTTAATATTACAGTACTTGATAGTTTTTAATGATTTCTGTATGTACAAAATTGACCTCCATGACCTTTTATGTCTTTTTACACACTGTACAATAGACCAGTAATTGAAAGGTAATCTTTCAAACGTACAGATTTCAGCTAATTCACATACCTTAATAGCATCAATAGAGTAGAGTTTCTTCAATTGGTTCAGATGGACAGTTTACTTTGAAAGAGGTGCAAATATCCCTCTGCCCTCTCTTTTTTTCTTTGAAAAAATTAGAAATCAATTTAAACTTATTTCTAGCTAGCTAATAATTAATCTCTTAAAAATGACAATGTTTCGTTTAATTAAAAATTGCTCGATAAAAGAAATCGCTTGGCGATTGATTATGATGTCTCTAAAATTTCTCGAAACAAGAAAAAATGGGCTTGTACCACTTTTAAAATCAACTGTCCATACCATAAGCAACCAAATCTTCACAATTGTAGCTTTGGGCTGTCGAAGAACTAAAACGTTAAAAATAATGAAATCGAGGTCGTTTCCTTACCTTAATATCATTAATTGGGTAAAGCTTCTTCAATTGATTCATGTCTTGAACAACTAAATCGCCAGCCTTTCCTGTGTAGTCTCTGTCTGTATCACCACATTCGGAAGGCGGGGTATTCCGTTCATCGTCTTCACCCGGCCGAAAAAGACCTGAAAGGACAAGGGAAAAAACACTTATTCAATGCAAGAATTGGCATTATTATTTTTCTATGTCTGCATTTTAAAGTTAAATAATAAACTGTAAAAATTCGCACATGTATTCATTCTGTAACCAGATATAGAAAACCGAACAGTGGAAAACTACCTTGCGTTGAATCTAAATGCTTACTATTTCTATAAAAGGTATCGTCAACTATAGGAATACGCATAGCATTTTTGTCAGTATGGAAAGAATTACTTACTTTGGTAAAATAAATGAAATATTTGTATTTCTTGGAAAAGTCGGTGGATTTACAAACTTCGCTGCATAATGTAAATTGTTCATTTTTCATTTAAGGAAAAAATATTTCAGATTGGATTTAAATGTCAAGAAAATAATAATTAGAAACAAAAAAAAAATGGAATTTCTTTCTTTCTTGCATAAGACTTACTATATTCATTGTCTGTACAAGAATAAATTATAAAACTATAAAAATATAAATAATAAATATACTGAAATAACATTACTTCAATCGCAAATATTTATTAGTCAAAACCAGCGCTACAGTGATCGAGCAATATAAATTTAATATATTATTTAGGTAAAAGAATTCCTTGAAAAAATGGGCTCTTATAATAGATAGCATAAGACTCGTTAAAATTATTGCCTGTATTTAGTTATAGCCCTTACTGAAAGAATTGATTATTTCTGATATTATTTACATTCAATCACATTTTTCACTAATATTTTAGTTGTTTTTCAATAACATGCAAGACGACACAACGAAAAAACAAGGCACTGATTATTCCAAATCAAAATCAAATTAACGAATTTTAAAAACAAAAATTCATTGAAACCGGCCTAAGACAAAAAATTTGAGGTGTTTTTTAAACAAATTTTACACTACATCATATAAGAATATGTCTACTAATAAGAATGTGTAGTAGAAGAAGAATGTGTGTGTGTGTGCGTGCGTGCACGTGCTTTGGCACTTCACATGATACACTGTTTGAAATAGAGCCGACCAATTCAGAACAAATATTTGGGGGTGAAAATGTGCAACTGAGTATTTTATTAGAATGTTAAAGAATAAATAATAATTTGCTTTTTCGCCAAAAAACAATATTACAGCAGAAAAAAAATTACATTATTTTAAAAACCAGAAAATCGGCTTTTTAATGATATCAATGTATTTGTCCCGCTGTTTTTTCCTGAATTTTGACAATTAAAAAAATATTTTTATATAATATTTGCCAAGATATTTCATTGTTAGAAAGGAACTCAAAACGTTGCCAATGTTTGAAGCAAGCGATTTTTCTCCTCTTATGAATACTAAAGAATAAAGTTTCTTCTTATTATCGCCGCTTTTTACATGAGAAATCAGTAAATGAAATTACATTACCCCGAAAGATGACTTAATATTTGGAGATGTTAAGTTTGCAATGGCGCTATATGATAACATGGTACTTAATTCATGAAGATGATTTAGCCACTCAAGCAAAACAGATGCAAGGTAATTAAAAAATTACGGTTTTTGTTTTTCACAATTTGATGCGTATTTTATTTTCCTTTCCAAAACCTCTGAACTAGCTGGTCCTCAAAGGCGATTAGTATACTATAAGAATGAAATCAATTCACATGTGACAAAAGTTTACTTGGGATTCCATTGCTCTTGTCTATGGGAATAAAAGGGACATCACAACAGACGTTATTTGGCAAGCACAATTACATTTATCATGTAACTATGATGTGACATGAATCGTACCACACTAAGACATCGTTTCAGCTCAGTTATGTTAAAAATGTCATTTATGTAAAAGCAGGCAAGAAAACAAAATGAAAGACAAAGATAAATATCAAAGATAAACCATAAAAAAGCGCAAAATGAAAATAGAAGTTGCGTAAATACTAATCACCTGTAATTTAAACTTCTTAAATTACCAAGAAAATGACATTTGATCCTAATAAATCGAAATATTTCTTTATATCACAGGAATTCAGAAACGTAAATAAACAAAATAGAATAAAACACGTCTTCATTTAAAGAAAATATTTTGCTTAACTTCAATTCCCGATGTTAATAACTCCGTTTATCAAATTTAATTTGCGGGAATTACGAAAATAATAAACTAATGAGTTTTTCACCTTGCCATTTTGAATTTCACTCATAAAACAAATCCCGTTATTATGCAGTTCATGTTAAAAAGCAGTTTAACAATCTATTGCAAACCGCGCTTCGAAACAGTTTACATAATTTTAGACTGCGAAAATTTAAGGCGATTAAAAAAGAAAGCGGACATTTTTATCTGTCGCCAAATGAGTTACCCGAGTTCACCCCCCACTGCCGTATAAATATTCAGGTAGAAAAAAAATCTTCAACACGTTTGTGTCTTTTTATTTTTTCACCTCTTTTTCCGCACACACAATTATTTGCACTCTAAGTTTTCTCCTAGGCGACAAAACAAATTCCAGATAATTACGGAAGCTCTAAAAACGTGACCTATTAGAGATCGTGTTTTCGAATAGCAAACAACACGAGTCCTTAAAAGTGCAACAATATTAGATATACCTAAGGAGAGCGGATTACTCTATTTACTTTGAAGCACTTGGCAGACTCAGATGCAGGTGATTAGCTCTCGATGCCATTTACGCGAAAAAAGAGATACAATGAAATCCCAAAAGTTACTCTTTTAGAAAGACTCGCCCATTCAAGAAATCATTAGTATTTCAATTTTATAACTATCCGCGTTATAAGGCATACTTTTGTTAAGAATAGAAATTGTAAGCAAATGCTGATTGTGCTAGGTCTAGATTTTCTATGTCTGCATTTGTCATAAAATTTTCATGTCTCGCGGACTAATTCACTAAATCTATACGATCAAATCGTATGCATGCATTTTAGAGTTAATAAGTTTTCACTTTATTATAAAGGATGATTAAATAGAATCAATGAAAAAGTTCTATTTTCGTTGCCGGAACATGTTTTCTCCCTTTTTCCAAAAATAACAGGGAAAAATCCTTACTTCGTCTGAACATTTGTGCTTTAAATATGAGACTAAAAGACTGTATTCAATGCTTAAGTAAAGAATATCATAAGAAAATTATTTATTTAATTCAGATATTTAAATAAGCTTAATACTCCCTGGCGAAGGCACTTCAAAAGTAAGGATGAGATGCTTTTTGACACATTAGATGGCAATCTCCCTTTCCTGGGTGGGGGATACAAAAATAATGGCGTTGATTTCTTAACGGCCCTTTCGCCGATTACTGGACGCTCCTCGTTGAGGAAGTGTTCTTGTAGGAATTGCTAGTAATGAGGGTTGTTATGAACAGGTCACATTATTCGTATTATTATTGGTATCTGTTGTAGCCTGTTCATTCGATTTTTTTTTTAATGATATGGATTGATGATAAGAGACATGGTTTATCCCTTTAAAGATTAATTCCAAAGAAATTTTAGAAGTTTCAGAATAAATTCTGATAAATCAATTGATTATAACAAAAATAAAAGTTCTTAACGTCACCAAAGTAAAAAAAAGTATGAATATATGACAGTGCCATAGCATAAAAGGTAATTATCAAACACTTTATTATTATTTAAGATGCGTTTTAGATTCCAGGTTTATGTTCAACTAGACACTTACGAAGTTTAAAGAATAGCAGATTTTTGGCCAATGATTAAATTCAAGAATACTACACGATTATATATAGGACTGACAACATCTGAACCAGATTATGAAATATTTTTTTAATGAAGTTTTGATTTACCAGCTTCACATGTTTTCCTTTTAAATAACACAACTATGTTATTACGTAAACCCGAACTGTACCAAGTGAATTACACGATTAATATATCTTTTAATATTTTAAAGACATACAGGAGAAAAGAAAAGAGTGTGTGACACTTTGCATCTTATGCTAAAATATCTTATTTTCATATGTAAAATATGAATGTAAACTATAGTTGCTTCTGCACTAACAACTCATGCCAAACCACTAAAAGACAACAGCAGAGTAAATTCAGGTGCTCCTTACGAAACATAAGGCCGCCCCCCCCCCCACACACACACACACACCTTGTGTTAACAAATCATTTGATAATTGCAATTTTGACAACCAATAAACTAATAAAGATTACAAAGTTAGAAATATGCTGTTAAATAAAATTAATTTTGAAAGGTAGCCATTAGACACAGATATACTGATAGACGATCACTTCATCTATTTAAAAATCACATTTGCTCAACTGGAATGTCATTTTCTATTTCATCTTGGGCTGGTACACCCTCCCTTCACCGCTTACAAGTAAACAGCATTTTGAAAACAAAGTCCTCCCTCTCCCCTTCCTTTCAAATCCCTCCCGCTTTGTAAGTTGAATGCAACACAGAAGCCAAGCCCGGAACAAACATGAGTATTACTGGAGTCATATCCTACTGTTTGCTTCTCATGAATATTTTTACAGTAAGGATCTTGTTTGACTGGAAAACGCTCTCCTAGGCGATTCGAGAATGTGCGCTACCGCTGCGCTAGTTGCTAAGGGTGAAATTTTTTTTCAGGCTCCTCGTCCGGACTAATTAGCCTGTCTTGTGCATAATGAAGAACCTCTCACGATTTTCGTGCTCTTGCCTATCCCATTCTTCTTTTTGGTGGAGGGAACCCTCAAAACCCCCGCGTGTTTTCTTCGATTGGGGACTATCCATAAAAACCGATCTCTTTGAACAACATTTTACCCTCCCTTTTCTTCTCTGGTTGAATTCCACCCACCGAAAAGGGATGCGAAGAACAATGGCACCATCCCTACTAAATGGATTATATTTTTCTCCCCTTAGAAAAAAATGAAGCATGTTTTGTCTGATTATGGGGGAAAAAATGGCAGTAATGAAAATAAAAATCCTAGGTTTAATTTATGCATAGAGAAAAATCAAAAAAAGAAACGCAGCTAAGACTTTCTAAATGGTAAGGATGGCTATTAATTCAGGAATATCATAAACACTTGTTTAATGTACTGCTCGCTACGAAGTGGAGAATTTGGGTCGAATCTGCCAAAAACGAACAAAAAACACTGGAGAAGAGTTATTTTTTTAGTGCTTCATTTTAAAGAAAACTATAATTTAATTTGATGGATTGCAGATTTTGTGTAAAAAAAGGGGTGAATGTTAAGAAAATGTGCATATAATTGAGTGAATATATAAAATATGAAAAGAAAAAAAAATCCTTAAAATGTGTCTATACAGATTTTATATTAAAGTTAAAAAGTAGACGCTCTATTAACAATTTAAAATCATTAAGAAAATGATACAAATAAGGAATTTCTGCTAACCGCAAAAAAGTAACTTAATTTCTGTAAAAACCGCAAAAAAGAAAAAGAAAAAGAAAGAAGTCAGTTCATTTCAAACCTCTGAAAATGAGAAACAGGAAGATACAAACCTGATAATGAAATAATTACCCTTAAAAGTTAATCAAAAACTAGCAACAGAAACCATAGGCGTTAACCAATGAATCTTTAATATTTAAACGTCTTCCAAAAAGAGAAAACAGAATATAAATTTTAACGGCATTACACTAGAAAATTCTTTGGTAAACTGTATATATAATGTTTAAAATATCCATATACAAGTTGAATATTATTTTTTTGGCATGTAACTACCACTCTTTTCTTTTACGTGAATATCATGTAAAAAGTCATTGATTTTTGAACAAGAAACTATGCCGTCAATGTATTTATTGATCATTTACAGAACAATACAATAAATTTAGTTAGTTTTAAAAATATTTTTTTCGGCGATTTCATTCAACAACTTGTCCTTCCATTTTATCAAGAATACGTAAAAACTCCTTTGAGCAATTTCAAAGTACAGTTTTGCTTCTGAAATATTTTATATCATTATAAGCTTGTAATCAAGCATAAATTCAACAACTCATATACATTTCCCGATACAGCAAATAAAGACGTTTTTTTTAAATTAAGAAACATATCACGTAACACAATTCTAGATGATTAAAAATAATTAAAAACCGCAAACTGATTGAGTATCTGTCCACATATTTTTCACAAGTAATGTATCTTTAATTAAATATGAATTTATTACATACATACCTAGCATTTTAAATCAACCCATAATTTCCTTTAATATAAATTATGTAAAATTTTAATGTCTTTTTAAAGAAAACTCCTTTGGTATTTTTCTTGAAAGAAAACAAACAATGATCAGATAATGAAAAAAACTAATCATTATGAGCATTTCTGAATTTCTTTTCTATAAAGATAATCTATTTTTATATAGTACTCATAATAAATATATTTATTGTATGCTTTTTGAATCATTCAAAAAAAATCAGATGGATTCATTTAGGGTTTTGTTGGAGTATTTTTAATACACAATTATATTAGCATGAATGCTAGAAATATTTATAAGATTCACTATTCTGAGAATTGAATATGTGTTAAGTTAACCCACAACATTCTACTTCAGTACCAATCTTTTTTAGAATTATAAAACTAATTAACTTTTAGCCTCATACCAACTTATCTTTTTATGAATTTTTTTATTAATTACTTTATGAATTTTAAAAATATAAAGAACAATCACGAGAGTTTTAAACAACGAAATATCCAAAACGTTATTCTGCTGTAATATCTTAATAAACCTAAAGCTTTAGCATACGTTAAGTGGCGTTAAAAAAATCTGCCGTTTTGTTAGAAAAATATTAAATTCCAAATCATAAAAGCATGACAGCGATCCTAACTAATTGTTTAAAATCATTTTCCTCTACTTAAATTCCTATTCCCGCGAAACATGAAAACACAATTATAAGCCCGAAGTCTGGATACAATGTAAGATGTGCCATAATTTTAATGAACATGCTTCAAACCTTTGAAACCAAACTTCGAATGTCATAGAAACAGAGGAGGAAAAAAGTTCATCGGAAATGTAGCGAGGTGAAGTTCCTCTCTAACTGAAGTAAACTAATTAATAACGTATAAAAAAGATATCCCTAATTAATCCCAGTTTTTTAAGATACGAAAAGAGACCTTAAGTGGTAGTGTGCTATGTCTGAAGCACAAATTGGAGAAGTATGCTTGACGCTGGTTTACAACCTTCTTTTCCAACACTTAGCAATTTTTTTCCTCATTCGAGTATTTATTCGAGTAGAACATTGTAGTATTTTAGGGAAACTTATAGGTTATTTATTCAGGCGAACGTAATTTATCGCGGAGTCAGGATGTATATAAACATTTCGTGCAAATTAAAAAGGAAAAAAAAGTAAGGAGCTGGGAAGGGGAAAAAATTCATTTCTTGAGAAAATAACAATTTTTATTAGTGGATTGCATATCATCTGCAACTTGCCATTTAGTTATTTTGAAGTTTTGTGTTAGACACCGTGCGGTTTTAATTGCACTGTGGTCAAGAGCGGTTTAGTTTAATGGATCATTTGTTTTGGAGCAATAGTAGGATTGTTTTAGAGCTAACATTTAGAATTTGAATCGAGAAGAGAAATATACCCGGCTATATCATTGATGGAATCAGGTCTCGAACGAGTAACACTCCATGCCGCCAATAGAAACTTTGGCAGAAAGTGGTCGGGGATTAAACAGTAAAACGGGGTTGAAATTCTGAATGATAAGAGTGTGCATTTAAGTAAAATTGGGTTTTATTACATAAAATAATGTTACTTTAAATTGCCAGAAGAGCCCCATGACATTGCATTTTTGCTGTTTTATTTCAGCCTCAGAGAGAGCACTTCAGTTATTCATTAGTTTCAGCATTGAGTAAATTAATAAATAATTTTATAACTTTAGAGAAATTTAGAAACTAAGAATAACAAATAGATGAATAAAGAAATAGAAAATATTCTACTTATTTTGAATTCACAAAACACACTTATGTTTGTATGGATTGCATATCACCTTAAATAATTTTGATTGAAATGAAAAAAAAAAATTAAAACTTTTGTTTTTGTCCACCTCAAATAAATTTGAAATCTCAAAATAAATAAAAGACTAAAAATAAAATTATAAGCATAACATTCAAACTTAATTAATAGTCTAGTCGAACTTAAATATTAAATTAATGATAATAATTTAATAATTCAAGATTTTTTTTAATGTGGGTTACAATTCATGTCTTGATTTTTCTTTTTTGATTGTTATTTCAATACCAATACTGCAAATTATATGGGGAAAAATTCGTCAAGGATTGTTTTTTCTTCTATTAACAAGGTATTTCGTTTTCGGCTTGAAAGAAATTCTCAAATTTAAAAAGGCTAAGTTTCATAAGGAAAAAAAAATATTCCTTACAAAACTTAGTCAAAGAGTTTGACTTCACAGCAAGTAAATCTTAATCAGTAAGTTTGACACGGAAATTTGAAACAAGGATTGGTCCACATTGTCAATAAGTTCACATGATTTCGGACTCAAATTTTATTCCTTAACATTATACTTTAATATTCTGGCTACATTTGATTAAATGTATCTATCATATCAATAATCTTATCGGTAAAATGTTTATATACCAGGTACAAACCCAATTTAATAATCGAAATTCATAAAACAAATACCGATTACAGTTTATCTGTAAATATATAATGCTTGGGAGAAATATTCATATTACAAACAATAAAATTTTTCTTGATATTTAATATTTTACTTTTGCTATTTCGCATCTTTAATGTAATGTTTATCTTCAGTAAATATGTATTTGAAGAGTTGAAAATGTTTTTTAATGAATGCCAGCAACTTATTTATGATAAAAGTGAGACACACATAAATCATTTCCTTATATTAAATCGAAAGTTTTAGGAAATTTTCAACACATTCACACAAATTTGTTTAAATGATATAATTAGCATTTTTTCTTTCATTCGCCAAAAGAGAGGAACAAGCAATATAAGAAAAACATTTTTTAAAATCATTTCCTACTTAGGTTTACAAGGAAAAAATTCATTTTAGTTACTTTTTATTAAATATTTACAATTGTTTTTATAGTTCTTATGTTCCACTTTATAACGGAAGGAGGGGTGCAGCAGCTTCTCAGGGTATGTACCCCTTAGCACTGGTGGACAGAAGTCTGATTTCCATCTCACACACATCAAACCCTTTTTACGGGGGTGAACTTCATTCAAACATTTCATTCATTCATCCACGGATTATAATTTAGATCTGGAACACAGAACGATTTCCTCTGATCCAGTACCCACCGTGGTATTACCCTCGACATGGATAGATGACCAAGACATAGAGTCCACACAAACGGAGAATCTTCGGCCGGCGGGTTGGAAATCGCAGCCCAAGGGATTCGAATGCAACTCCTCCCAACCAGATTATCCCGGCCTGGCAATTACTACAAATAATTGATAAAAAATATACTAGCGTTGAATTTTCAATGCCAATTGAAGATTCACCGTTAATTGAAGCAAAGCAAAATGCCTGAATTTTCTACGCCAGTTGGGGTAACGCAATACAGATCGGAAACTTTTAATTTTCGCTAATCTGTATTATTTTAATTCGAAAGTGCTTTAAAATGAATCCAAAAAATCGATTAATTAACAATTTTCAATTTTAAATGCATCAAATATTAAAAAATAGAATCATTTGAAATAATCGGCCGAAAACATGTTCAGCCGAAACCCATTAGCGTGGGAGGAACACAAACTGAATTCGTTAATTATTTGGAGGTGGGGAAATAAAGATTTTTGGTCGGAAAGTTTGTTTTTAATTAATAAATAAAAAATGAATGAATAAATATTTGAAAAAACTGTTTTTAACATCAAATGTCATCCAATATAAGTTTTTAAAAATTCACTTGAATTGAGTGAAATCGTTAATAAAAGGGATTTTATTAACGATTGAAAATTTAAGGAAGATTATATATAAGAGTGTGAGCTAATAGTAGGAATTGGAAAATGAAATCTTTACGAGAAGATGTTAAAAATTAAAATCATATTGATGGAGTATTGTTGCTACGAAATTTGCTTTCAGAGGTAAACAAAACAATATATGGCTATAACACGAAGGAACAATATTCATTTTAAAAAAACACGAAGAAAATATAATGAAGAAAAACTTTTAACTTTTCCTGATCTTTAGCTATTGAAAGATGGGTATTAATCCACGGTGTCTTTGTAATCCAAGATTCTTTGTAATCCAACTTCAATTCAAGTTTTAAAAATCTCATGCTTTCCTCATTTATATTTCTATTCACCCAGATTTATTAATTAAACTTAAGTGTAAAGTCATTTTTTGTTCTAACAATAGCAATGTTCGAAGGTTAAGAATTCACGAGTTTAATGTTTCAGACAACTCAACACACATCGACAAACGTAATTTCTCGTATTTTCTATTTTTATTGAATTCCTGGCATTAAATTAACGCCGTTAAAAGTTTATGTCACTCCTGTAAACAGTCGTGAATAATTCCTTCGAATAAAATTAATATTTTAATATTAATATTATATTAGCATTTTGCAATTATATTTCCTGCAAATTGAAAACTAAACAGGTATGTGTTTTTTAGTTATTTATTTAATTCTAGATAAATTTCGTTTCTTACATTAGTGCCATAGTCACAATGAAATAGTAGGCACAGACCTCATATTTCAAGAATCACTGACAGATACAGGACAGCAATTAGATAACTGCAACACGTACACATGCATAAGATCCAACAAAGAGATAAAGTACAAAAATAAATTCTTGCACGGGGGCAGAAAAAGAGAAGCTACACTGCTCGAGCGACAAAAGAGACAGAGAATTTGACATCCCGTCATCCAATATTAAGTGTACTCGCTTTTTTATAAGCTTACGAATAACGCTATTTTTTTATAAACTAGAAGTTTATACATAAAAAAGTCATAAACGAAAATACTAAATGTCTTATGATACAAGTTTAACTTAGTCAACTCCGTAACATTTCAACTCGTATCATTCTTTACTATATTTCATCGTTTATGTGATAAGATTACTAAATAACGGTGATGGTTAAAAGTTACAATATAACAATTTATTAAGTATTTGCTTCCTTGATACAGGTGCTTAATATATTAGTATTTTCTTTATTTTTATGAATAATGAATTATAACCATTTCAAGTTTTCATTAGATGCATGTTTGTACACGTTTCCGCTATTATTTCTTCTGTTATCCGGATTCAATTATTTGTATATTGTGTCTAAATAAGTGCTTATTAACAACAGTATAGCAAGTACCAGCGATGCAAGAAGCATAGAAGTTTTTTTTCTTCCCAATTTATATTAAGTTTGTCAAAAAGAAATTCATTATTTTACAGCCATCTACTGAGAAAATAATGGATTTATTTTTCTATTTTCAAAAATTCCATATGGAATGAAAATAATGGAAAGTAATCCATTATTTTCTCGGTAGAGGGCTGTAAAATAATAACGGATTTCTTTTCTCCTATCTAATATATAGTTTTCGCTATAATCTTAATTTTCACTTAACTAAAAAGTGACAAACGCGTTAAACTTTTTCCTTTATGCCACTTTCGAAACCTAATGATATGCCACATTGTAAATAAAACCTTGAAAAGGGAGCAAAAACCTTTTATAAAGTAATAATTCTGACGAAATATCGAGAAAAGAATTGCAAAAAAACCTTTCATTCATTTCAATTGCATTGCATTCATTGTTATCAATACTAAACATTTCATATTTATTTTCCAAATTTTAGAAACCTTTTCAGAAGAAACCGATGTTGTGAAAACATTTCTGATAAAAAAAAAGGGTAAAAATGATAGTAAAAATATTTAGAAATCCCTAAGCTAACAAATAAATATCTTATGTATAAAAGTCTCTAATATGTATTCAAAAAACTGAGAATAGAACAGTGGAGCAATAGTATATCTTTATTCTCAGCAAAATCTTGAAATTCAACCCTTCAATTAAAATAATGGCAGTCTGCACAATCAGTCAATGAAACAATTACAAAAAAGGAGTAAAATTTAATAAACCAATCAAATTTATATCTAAATTGACCAAATATTTAAATACCTTCCCAAAATTCGACTCTCGTGGAAAGAGAAAATCCGTATTAATTTAACACCGACACTTTTATTCTCCACACTTTTTTAAAAACTCTCAGAGAGCCTATTTCTGATAGTTTTTAAGATATCTCCAACGGTTTCGAGTGTTTCTCAGCGCTGCACTTAGGGGCATCTGGGCAGCATTTAGACAGAACTCGAGGAAGATAAAAGTGTCATTATCCATTCGCTTCCTCCGTAAGCAAAGCAGCGCAACAAGCACGGGCGGATTTAGAAAAGTCGAGGAGGAGGGCACAGAGAAGTCTGAATATTAACTTGCTTAGGAAAAATTCCCTTGTTAAGGGGTGTAGAGGAAGAAACGGGGAGGATGGCGAAGGGAAAAAAAGTAATCTTAGGAAATAGAAGGAAGTCAGTGCCCAAAGAGGGAGTAACTTGGGTTTTAAAATGCAGAAGCTGCGAATTGAGTGAGGGAATGTGTTGAGATTATTGAAATGCGTGCCGTGTGGGGATAGATGTATACAACGCTCGAATTGAACTTAAAGAAGCAAGTGGCGGCCTAAGCTTTTCTTTTCGCCTCGGTTTCCTTCTCTCTTTCGTTCTTCTTTTTCTTTTTTTTAAAGCCAACACGTGCAATCCAGAAAGAATTCTCCGATGGATCTACCAGTTCAGTGCGTGACGAACAGTTTTTCCCACTTGTACGCAATGCTACGTCTCAATAGGGGAGGGTCCACAAATGGCACGTTGATTTCTGCTACTATTTCAATGCTTTCGAATGAAGTGTTCTATTTCCCTCGAATCCCTTTGTAAAAAACACAGGTGATTTTAATGTGTATTTGAAGAATGATGAACAGAAGTAAATTTATTCACCTGTGGCGTTTTCTTATAAATATTGTAACTTACTTTTCTATATTCAGAATATTAAATACGTTTTCATTTACACGCCTTTAGTCGTGCACAAAATAGAGCTTAGTCAATGTTAGTTAAAAAGTGTTCAATAATCTTGGCAACTATTTTTTTTTTGTTTAAAACCTTTAACACACAATCCATTCAAATTATGGATTGTCACAGCCTAAAATATTGACCGAATTCCTAAAAAGAATGATCACATTTTGACTAAAGAAAAATCAGATGCGAATAAGCGAAGATTATTTTTTAACCAATTATCGTTAAATAAACAAATCGATATGCTAATTTCTGTTAACTCAACAATTATATAAAGAAATTTTATTATAAATAATTATTCACGTAATTCATTAGAAAAAACCAGTCCGAAAACATTTGACTGAATTCTAGTAAGCAAGACATCTGACATTTAACTCCTTAACCATCATATCCTGGTCCTCTATGTTTCAAGTTATTGAATTTTTGAATTTGTAGTCTAAATTATTTACAGACACTATAATTTGATAAAAGATGTACGCGTAGTACATAAACAATCACATGCGATTATTACTCATAACTAAATCAATACGACGACAGTTCTAAGCATTATCATCTAAATTCGTTGTAAAGGAAACAATGAAGGAACCAAATAAAGAAGATAAAATTATAAATAAAAATATAATTCCTATTTGAAAATAGCTAATAACCGTAACTAAATTCTTCTATACAACAAATTAAGAGCATAAAAAAACAATTTAAGAGCATAAAAATACCGAACAATTTTCCTTTCTTTGCATCTCCGAGTAAAAAAATATAATAACAAAAAATTCCATGAAGCGTGTGGATTTATTGATCTATACGTTATTACACAATTAATGCGGCAGATTGATGTGATCTTGAATGTCCAAACTAAGAAGTAGAATCCACAAAACCTCAATCCATCATTTTTTACAGGCATTAAAAAACAAAAGTGAGCATGAAAAATTAGACACCTCACTAGACACCTCAAAATGAACAAGAAATTAGGTGTGCGATTTTCTTTATTCCCAAAGTATAGAAAGTATATTCTTTATTAATGTTATAACATCATATTTGCGCCTTAGAAATTTGTTTATAAGTTTAAATCGAATTACACAAAAATACTTTGTTACTAATGACGATAAAAATTAAGAGGAGTAATTTTCTTTGCTTGGTTAGACTGAGGGTGAAAACAATATAAAAGTAAACGCCCTGAAACAAAAGTCAGTACAATTTTATTCTAGAAAATTAAAAAATAAAAACGTGGATCCTATCTATATGATTCATATTCATGGTTTTTTTTAAAAAAATTTATAATGTTTGGATCGAGACAAAAGTACATAAAGGATACTTTTGTCTCTATCTAAATGTTAAAAATGCAAAATCCGCAATGAAAATTCTTTATTGCGTTAAAAATATTTCCTTCAACTGATTAAAACATTTTAATAACAAGATATTAAATTTTTCGCATTCCCTTGATATTATTTTAATGTACAATTTGTCTGTAATTTGTGTCTCGAACTAAATGTTAATGTGTACAATATACAATCATATTTACAAATGTATTAATATGTTCAATTTACAATTATATGTGCAAATGTATTAATATGTACAATTTACAATTATATGTGCAAATGTATTAATATGTACAATTTACAATTATATGTGCAAATGTATTAATATGAACAAATTAATATGTTCAATTAATATGTACAAATGCACAATTTTAATGCACAATTTGTGTCTCGATCTAAATGTTAAATATGAAGCATAATCCACTATTAAAATTCTTCATTGTGTTAAAATATTTCCTCCAACTGATTAAAACATTTTAATAAAAACACATTAAATTTTTCGCTTTTACTTGGTACTATTTTAATGTACAATTTGTCACACATTGGTCACTTTAGGTCCCTTTACGCAGATTCTTTATCCAATTGCAGTTTTTGGTTATGTTTCATTACTTTATCTTGTCCCGATAACCTTCTCGCATAACTTTAAAAAAATGTTCTAATGTTCTTAAAATAAATGTCCCTTGTCTGGAGTTTCCAATCTGACCCTGATTGTCTCTTTTCCGAGTATTTTTAGTTACAAGCATAAAAATGAGTTAAACGATTAAATAGAGAGCATCTTCTCTGTCGTCCATTTCTTTTTTTCAAATGTTCAAAGCTGGTTCAAGACAAAACAGTGATTTTCCACCTTCCTGTCTGCCGGAGCACGGTTGTAAAAAAAAGCGCACCTTTCGTGACTGAGGCGTGAACTGAACTTTTTTTCGTACTTTGTCAGATACGGGTTGACTGGTCCATATTTCCTTTAAATTCTAAATTGAATCTTAAAAATAAAAAAATAAAAATTCCAAATGAAAGGAAGGAGATCCTAGACTAAAAAAATTAAAAGTGACGAAGCAGATAAATTACAAATTAAAAACTGATGCTTCTTAAAAAAGGACTTTTGGACAAAATAAAATGAAAGGCATTCTTTTTATTTCGGACATTTATCACCAACTCTTTCAATATTCGCTCAGATAAACTTATTCCTTCTGAATGAAGGATCAATTTAAAATTCAAACACCAATGTTTGACATAATCATTGACTAATGAATTTCATCCATATCTCCATGAGAACATAGATACAAAGGAAAAATTCATCTCATCTAACAGCTCAGGATAATCACAGTTGGCGTCAAATATTTCTACCCAAATATTTGGAAATATTCTCAAAAACTCTTATCCCAAAAATATTTTTGTCGTATATGTGAATGAAATAACTAACCGGATTTCCAAAATAATCTTTAAGATATATATCTTACAAAGCTCAGATTCTGAATTAAATTTTTACCATTTAAACTCTCTTTTAGAGAATCAGAATACTAATATTTCTAATGATACAAATATTTAGTGTTTATTCATCTATTTCTTTGAAATACTATACATACAAACTATGAATTCCACTATTTATGAAGTTTTTCCAATCGCCACACATCAATGAATTATTTACATCCATATTCTGCACTATGCATTGCATTTTTTATTATAATAAGATCTCTGACAAATCTGAAATAAAATTTAGAGTAAGAAAGTAATGGTCAGTGTCATACTAGCATATTGCAGGATTTGTATAGCTGTGGATGTCCAGTGGCAGTGTTTAGTCATAAGTGACAAATCAGTACATTGCAATATTTTTGGCACGACTCGGCTTAAAGATCAGAGGGTAATGAGTTTGAGACCCTAATAGGCCATAAATCAGTCTCTGATCATTCTAGGCAAAATACATGTACAAACTAAAGAAGTGAGTCATATGCTGTCATTTTAGCAAATAATGTAAGTTTGGAGAATGGGATGCTTACTCGGATGTTATTTGTTTGGTGACCTTGACGATCGTTTAAAATTGTGGTGTCTTTCAGCAGCCGCAAAATAATGTATTAACTTAATAAATCTAATCCTTTTGATTAAATACAGGTTCCACTGAAATATTTTTTAAAAAGGATTTCTGCAGCTTCTAAAGCTTTAACTAGTCAGCGGACATGCTGATTTAGATTTGAATTTAAAAAAAAAATCTGAATATAAATAAAATATATGGGTCACAAATAATATATTTTTATTATAAAATTCTTAAAACAGCATTGCATATGATGGATATGCACCAAGAAACTTTTTTTTCCCAAGTAGTGAATTCTAAGCGAAATAAAATTGTTGCCGGAGAAATGATGCCTTTGATTGTTTATTTGGGAGAGAGGCCGGGGGAAGCAGTGCAACAGATCTGGAAAAAGCAGGCCTTTTCGCAGCGGGGCCCCCGAGACGTGCTTACATCAGAAGATGTGAAAACCGTCGGGCTTTTAAGCGGCCAACCATTGGGCATGTTTAATCCAGCGTCGGCCGAAATAACAAGTCTCCCTAGTATCAAACGGTGATAGATGATGTGGGGAAGCAATCAGTAGGAAGGAAAGGAAGCAGTAGCCATGGTTACAGAACCCCTCTAGTAAATAGACGTGATGCTGCCAGTGCTTGTTAAATTGAAATCTCGGAAAAACGAGCTTCTCTCTACTAAAGAACCTTTTTGAGCTTGTTGTCACTTTTTTTTAGTTATTTATTTTGTCTCCCAAAACCTTCTGTTTTTCCTCTTGCCTTTAAGGAGGTGTCAAGATTGCAAGAGGGCTTCTTTTTTAATGCGATGTTTTGGCGGAATTATTTGGGGAATTTATTGTCTCCAGGGGTGAGGGGGGAGACAATGTCACACTTTTTTATGGCTCTAACAAGGCGAGAGGAAAAGAATCGGAATTTAACAATCGAATTATTTTAAACTCGCCTCGAATAAGTGGGTTTGTTTTATTTAGTTATTTTTCCCCTTTCTCTTATTTTTCCTTCTCCAGTGTAGCGCGATTTTGGGCTTTAAATTTTTGTGCTCTGGTTGTCCTGAGTGAGCGTTAAGTTACCGCAGAGGAACTTTGGTGACGAGTAACAAGCTACAAATCCTTTTCGAGTTACCTACAGAGAATTGGAGTTTTTCTTTTTTACTTTTTTACAAACCCCATCCCTATCTACGACAGAAAGGTTTAAGGAAAAAAAATATATTTGCAGTAAAGCTTAATAAGGTCTATAAGGCTCACCGCCGATCCGAAGATGACAGTCGCATAAACCGGAACAATGTTTGCAACATTTTGTAACACGGTGTTAGGTTTATTTATTGTACTACATGTTTCTTTCAAACGCAAAAAAATAACGCTTTCTTCTTTTGAAGTCCCAGCTGAATGTAAATCGGAGTAGAATGAACGAAACAGAACGTTGTCAAAAGGAAGATGCATTATTATGGCAGTCGGGGAGGCCTCTTTTCAACTAACTTTCAAAATAACTAACTCATTAGTGACAGTTTAAAATTATGCTGCAAATGAGAGGAAAGAAAGATAAAATAGAGGAGAGAAGAAATTTAAGATTAATAAGTAAATACAGATTTCATAAGTAATAAAAAGAGGAAACCATTTTCACACAAAAAAAATTTTCCATTGTTAAGAAATTAATTCGAACAAAACATTAAATTAAGAACATTTATTCTCAAGACAATTGCTCGAGAATGAATTAAAGGTGATTAAGAGAAGTTACATTTATTATGTATAGTGACGACAATGAAATGCGATGCAATGAAAGAGGAAATAAATTCCAAGAAAAAGGCAGTAAATTTTTTCTTCAGAATCATGAATTAAGAAAAAAATTAAAACATACTCCTTTAATGAAAAAAAATGGAAAAATTCTTGATCAAATAAATATCATTAGACGCAAATAAAATATACCTCTGAGTGCGTAAGTGATCTAATATTTTTACTTATATATTTATTATTAATATTAAAATGAAGCAAAAATCGAATAGTTATACAATATTTGATTTTCACTTCATTAAAGCAGTTAAATTGTTATTCCTAATCAGTAAAATACAAAAATTATAGACGAATATATTCCATTACATATTTATCCTTCATTTATATGTATATCAAGATTTTTCATCTATTTGCTTTTGAATTTACAATTCAAATATATCAAGAAAATGTCATATAGTATTTGTTAAAAGATTTTATAAAAACATTTGTCTGTCAAAATTTTTATAATTGATAATATTTTTAAATTTAATTCTAATTAAAATCAACCAAATTATATTTTCACTTTTCGGCTAAATTAGACACTAAAAAGTTTATAAATTTCATTCAAAATGCAATAAAACTGTTAAAAGATTAATACTAGTGTTGTTTATCACCATAGAGAAATTATAACTTCTATTGCTATTTATTATGATTCTCGCATCAATGATTGAAATTATTCAATTTCATCCATCTATGTTCCATAAAAAGAAAAAAAATGATATCAAATTTAGCGATATCTTTATGCATAAAAGCATGTATGACAAAATCGGATAATTTCTTAACATGCATTATACTTCATAATTTTTGTAATAACGTCTTTAAAAAATTTACAGCGTATAAACGTACTTAAAAACATAAGAATTAACTATAAAACGATATAATGGAATACAAAAAAAATTTAAACTATTATTCCCCCCTTATAAACTGCCACAGGTTAGATTTTTATTTTTTCATTAATTCATATAACTTCATAGAAGTCACTTATAAAAAGTTTAATTATAACTTGAAGCAAATTTTGCATTTGTTAGTACTCACTAATTCATCTATTGAAACTATACTGATGATTCTTCAAATATAAAAATAAATTTTTTTTAAAAAAAACTGAAAATTTTTTCAGAGATATTTTACTTAATCCAAAAAAACACAGATTCGTTCCAGCACAAACTAAAGCCAAAGCGATACAAAAACTTAAAATGACTTTACTGTGGCACATAACATAAAGGCACAGAAAAACCCCACGAAAACAAAGTAAAGATCTAAAAATCGAAAAATACGATCCATAATACCTTCGCACACATGAAAAAAATCCCCTTAAGTAAGGATTCATTACTTGATCGATATGCATTACACTATCGATCTTTATACCCTAATTAAAATGACACTCCACATGAAAGGTAGATACATGAAGCCCGGCCAACCGGTACTCTTCTGAGTTAGGTACGAGGAAATAATGAAGCTTAAATTTCGAGAACGGAAATCCCTAACAACTGAGAGGGTCTCCCCTTACGGCGTAGTTTTTCTTACCCTAACTCTTTGATGCCGTACACCCTCCGACCCGTAGTTCCTTCCGTTAGACTTAAGGGTTGAATGTACCACTAGTAATGCCATTTGCGTTTGTCAATCTCGCCTCACATAGGACTCTCCCCTTACGCTACTACTACTTTATTTTTTATTTCTGGTTCCAACTGAACCCACTCCCACGCATTTACTACCAGCGGGCGAGAGATAAAAGGGACATCTGGTCTCACGCTTTAGGCTCAAAGAGTTGCTGAAGATATGTCCCACTCGAGGAGTCGGTTGTCCAACTTGATTGAGACCTTCACTGGAGACTACCGAATCTGAACAGTTTTGGCGTAACACGATAATGAACGTGAGGTGAATAGAAAAAGGCATACGATCGTGTTGGCGAAAGAAATATGATAGTTAGGACAGGATTTTGAAGAAAATAGAGGAAATTTCGGCTGCCGTGAAATATAAATCAGTAAAATTAAAACCGCTTGAGCAGTGACAGAGCGTGCTTGTGCCAAATGTTTCAACATTAAGGAGAATAAGCAACTAAATTATTAAATGACGCATCTTAATTTAAAACATTTGATTAAAAATTCCCAAATAAATATATTTAATTGTTTTTAGTTTCTCATTACCTGTCTATTCATTGTATTACATCTTTTGAAGTACTGAAACTTTTAAATAATTTAAATTTATTATTAGTCTTTTAATTGACTCGTCAATGAATATTTAAACAATTCTCTCGTGTTTCTTCCTCTTTTCTTAATAACTGTCATAATTAAAATTTCTTGATTCGGTCAGCATCGCGAACCTTTTTGAAACTAAATAACTTAAATGCTCAGCAGTATTAATTAAATCTCCTACCAACCTCTATCCTCCTTTCAAACTTGACTTTATTGGATTGTGCTTTCGTTTTAACATCCCCTGCATATCAATGGTCATATTTCTCAACGAATTCAGATAAGAAATTTTAGACAGTCAATGTGAATCATTAAAACAAATCATAAATCTAACAGGAAATAAAGCTGAAAATTTTGATTTAGTCTGAACTCCAGATTTATACATGAAATGTTATAAATTACTATTATGAAAACAAATATATATAAAACGATGAGTTTTTTTTTTGAATGGTTTAATAATCAAACGAAGAAAAACTTTAGAGGTACTGAGTAAGGTAAGATAATTGCAGAATTGCGCAGACCATATACGTTTCACGTCTACACATGTTGATATTACTCATATACTCCCAAACAATACTTCTTCTAAAACAATAATTTGTGAGATATTGCCTTCAATATTGAAAAAAAAGTATCCCCGATACCAAGATCGGAAATGTGGATATGACTGTATCCAATCGAAAGCTGGAAAAAAAATATGTCTGAATAACGCTTCAACTGCAAAACATTTATAGGATTTCTTTGAAAAAAATTTCAATATTGAAATTGACCAAGAATAATAAGCAATTGGAAAAATTATCCTAGAGAGCTAATGCTTGGAGGTTCCAAATGTCTTTCAAGGTCAGTCACAGAAGGGATGAGATCCCGTTCTGTTAAAGTAAACAAACATTAGTAGCTTAACCTTCTTCGTGCACATTTTATTAAAGAGAGCTTGGGAACACTAAAAATTGTCCTTGTCACATCAGATTGCATGTTAAAAAAATTTGGGAGTGTATGTTTACCAAGTTGCTCTGGAGATGAAAAATGCATCAGTAAAGGATAATGAGCCTGAAGAAATTGAACGAATTCACTCATACTTTGGAAATCAGTCATCTAACCAACTAAAGATTAAGGCTTAGTAAATTTTTCTTCTTCTGACCTTCAACCTTTTAGCATTAATTAAAGACAAATTTTCAAACATGAGCGTCAAATTGAAATATATAGTTAACAAGCTTAACAATAAAGTTCCAGGCACAAATTATTTATTACTAATACTGAAGAATTTGAGGGGAGAAAACAATGTAGACAAATCCACTTGGAGTAGCCTTAATTTAAACTATAACATGGAGTGGCCTTTTTCTAAATGATAAAATTATTTTCTACCCCTCTTTTGCATAAGAAAAACTTAATGAGCCCACCTATGCATGAAATGCGGGTTTTTTTCAACGCTTAGTGTAATAAACATAAATAAGGAAATACATTAACCAAGGACGTAAATTCGTATGACGCCAATCATATGACAATTGTCTGTATACATCATGTTACATTTCACTAAAAAAATTTGATACTATGAGGCGATGTCACATCTTTTGAGCATGAACAATGGATTCCAGATTTATTTGATTCAGCGCATTTAACGTGTATCACGGATCATTTATTGACTTCATGAACTAATTATTAGACACTTTTACTATTCACAACTTATCCGAAATAGCATATTTCTAATATTTCAAAGGGACAATCTTCTATACATAGCTTACTGTAGTTTACGTGGACTACACAAAACTCTGAATGTAATTGAATTGCTTATAAATAACAATTCGCTTTATTTCTACAATATTTAAAATGTATCATGTAGTTAAAAATGTTGCATCTAAATTGACTTTAAAACGGCAGCTGAAGGCAGGATGACTTAGGATCAGATAAAGATGGTGAAATCGCCAAATTTCATATTTTTATAGAAGGTTATATTTGAAATGGAGACTTAGGATCCTTATTTCAGCTTAGATTTTAAAACGAATGGAGTATTATTGGAAATGAATTGGAGTCGGTGCCATTGAATACTTTGAAGAACAGGTGAGGGAGACTTGGTACAATATGTGTGGCGCAAAATTAATCTATTTCAGAACCTAAAATATTTCGTTAGCAGCAGAAAGATGATCCAACATGAAGTCGTGCTGGAATTATGCCAAGAGTGGAGCAAACAACTTTTTTTTATTTTAAATTAGTTCTTGTATCAGTGAGACAAGATGCTAAGAGAAAGCATAAATCTGCTAGTTTTGCTTGAAAAAGGATATAAATACTGTAACTTACATGGAACGAATTTCTTGGTCAAAAGAAAAACTTAAGATTCTGGGTTATTTTGATTTTAGATTCCTTCGAAATTTTACAAACAAATGTTTTTTTTTAAATTTTTTTTTACAAAATAAGTTTTACCGATGCCACTTATATTCCAAAGATGGGAATTCGAAAACATTTACCATTAATGTTTTTAACGTCGAAATAGAAATATGTAGGGGTGGAGGGTTCAAAGCAAATTTGCAACTGTCAATTTTGCAGATATATTTACTTTTAAAATTCCCATTTGCACTCAAATCTCTTTTCGCGTGAAGTATATGAAAAGAAACACATCAAAAGTAAAATGAATTTTTATATGTAAATATAAACTATATTGTTTGAAATACAGTTTATATAATGCGATAAAAAAAGAATTGTACATAAGAAAATTTCTATACAAAAAAAATAACTCAAAACCTACCGACACAGCTAAAAATTGTTTCCCAAATAAGATGTTAATTAATTTACAAATGGGAAAGTTTTAAAAATTTTATTTGCGTATATATTAAATTACATATACGAAAATTTTAAAATGTATAAATATTTTGGTACGTATATAATAAAAATGAAAATAGAATATGAACACATTTTTTGCAATGTTATGACATTATATCTGATGAATCTCCTTGCTTTCATTTTTAAACTTTTAATCTGCCACATAAATAAAAGTGCGCTTAAAAAATCACTCAAAAATACGACATCGAAAAGAAGTGCATAAAAAAATTAACGGTATCTAGCTTAGAATGAGGGGAATGGAGTCTTGATTACAAGTAAAAATTTGTTACTCATAAACTATTTTTATTTCAGATTTCACCAAAATTTTAAACATACATAAATTCAATTAAAATCCTATTTTTTTTATAATTAAATTCTCGGTGTCACTTTCAAGTGCAACTCAGATCACAAATAAATTTTACTTTTACAAATGCAGGGGAGCATTTTTCACTCCCCCTCCAAAATGAGTGGGGAGAGGGTGAATTTGATAAGTACTTCAAGAGACAAATCAAAATAATTTAAAGCGCCATTTCATTCGCACGTCAATCATTAAAAAAATAAAACCCTTTCTTTCATATCCTCTTAATATTTTTACAAGAGAAAAAAATCGCAAAATCTACTTTAAATTTTACGTTTGAGATTTGTAATTAGACATATGAGATGAGACTGTGTGTATCAATAATACAACAAAATCACTCCCAGACGGTAATATTTCATTCAAAATAAACATATCAGTGAAATCTAATTCTGGATTTGAAACTTCTAGATGGAATCAGAAAAGTTTCTCGAAAGAAAGCAGGTGACATTCCAGTGATTTATCCATGTTTAATTATTGCAGAGAAGGAGATCGTTTCCGTGCAGAAGCTTGCAATCTCATAAAAATGAGATCCTCCCATGATATCCAAGATAGCCTAAGGCACAAATTGTTTAAAGACATGTTATTATAAGAAAAACATATGCTCCCTGTCATTCGGCTCGTTTTAAATAAGTATTCAGAACATATTGATTGTAAAAGTATAAATGTTTGTTCTTAAGAGGAAAAGAAACTCTACTCTTCTTTCTCGGTCCCCTTTAATCAAATATATGTATATATTTAAGAATTTATATCTGCTTAGTACAAGTATTCGAATCAAAATGTCACTTTGATTTTTATTTCTCAGAAATCTTAAGTATATATGAAATCACGTTATTTAAATATCTCTGAAAGTTTAGTTTCAAACTGAAAGAAAGTTTCTCAGCTTTCATTTATTTTAATGCAGAACAGATATTTTTTCAATTATTCTATTAAACATCCAATTCTCATATTATAGCTGATTTTTTAATTGTGTTACAGCAAAACCTCTTTAAAATGTCGCTTTTCTCTGAACCTAATTTATTTCTATATATTTTAAGAGTTAAAATTTCTTAATGATGTCACAAATATTCGATAGTTTATCGCTAAGAATTATAGAACATTTTTTAATAACAAAAATTACATTTACAACAATTTGAGCCTCAAATCAAGCGTAACGATAATTCAAATTAACAAAAGAAAATAAATCTAACTAATATTTGAGAAATTCCAAGCAAACATCTCAGAAAAGAAGGAAAAAAAATTCGAACGTTTATAGCAACTAAGCAAATTTTTTATTGCAATTTAATAAGCTAACATTTCTAATTTTATTTAATAATATAAATTATATTTTATTATATTCTATGCTTAGTAATCAAGAAAAAAATCTACGTACGGTTCTTCAACAAGATGTTAAGGTTTTATTCAACAATTAAGGTGTTATTCAACAATTAAAATAAATATTTTAAATTTTTTTTTATTTTTTAAATTTAATTATGTGAGTGAGTGAGTGTTAATCCGTTCACGATTGTGCGGAAAACATCCTTTGATTTCAAGAGAAGTATATGAGGAATTCTTGAGCATTTGCTATTCTTAATGATTATAATGAAATAATCTAATTTTTATTGATTATCAAAATTCCCTTGCAAATGCCGCGACAAGCGTCCCGCAATGTACAAAATGGAAAGGAAGAAAACTAGAAGAGATCATGAAAACGTATTTTGAACTTATATAGGTTTAGAAAGAAATTTACTGTTACTCTGTTTTTGCCCTGTGGAACAATAAACGACCGCACAAATCAGAAGTGGAACTAGAACGAGTAGATGATAATTAATTTTAGAATGTAAGTAAATTGATATTAATATATGATAAGTAAAATCAATAACAAACCAGGATACAACATATAGAATAAACGCTAGCAAATCGCTTGAATTGCATTTTCAGGAGTTGAAATATTCAAGAGATTCAGGAGTCAATTTAGTGAGCATATTGTGTCAAGAGTACTAATCAATAAACAAATGATACAGATCAAGTGCGCCTTACAAATTTTAATTTTGCAATTTATGGAGGACTTTGTAAGAACAAAGAGTCATAATATTTTAAAATAGAATCGATGGAATGTGCGATGGCATTTGTCCCAAGATCGTGATGTCAGATAAATTAATTCCATTACTACTGTAATAAAATATTTTAGAATTAAAAAAAATCAAGGTAAGCATAATCAAATTTACATATAAAAATACGTTTACACGCCGTCCGCAGGCGAACAAATACGGATGTTATCACAATAAGAGTTACTGCGTTGAAACCTATACAAGTAAAAGCTGACCAGTGGTCTAACAAGCTAAGGGATAAGTGATGAACTTAAATTGGAAGAAGTTTAGGGACTCCATCTTTTAGCTGTGCTATAAACAAGATTTATTAAATAAAACTGGTCATCTGACCTGAAGTTTTTCAGATTTTCCACCTAGTGAAACACAAATGTGGCCCATCTCCCCCATAAAGTCCTCCAACAAGACAATCTAACTTCGTATATTGGAAGGAAGCCAGACTTTACATCACTCGTTTTTATTAATAGAAAATATAGTCACACTTCTCCTATACCATAAATATTTAGTTCATTAATTAATGTCATCAACAGATGTAACGTCTCTCTTAAAAACTCATATAGTGACGTTAAAAAGTTCTCAGCTTCAGAATTCTTTTCTGACAAAGAAATTATTTATCCTATATATTTATCTGGGACTCCAAATAATTACTTTATGGCCTCAATTATTATCACAACTCAAAGTTTTAAAAACATTGAGTTACATGAACAAGATAAAAAAAAGAATACATTAATATGTATGTAATGTTTAACAAAATATTAAAGCGTATGGCCTGAAGTAGCAATGCAAAAAGAAAGAAAAAAAAGGCTATTCACACTTAACAACAACAACAAAAAAAGACAGAAAAGGAAAAACATTTTTTTTAAATACTGATCCAGAGTTATTTTGGATAACTAAATGACATCATTAATAAACGGAAAACATTAATTCTCGATCTTGACCCAAATTTTAACAAAAACTCTTTCGGATAGCGAAAGAACCCATCATAAAAAATTTGATACACATTTTAACACTTTAAGAATAGAAAAAAGTACATCAATTACCACACGTGCACAAGTAACGGTGATATAAGGACTTAAATTCCCCTTTTACGACATTTAACAGAGTAAGAGCTCCAGTAACCACCATACATCTGGAAATCTTCTTTTCTTCCTTACTGTGCCATCCAAAAGCGTTAACTCTGGATGATTATAGTCAATTCATGGGGGGGGGGGGAGAAATTACTGAACGAACGTTATTAAGAAAAAAAGTTTATTTTAAAAGTCTTTAAGACGCTTCACTCATTGTTTATAGTTTGCTTAACATGAAGAAAATTCTGCTCAGAGAGAAAAAGCAAAACCTCCTCAAAAATGGCACCATCCATAATTTGGGCAAGAAGCTCGCTGATTTAGATACGAAGAGTTTGAGGGGAAAAACTACCCACTAAAGACCCCACGATGCTATTAAAAACAAAATGTCGCCGCAAGAAGAGGGTAAAATTAAAAGAAAATTTATATCTATATGCTGTGCTTGCGGAATGAAAAAAGCAAAAAAGGCAACACACATGCAAAAAAATAAAATAAAGATTGGGGGAAGGGAGCTAGAACAACACAAAACAAATTGTCGCGACTTTTAATGAGAGGGTAATTTAAGCTCGGGTTGATATTGGAAGAAAGTGGAGTGGCTTTTTTGAAGCGGTGGTGCATATCGTCAGAGAATGCTTATTAAGTTTGGCATGCATTACTTACTGGTGGTCAGCCGTGATTTGGGAAGGCAGCGAAGCAAAGACCACCACAATTGGTCTCGATTCCTGATATACTTGAACGCACCAAGGGCAAAGTAAGGGCATGACTTTGGTTTCAACACAAATCGAGAAATATCCACAAATATTCGGGTTGGAGAGGTGATAAGTCATTCGAATCGACCGAAGAAAGAATTAAAGACTATTTTCCTTTGCGGCCTTTTTTTCCCCCTTCTTATTTCCCCGAATATCACACGGATGGCAACTAGTTTGACAGTTCCTTAAAAGAATTAGTTGGAAGACTCGGTTGTTATAATGACCATCTTTTCGGGAATGGAAAAAGGCGTTAAAAGAAGTCTCGTCTACCTATTCATGACAGACTCGGTTAAGAAAGATTTTGCGTTTCATTATCTGCCTACTTAACTCATTTGTTGCATCACACAAAGGAGGCTATTTAAATTAGACGAACATTTATTCTTAAAGAATAAACCAGACAATTCAATGATCTTTTATGTGTTAAACACTTTATTACTGTAGGTGACTACATGACAGTTGAGATTGGAAATCATTATTCCAAATAAATTTCAAAATTAATCATTCAAATAAGAGCTTAGAAGAAAATTTGATTTTCATGGTTTTCATCGTTAATACAGTGTAGCCTCTTTCATATGAAATCTATTCAACAAATAATTTTTTTAAAAGCATATCTGATTGTTAAATTATAGAAGTTCACGCAATTCAATATTTTTTTAAACATATATTGAGCAAGAAGATGTTTTAGTTCGCATTTTCTACATCGAACCATTTGTCTGATTGGATAAGACATGATTAAAGCTATCATTTGAAAGAAGGAGTTTATCAGTTATATGCAATCTATACTTATAGTAAGTATTATTTCAAAAATAATACATTGGTTGCAAACTTTCTCTCTGCTTTTCAGCCCTACATAACGAATGAGATAAATTCACCTCAAAATTTCTCCCTGGAAGACATCCTCCTTACTCATCACTAAAAGAAGAATTTCTTATACTTATATTATTAAGTTATTTTTTCATACATAGTTACCAAACATCTTATCTGTTGGTCCATTCTAATTACGAAGTTAAAAATTTAATTTTAGAATCATTTCATTATATCTTTATCTTCCTATAAGGAATGCAGTTTTTTTTTTAAGTTTTTGTAAAACTTCATATCTTCCAACATAAATGAATATTTAAAGATAATTTAAACCATACTTGAAGCATTAGACTAGTTAGAAAATAAAAATCTCAAAATTTATTGGCTGTTCCACATTTGATTTAGAATTTTAGCTGATCGAAGAATTTGTAATAAATCTATATGATAATACAACCAAATCGACATTATTAAATAATTTATTAAGTAAACAAAAGAACATTTAGATGTCTTACAAAATAAAAAGAAACGGATAAAAATATTTTTTTAACCTTTGTCAAATGCAAATATTTAAAAATAGTCGAAATTCAATTAATAAAAAGGGATCCAGAAACTGCAAAGGTCATTGTGTGAATATTTATCTTGTCCTCCTTCGCATTACACCTTAATTCAATTGTTACACATAACAACCCAAGTCATCTTTACAGAGTGCCTAACTATGCACAGTCAAGTCAAGTTACTATGGTGGACTCAATTAATTCGATGGGAAAAAAAGTTTATTATTTAAATAAAAGTACAAAATAGCAAACAAATACGCCGTTTAACTTAGAACCATGTTTCTAGCCACCAAATACCTGTGTTTTAATTCTTAAAAAAATACAGAGCGGACACTATAAAAACGGCGCGATGAAACCCAAAGAAAGAAAAACACTTCTAAAAACGGCGGCAAAGTTTGTTCAAGCCTTTACTTTTTCAGTTCCACAGTTTAAGAAAATTAAAAGACTGAGGTTATCATTGAATCGGGAGGGAGTCATACTGGATGCAAACATGGCTAGGCCTAAAGCAAATAAGATGCTGTCCGAGAACCGAGAAAAAACCAATCAAAAATTAATTAAATCAAGCACTGTGCCCGAGCTTCATTAGACCCGAGGAGGTTAAATAAGTTGATTAAAATCTCTCGAAACACACGCAAGAAATGCGGAATAGTTCTTAATTATGGGGCTCTATTTCAGAGAAAACTAACCAGGTGCGCACAGTTTTTTCAACTTTTTATCCGCCCCTTTTTTTCCGATTGTCAAAATAAAGGGCGAGAATTTCAAGAGCGGGAACAAAAACAAATTACACTTCCCCGTTTAAATGGAAATGCCGACGGTGGCTTCCTCGCCAGTTACTGGCATTGGCCCTGCCTACAAAATAGATAGGCACTGACTGCACGCTTGAAAATCCTTCTTCCAAGCAAAACTCGGGACCGTGAAATTCAGCGACAACCTAGCCGGATGTTGTGAATACGAGAAAAGATTGATTGCGACATGAGATAATGTTTCTCTGTCACTGACGATCAACTGAACGAATTCAAGGTTTTCCACGAATCGGCCCGACTTATCAAATTTAGATTTTAAAACAATTTTGATTGGGGAAGTGAATCACTTCTGTGAGTAAACTCTACCATCAGATAGGACGCTAACGAAGGTAAACAGTTCCAGGAAGATCCGACGAACAGGTTTGCCGTGTGTTTGCATTTATAAATTCAAACATAAATAATCAAAACCCGAGATAACAAAGCAGAATTAAGAAAGGGAAATTTATTTACAAGTAACACTATCTACACAAAATAATAGATTCGTGCGATTTTATTTAATGAAACATTTTTTTTCTTCTTTCCGTCTCCTTAAGACAATACTTAGAAATTAAGTATCGGTCCATGAGTTTCAAGACATTAGTTACATTATGGTCACATGAGATTTGGAATAAACAAAAGTACTAGAATTGCTAAAAATCTTATATCATTTAAAAAAAAGGTTCATTTTCGTACTGGTACTCTCAAATTTTGTTTGTCAATATAAATGTTACCTTAAACAAGACCTACATGCAAACAAATCGACTACAATGCAACATATTTGTTCAAGTACACGCTAGAAAAATTATGCATTAATAATGTATCTCGTAAAAAATTATCTTTCACTAAAATTAGACCACATATCAATATTATTTTACGATTTAATAGATATTGCAAATATTGATCTTCGAATCTCCATTTCAAGCATAAGTACTAGTGAATTTTTTAAAGAAGAGAAATTTAAAGATAAATTATAAGCAATTTTAAAATGTAAACTAGTTTAATAAATATAATTAAGAAACGTCAAAAACAACCTTAACCTCCAGACAATATGAAAAACATTAAAGCTACATCCACTAATCTAAAGCTTGGAGAAATATAGCCAGTTGTCATTCCTGAAGACGATGAAAATTCCTCAAGCATCAGAAATTTATTAATGATGTTAAATAAAATAGATATAAATTGATAATTGTGGCGCCATCTAATTAGGCAGTTTATAATGAAGAAAAATTAATTACTATTGAATTCAATTCAATGCAAATGTATATAAATTTAAAACCATTTGAGAATAAAGTCAGTTGATCAGTTACAAAGTTTCTTTACATTTCAGCAAAAGCGTATTAATGACTACACCTTACACAAATACGTAGACAAATATTTATTTGATCAAATATAATGCTAATCAAACCAGAACTAACTAATGTCGGTAGATTTTTCAATTAGATTGGGACATTTATTTTCATTATTTGTGTTCTACTAAGTTAATTAGGTTAAACCGATGAAGTTTAAAAAATAAAGGCCTCAGAGTAATAAAATAGAAAAATAAATTCTGTATTATTAAATAAAGTAGCGGCAATTTATAAATTATTTTTAACTTTTACTTTCGTTTGCCACATCATTAAAATTATCTATAATTCCTAAGAAAACGTCTCATATAATTTTATATCCATTACATGAGCTCAGTAAATCAATCAATCAATAAAAAAGAAATTACGCAGTAAAGAATCCAGGAATACTCTGAGCAGCAATCACGAGATACTTCAAAACAAACAAAAGAGGAGCGAATGTTAAATCTGCTATGCAATTCAACAATCATTCGGTTTGATTTTTAGCTGGCGTCATTTTGTTTACAGTATAGCACGTCTTTACTATTACCCAGGCGGCTTTCACCCTTCAACAAGGGCTCTACACCGGCTGAAGAATCGGGAATCAGGTGCCAGACCGGATTTCGCAAACTAAACAATTCGAACGGCCTGTGTGCATTGAAGAGTTTTCCTGCCTGCTGCTATTGAATAGATGCAGGTAAATTTAGACTTCTACAGGGGCTTTTTTTTATTGGTATTATTTTATGAAAAGCGCTGCTCATGTTGACATACGCACAGCAGCTTTCCCCAGACAGGGTGGGTGAAAGCTCGGGTATTCAGGGTTCACGACTCACCCAGTTGGATTCATTTATTGATAGAGAAGATCCCTTCCCTCTACCCCCTACATGCATACACAGTACCTACAAATGTATGGGACTGCAGCGGAAAAGGATCGCGACAGGAGTTTTTGAGTCCGTTTTGCTTCCTGTAATGGCCAAACAAGATCCGACTCTTCAAAAGGTGAGCTCAGTCGAAATATGCAGGCAAATAGGGTACGGTGAAATATATTTCTGATAGGAAGGAGGTGAAGCTGAAGGGTATTCGATAGCCTAACGGGTTTTTTTAGGTCCTAGGTTTTTTCCCTTTCCCATTTATTTTTAGTATCAAATTTGAGCAAATAAAATCCTTGACGGACAGATGAATGTTCAGATCAGATGTTTACGATGTAAATAATGATTGTGAGAATGAGATATAAGCAAGTTCTTCCTATTCGGATAACAGATGATTCATGAAAAATCAAAAATCTGCAGACAAAACAATGCACTTATAACGGCCAACTTATAGTAAGAGGATTTTAATAAATTTTCCCCGAAAAGTTCGCTTCTGGATTGGAACGTCTCTAACATTTATAAAAGAATTTTAATTCATATGTTAGTTGTTAACAGTCAACCTTTGAAAACTGATTATGACCTCCTGCTTTGAAAACTCAGAATGAAACAAATAAATTCATCGTCTTAATCATTCTTCAAATTTCACAATTTATTGCTTAAATTCAACCAACAGTTCCATTTATATTGTTTTTATTTTTCATTTTCAGAAATATTTCAAAAAAACGTGACAGACAATAAGAATCGAAGACCTTAAATGAAAAACATGCAACAACTTTGTGTTTATATTGCACAACCAAGCTTTTGCAACATTTGATAATCCATGATAATAGCAATGAAGGTGGCTTTGGAATCAGTCAATCATCTTTTCAAATAATTAAGGCAACAATATCAAACAAAAACACCGTTAAGATTAACATAATGAAAACCAATCAAAAGCAATTTAAAATTTCTGGAAAAAGTAAATTGCTCTTGATAGGTTTACATTGTATTAATCTACACTTTAATCCAATTAATGGTGGTTAAAAAACGGAAAAATTCAGGTTTATTAAAGACAACCAATTTTTTAATGTTTGTGTCGCTTCTGGTAAAGAACGCAGGTATCAATTTATGTTTTACATCCTGACAGGCGAGTGAATGTACCATTAAATAAAATAAATCATTAAGAAATACTCTTCTCTGTATCGCAAAGCAAAATTAACGTTATCGTACATTATAATTAAAAATAAACATTTAAAGGTAACTTTAAACAATAACATTATCATTCTTGAGGGTGCAAATCAAAAGGGTACATTGTAACGAATTGTAACTTTTCCTCTTAAAATGTATTAAATCTATCGTTTTCATAATGACATGAAAAAAAAAGGAATAAAGGTGGGGGGGATCACCAAGACGTCTCTAGAAGAAATCGGCAATAAAAATCAAAACACACCTTGGACGTTAAAATATTAGTTACCCAACAGAAAACTACACTTCTTCATTCTATTTATTTACTTTACGGTAACCTTCAAAGTTTCTTTTTCCCCTCCCGCGTCTCTGTCTCTTCGCCACAGTCAGACAGACGTCGGAAAATACACCCTTTGAAAGGAAGTTTTAAGTGGCAGAATGCATTTTTATTATACGATTATTTATCGCTGATGCATCAGGTGCAGAAGAACGTCCATCTTGGTACTACGGAATGCCAAATGAGCAGTTGTGCGACCATTTTGTCCCTCTGGAACATTCAAGCCATGTGTTTTGGTCGCTCAGGGAGCAGACCTGGAAATAGGATTATTATCGCGATCTCTATAATTATGTCGAAGTTCGAGTGGCCAAATGCAGTCTAATGAGAGATGAGAACTTGACGCTTGCTCATCATCCGGAACAGTGAAAAGAAATTCGTGTATCGCTTTCCAGAAGCGATATCATTTCATGCATCAGAGAAAAAGTACTGTCATCGACTTTCCCAGCCTCCGTGCAATCAGATGCTGCGATTGCCACTGGGCTGTTTGAATCCAATGAATATTTGCCACTTCACAATCGGGATTAAATGGATCGAGTGTCGTGACGAAGGATGTAGTGACGGGAAATCACTTTCAATTATTGTTTTAACTCATTTTCATTTTGATCGTCACGGTGATTCGAAGAGCATAAAGGAATTCGATCTCGGGTGATAAAATATACTAGAAAAATCGAAAAACAATTCTGTTTTCTGATATACTTAAAGAAAGGCGCGCAATTAGAAACTTCAGTCCTTTTTTTTTTATTTATAAATAAAGAGTGTTAGAAACAATTTTTCTCATAGAAATATATGTATACGAAAATTTCTGATGTAATAAAGACCATGAAAAATTAGAAAGCTGGTTACTTAAGAGATGAGATGGAAAATAGAAAAAAAAAACCTTTTCACACAAAAACGTGTTCGGCTAATGGAAAAAATTATTTTTTGAATCTTTGATGGAATCAATGTAGAAACTGATTTTAAAAATAAAATCATTAACAGTAGATTAAGAATCTCAAATGTTCTTTACATTATTTTATACACTGAAGTTACATCTATGTCCAAAATAAAATTGCCATCATTAAGAGGTTAAAAGGATTCATCTGAAGCAATATTGTTATGACCGTATAATATAGATTTTATCATTCATGAGTTTACATATTGGAAAACCACTCTACATCTGATAAGGTAGGAGACATGTTAAACCAAAACTAGATTTTATTAAAAACTCAACAAAGAGTCTTTTAGAACAACTTAAAAATTTTGTTTGATTTAAAGTAATATTTAATACCGTGAGCAACAGATTTTTTTAGACACGTCTAGTATAAAAATATATGCTTCAAAATTCTGTAACATAATAAAATTAACTTTTAACGAAAAACCCTATGTTAAAAAAATTGAGAACATTTGCTTTATCTGCAAAGTTTCACATCATTGAAAATAAAAAGAAAAAAAAAACAAGTTTTTGCTTGCTGTGGGGACAAGGGCACTACTTCAACGCCGCTTTGTGATTAAGACAACACAGATAGAGAAACGATACAGGTTTCAACTCCCACATCCGGTCATTTCTTCCACAAACAACATGATAAGCTCCCAACATGTAGCAAATATAACACACCAAGAGGAGGAGGTGAAGTAAGAAGAAATGACAATGACTCTCCGAAACATCAACAGTGGAATAAAAACAATCATAATCTATTTCAACCACAAAATTATTCAGTCTAAGCTTCATTGCAATATTTCAAAACACATTTTACGCCATCAAATCCAGCAATACCGATAAGCAGTGGATACTGATAAAGACTTAAAGGACGGTAATGGCTTAGTTTTGTCTAGACTGGTCTAGAGCTAAGCTTGAGTGACGCCGTGATTTAAACAGTGAACGATTCCCAAACAACGCCTTTTGTGGTACCAGTTACTTGCGCTACATTTCATTTTTTTTCCGTGGGATACATCCTACTAAATTTTAGAGGAAGCAATTGATATAAGCTAAGATTTGGATTCCGACAAAAGAATTATTGGCCAGTTACCCTTTTAGCATGAATTCCCTCTTAATACTTTTCGTTTAAACGGTGATTGTGCGATTACAGTTTAAAAAAATTGGCATCGCAAGCGAAGCATTTTCACTCAAAACCATGTTTCTTTTTCCCCCCATTAATAAGAATTCAGTACTGAAGAAAGCGAAACAACCGTTATATAAACATCCTCGCGTAAGACTAAAAAAAATATGCAGATAAAACTTTTGACTGATTATTTCCAAGGAATTGGTCACTGATGCGAGAGGTAGAGACATTTATTTGTAGTGGGGAAAAAACTATGAAGATATCAGTTAACTTAAAAACTAAACAATACTGATTACTAGTTATTCAACTGTTTGAGTTAAATTTTTTTCTCTCTTTAGTTGAAAAGAACAAACAAAAAAAAATCAGATTGCTAGGAAAGGTTAACTTGCAGCAACTGTGAAGTTGCATCCACGTTCATGCTACTCTTTTCTGGCAGTTTCAAAAACATAATAATAATTTGTAATAGTCTTCACGCTCGAATGAAATTCTTATGGTATTTTTTAATAATTAAAAGAAAAACAAATCCATGAAGAGATAGAAAAGCTTAAAATTGCTTTTATTTTGAGCGTTTGTAACAATAACTTATGAAGTTTTCCGGCGTTCCATCCAGTATTTAATTAATATATAAGAAATACATTAATCTGAGGCATCTTGCCACCGACACATCTTCTATAAGGTTTTGTTTTCGAATTTCTAATTTTGTTACCAAGCAAACACAGATACTCTAAAACTTTCTTTCATCAGTGTTTTAGCTCCTTGGCAAAGCAACTGTTGTATTTGGCACTACAGTTGCCATTCTAATACCTTGTCGACAATTGGACGACGTCGACACTAAGCAACTGAGACATTTCAGATAACAATCAAGGTTAAAAATGGCATTCATTAATGAATAGCTATATTTTTTTTGCATGTTGACATTTTTCAATGAACCATCAACTTTATTTGCAGCTAAAGAATTCCAAGAATTTTATAAATATCTTCCATGCGGATGAAAATATGAGAATAAGACTACTATTATTTCATTATATTAAACCAATAGTTAAATATTAGATTCGATAGTATACGCACACAAATGTTTAAAATTTGGAATGAAAATTTACATTTTTGAATTAGAATGTTTCCTATGAAACAATATACACAATCCATGTATGACTAGCTTCTTAAAACCATATAATTTTTGGTGACAAATTTTAAATTTTTACTTGATAAAGCTTTCTTCCATTATGTATGTATGGATTTTTCTTTTCAAATTTTAAAACTTGAGTATAAATGCCATTATTAATAAATCAACTAATTCCTTTCGAAAAAATTTCAGATCCAGGTCGAACAATTTTAAGCAATTCATTACTATTTGACGAAATAAGATGCACTGTAAATATTTTTAATGTATCTGAAATTTATCCGTGTTTTAGTTTCTAGTACCTAATATTTCAATTTATTATACTCGATTCCGAAAGGCATTTCAGCTAAATCATTACAAAAGTGAAGTTAAAATAGATTTTAGATTATTTATTATTTATATATTAAAAAATATGGGTTAAATTATTTTTTCCTCGTTCTTCATATTTCAGAAAGCAGCGACTCAATGATAAGGTTTTGGTTTCGTAAGATCCCAGGTTTGAAACCTGATTCCACTAATTATTCACCGTGTATATAAGCACGCAACACTTAAATTTGTAGTCGTTGGCAAAACATCCTTTCGAATGTGTGGTGCGGAAGTCTGGTGGGGGGGGGGGGGGTATGAAACTGATGGTGGTTGTGAAATTTGAACCACCATTGGATGGCGAGAACACCAAAACGATAAGATCTGCCCCTAAATAGCTTACACATTGCAGCAGAATCGAACATTAATATATTTAAACTAGTTTCCAACTTGATAAAGTAAATATTTATCGAAAGAATAGATATATTTTTTACTACTAAAGTATCAGTAATTGACTTTATATTTCCAGCAGTAAAAATGCTTGCTTTCACTCATATCAAAACTTATTTCACGCAATGACTTAAATATGAAACTGTTATTGTGTTTAGCGTTAAGATATTATTTAAGATATATGAGTTTTTATAGTGCATATCTGTCATTTTTTTTAAAAAAATTTTAACAACTCATTTTGTTCATCCTTTTATTGAAACAAAACTGGAATGAAAACAGAGTGAAAGCAACTTCTTAAAAATCTGTATTTGTCTTTGAATAATGAATAATATAAATAAATTGAGATCATATAATTTTTTCTCAAAAAAAACGATAAAAAATTAATTCACATAAAAAAAGATTTATAATTTCTCTATTTTTATTATCACTATATCCCACTATTTCAAAACGATCTATTTACAGCACAAAAGGTTTAACATTTCGCGTGCATTTCAGAATTTATTCGATTCAGGTCGAGACACAAAATTGTCGCCTAATAAAAAGAATATGCTTAAAATTTTGTACAAAATATAAATTTTAAAAAATTCGGGTCTTTTGTAATAACTCTTACTCAGATTAAAACAAATATTATGCTTATAGTGGTAAAACTATTTTCTAGGAATAACAGCAAATGAATAAAATAAAATTTGCAGGGAGATATTAGGATTTTTTTTTAAATTCAAGAATGGCAATTATAATATAAAATTCTCATCATAGTCTTCCCTATCTATCAATGCATCAAGAAACAAACAAAAAAGGAAAAAAAAAAGCATTTAATATAAATTTTGTTGTTGCTTGTTACAAAACATACAGAAAAAAAAATGTAGAAAAGAGAAACGCCACTTGCGCAAAGAAATTATTGCATAAACATTTAAATAAACAAGCAGACATGTCAAAGTAACAGAAAAAATGATTATCGAAAATAAAAATTTTATGTAATATTTTTCCGACCCTTAAAAAATCAAAGATGGAATAAAAGAAAAAAAATTTAAAAATAAAGCAACCCGTAACGCCACAGACCCAAAATAGTTGCAAAAGAACAAAAACAAAAGGAAAAATCTCTTTTAGTGTGTGGGGAATGAAGGGGAAAAACTTCTGTCATCGTCCAGAAATCCGCGTCCTGTCTGATTGATGATTGGCCCTATTGGAGGTCACGTGACGGCCATCCAAACACGTGTGGGCAGCGAGCTGAAATTCCATCTGTGGATCCGATAGGTGGCACCACGAGTAGCGGCTCTGGGTTCGGGAGCCGGGGAAGTTTTTTTGGGACTGTCTCCCCACCCACCTCAAGAGCTCCCGATAATAGATCTCGTTAAAGAAAAACATTTAGAGGATTTGCTCCACTCGATCGCTCGCGAACATTTTTGTGCAGCGCTTTTTGTATCTTCCCAATTGTTTAACCTTTTTAACGAGTTGAGAATGGAATAAATACTCAAATGAAAACTGAGAGTAGCAAGTTGCCAAAAGTTTCTCAGGAATACCATGTGCTTGAGGCAGCCAATGAGGTTAACAAATTGCTTGTAATCTCAACGAAAATCCGGAATTTTATAAAGATAGTAAATAACTTATCGAGAAAGGTAACGAAGGAAGATCAATTTCGCAAATAAATTTCCAAATTTTCCCACTTTTAAATCATTTGTATCCGATTTCACTTTTTTCGGTTTCATCGTTTATTATAATTTGGGATGCTTTGATTTACACCTCTGGAAGCATTAAGAAGTCAAATCAACAGGGATTTCGGTATCAATGGTTGACATTTTTGGGGATTTTTTTAGGGACATTTTTCACATTTTTTGGGATCGGTGAAAATGGTCCCCATTTTTAGAAGTCTCAAATTTAATTGAAGTGGTTAGTCTCACAAATCAAATCCTCAAAACCTGGTTTTAAACCTTAAAGGGAAAACTAAACTGAATGGACAGAGGCAGATTCAGCTCCGAATTCGACTGTAGATCTGTTTGAACCCGAAATCGTTCAAAATCTTTGGAAGGTCAAACTTCATCAAAATGACGTGGCATGAAATGCGATGCGAGATCGACTTACTAAAGAGAGCGGATCTCAAATATCACTCTCATATGATAAGTCAGAAGGTCCATCACTAATTAGTTTTTATGTGGTCCTAAAACCGAGATAATCGAAAAATATTTCGTAAATTTCCCCTTTTAAAGAACCGAAGTAATATATAAATCATGTCAGTAATTCTGTCAGCGATACCTGAATTAGGAGACCTTGATAAACATTAAATTATCCATCAAGCCTCACAAAGATAATGCGAAGAAAAAGTTTGGGGGAGGAATTGTTAACACAATTGTCTTTTCATGATGACCGTAGTTGAGGTCAGTTTCTATGAAATCATTGAATAATTTGAAAATAGTAGCAATCTAAAAATTCGAACTATATCGATTTTATGTATACATAGCCCTCAAACACATTAATTTAAGTATTTATAACATAGTTTTCTCATGGTGTAGTACAAGAATTTCGCTGTTTATTCGCGTCAAAGAAATCTGGAATGTCCAAAATTTTTACTGATGACTCAAAAAAATATTACTAAAGAAATAACTCTTTAAATATGAAATAAAATACTTGCAATTTTATTCATATAATAATAATTAAACTTTTAAAAAATAATAAAACTCAATAGTTGAAATGCTTAAAAAAACTTTCAACTTATTAACAAATTGGATTCAGAATACTCAAACGAAATTCATCCAGTAAAACTGATTATTTTACAAACGGAAAACAAAAGAAAAAGTTTCAAATTAAGCTTGAACCTTAAAAAAATTTAATAACAACTGTGGAGAAATAGTACACGATTCTTCGAAATATTAAAATTGATTTAAAAAGTGATCCTAAAATTAATTTCAAAACTCTTCATTAACAAATTAAAATACTTGGAACTAAATAATAGAATTAATTACTCTAAAATCCATTTTTCAATTATTCTAAAAACAATACCCATCTAATAAATGTTTTTTTTAACAATGAGAATCATTTTTTATTTGTTATTTGTAAAAATCCTAGAATGAACCTCTTTAATTAGCAAAATTATACAAATATTAAAAGTTTTACAATTAAGAAATTAATTTTGAACAACCATCAAAAAATGATCTAAGTATCAGATATAAAATACATTAATTTTATTAAATTTGAAATATTTGAAAATCGACTTTTAATAAGTTTTATTTAAGTGGTTTTCTATTTCAATTATTTTAATAGAAGGATCATAGAATAAAAGGATTATAAATGGTATTACCAATTACAAATAAGAGGAAAATTGAAACTTAAAATTTTATGAAACATATATATAAAAAAGGAAAATGGTATTTTTCAAAACTTAAATGAAGAGAAAAAAAATGTTTAACTGATGAACATTTTAAAATATATAAAAAGAGTTGAATTTACAGTAAATTTCTAATTTTGTTAATAGCGTAGAAAAAAATTCTTTACTAAAACCTTATTTTTAAAAAAAAAAACCATAACATAATGCACTTTGTAGGTGCAGAATAAAAATAAAAATATGGGCATCGCTGAAATTTTAACTTATTTTTCGGTCACATTTTTTAATACTTTGTGCATATTCAAAAACGAGTATAACATAACCCTCTTCAAAAAAACTGTAGTAATATAAATAAAAAGTGCAAACAAATATTTTATTGAATGCTTACTACGTTTGGAGCTGGATCCCGCTATACTACGTTTTGCTCATGCATTAAAATTGGTGAAGAAATGCAACAAAAGGAAACAATGCAAATCAGCACAAAATTTATGCAGAAAAGAATATACATGAAAATGAAAATGCGAGATTATGGCAAATATTGCAAATAAAAATCTACTTGTTAGTCAAAAATTCGAGTTTAAGCAAAACGATAAACGCTATTACGACTTCCGATTTCTAACAAAATCTCAAAAATATAACTTTTCTTCAAAAGAGAGAAAAAAAAAGTGACATTCTAACAATTTACAATTGAAGGGATGGGGAGGGACAGGACGCGTGTTCCATTGCGGCCATCTTGTACTAAAAACTGAATAATATAATGAAAATAAAACCATTTAAAAATTAAACTGAAGCTTACGGCAAGAGTATAATAAGTTTTCGGAGCTATAACCGCCGATTCCCATTTTTTCAAAGTTTTGGTAAATTATATTCTTTAAATTGTATTCGGTTATTATATATAATTTATGAATTATATTCGGGTTTTTTTTTTCACTCATCAATTCCTTCTTAAATGGGGCTAAAGGAAAAAAAACCTAAAAATTTCGCTTTAATTAGAAGTAATTACTTGATTAATATATAATAAAACGGAGTACCCAAAAACGTATTTTAAAAAATACAGATTTTAAATTCGTGCACCAAAAAAATTTAAACATCAGATTTTTTTTAAAAAAAATTCTTTCAGATTTTTTCTGTTCCGTTATTTAAAAAAAATCTATAACTACGGTAGTCTTACTTTTACTAATTTCTGAAAAATCTATATATAGAATTGAAGCTTGTCTTTGTTAATGGAGTCTTTAATAACAACCAATACCTTTTTTTTTAGTAAAATTAATTTTTAAAATTATAATCTAAAATCACATTTAGTATTCTGTTTATTTCAAGTAAACATCACAATGTATGGTATTTATGATTATAAAGTTTCAATAAAGCAGCTTTAGATATTGCATTTACCTTGGAATGGCTATGAAGAAGCGATGATCTGGTCCACCACCATAGATCCGCCATCTAATTAATGGTACACCCATTGGAGATAAGATACCTTCTTTTTAAAGGGATAGGAGGTGGCACACCACTTTATGATCCTTTTTATGAATTTCGGCAATTAACTTATGAAATGAAGTATTTTCATTTCCAAATTCATATTATATATTGTATTGTACTTTAATATATAATTCGAAACAATCAGTTCTCCAATATGGCGGTGTAAACAAAATTATTCACTTCTACGTTGTATCATTAGCGATAATCATTTCACTTGACATCTAAATACATGACGATATAAACAGTTAACTGATTCGACTTCTTTGGAAAATGAGTATCGAAATTGTCCTAAACATCTATATGTCATATAAATATAATAAGCAATTAACTATAAATATACTAATTAAACAATTATTATACAAATATAATTATTATTATTGAATAAATTCGTCATAAAGCAAAATTTTGTATTTTTTCAGTGATGAATACACTCGCCAAAAACAGTTAAATGGTTAATTAGAATCATATTTGTCTTTGTTTATCTGATAACCAAAGCTGATATGTAAATATACTAGTTCCAATATGGTATATATAGTTATTTTTATGATGCTTAGCTAGCGATAAATCAGTTGTAGTTGTTATAGGCCGTTGCCGACCAAACATCATAATCTTATTAACCAGATCGATGTATCTACTGTTTTATATATCGATAGCGAATAATCGTAATTGAAATGTTGTATATAGATAAAAATCTGTTTTTAAATATGCTCGTTTTCAAACGAAAAATATTTGCCATTACTTCTTGTTGATATCAGCTTTTGGACTGTTGTTTTTATTTAATAAATTGTAACGAAGCTAAGAGACTAGCTTCTATGAATAATAGTCCTGCCAATACTTCATTTCTTCGATACAAAAAGCATGTTTCTTAATGAGAAACAATGCTTTTGCAATGTGGCTTTCTCCTGTAATCTCTCTGGTAAACGTGCATCTAAAAAATGTAACATTTTCTAAGAAAACGATTGTCCACCTTTTTTACATTTAAAAAGAATTTTTAAAAGCCCATTATCTTCACCTGGCAATTCATTTTTTCATATTGATGTTTCATTTTATTACCGTATTGATTTTCTTTTGAAACTCTAGACACAAAATGTCATCCCAGATGTATCGTGACACTGAATCAAGTCATTCACAAGTCATGGACTCCATGAGCCAAAGTTTGAGTGCATACGTTAATATAATGAACGATTATTATCAAACATGATAAAAAAAAACCTAGTATAGATGGAACCACAAATACACCATTTAAAAAAAATGGCATTAAAAACTGAAATTCTGCTTTTCCTTTTTCATATAAAATAACATTTGGCTAAATGAAGAGAAAAAACTGAATCACTTCCATTCGTAACCAAATGCTACCCTTAACTTGGCACAGGTTGATAAGTTAATTCTTTTTCATACAAAAAGTAAAGACATTTAAAAATCCCATCTAAATTGCTATATTTGATCTAACATACTTTCTTCACGAAAAGAAAATTCAAAAAGTCCCAATTCCAATCTGTTCCCAGCGAACCGATCAATTTAACATGCTTAAATGTGTATGAGTCGGTTCTACTCAACTTGTCTAAGCATCTACGGCTGTAAAAGAAGATTGCAGCAGAGTGAATTTTATTTCAAGAAAATTGTGAAAAGCGGCCTGCGCTTCATCTGACCCTGGAGCTTTACGCAGAAGCTATTAAGACCTGATGAGATACCTTATTAAATGAGAGTTCATTAAGAAGCACGTGACAGGAGTATCATATGCAAAGATATAGCTCTTTCTAACGTAATGTTGTCGTTTAATTGGACGTAGATTACTCGAGTTACGTTTTTGGTGCTGTTATTTTTACTTGGGAAAAGATTTTTTTTCTTTTTTTTACCTTCACTTTCTTTGCTCAAGAAAATATTTATACCCACTAGAGTTCAGACACTGAATATTTTACTCGAAGCCGTTATGCACGGAACTGGTAATAAAATTCTATTTCTTATTTTAGAATCTGTAATGATTCAAAATTACAGCATTATGATTGAATATTTAAAATGAATCTGTCTATAGCATTTTGTTTGCATATAAAATTAATAGAAATTGGCGTTTTTGATATAAATTTTAGATTCATATTTATTTAGTCTTAAGATAAACGATGTTTATTTTTAATTATATATATATAATCACGAATCCATTTTTACTATGGAAAATATTTTGAAACTTGAAGCATGAAGTAATATATCATCCAAAAATATTATTCCTTTACATCAAAATATTTCAAAATTAAAAAAAAATAATACTAAAATATTTTAATTTATCAATATAGCAACTTATTAGGAGCCTCTTGAAAATTAGCTCTATAATGAAACCGGTCTTTTTTTCTTCTTCCATTTTTAAACAAATATTACATCGTTTAAATGAGCTTTAGGGTGCAAAAATATGGTCAAAATGTAGCGGAAATGGAAGTTACGTTAGTGTGGAACCTATTTATTTTATGTAAAATAAGTACTGTAAATTGTGGAATTCAAAATGAGAAGAAGTCATCTTTTCTTATTGTTTCACGCATAACTCATAAATTATTTATTTATTTTAATGTAGATTTTTTAAATTAACTATCATTCCTGAGTAAATAAACTGGAGTTGTCTCTCCCAAACTTTCTCACATATTTTCCAATAAAAGTCTTATCCTCCTTCCTCCATATAAAATTGTGGACATTAAGTAAGACATGAAATTAGAGAACCTTGCAGGTAATTAGAGAGCGATAATTAAGAAATATGGATATTTGGTGTGAATCTAACATTTTTTCTAAATCTATCGTAAGATTATGTATTTTGGGGGCCTTTTTTTCGACTAATTAAAACCAAAATTTGATACAAAACTAAAGTTGTCGTCCCTAGTTAACATATTGAATTTCATTAAGTCATTGCGTTCATGAGTTATTACATTTGCATTCAGGTGATACTACAAACTGATAGATGATCAAACTTTTCGTGAACTGGGCTCAGCATTTAATTAGAACCTATATTTTAAGATACCAAACATTTGTACTCATTTTTATCTACATAGATTTTTGTATGCCGAAGTCATTGAGTTCATTTGTATTCGAATAGCCAGACAGCCATTTCTTGAGAATGGATTTCATTGAAAATTTATCAGAAATCAAAAAATTTGGTCATAAGTCCATATATCAGTCAAATTCAAGTTTGAGTCATCGTTTCCATAATAAATTTACGCTTTACTGAGCCGGCGGCCTGGCATAGGGGTAGGGTGTCTTCCCCGTGGTCTGGGCGTTCTGGGTTCGAGTCCCGGTTCCAGCATCCCGGTTCTAAGGATTACAAATTTATCAACGTTTATGATATTTTTCTATGTACTTTGTACATCTGAAATTAAAAATTCGAAGAGTTTCTTTTGGTTTATTTATCATTCAGAAAGAATCAGATGCGTTTGCTCTTAAAAAAGTATCTTCTTTCGAAAATTCACTTATTTTCAATTATCAGGAAACAAAACATTGCCGACTTTCTGGCATAGAGGTAACGCGTCTTCCTTGTGTTCTGAGAGTCCCGGATTCGAATCCCGGTTCGGACATGGTTGTTCTTCTGTGTGTTATTTGTGAGAAGTGTGACTGTACCCACCTGTAAAAAGGGGCAGCGCAGGTGACTGTGATGAGTGTGTAGCTAAGTTGTACTCTTGGCCCTAGTTGGCGCTACTTGAAGCAAGGGACGCTCCTTTCGGCTTAAAATCTGCTGATATAATCAACGGGGGCTTGTCCATAGAAAGTGCCATAAATAACAACAGCAAAACCTTATTCTATATTTCAATTATTATACCATGATATTATATACAACTGAGCGAAATCTGGCAAAATATTTCGTAAATGACAGTGTAAATATATATAATAATGGTCTATGTAAATTGACGGAAAAGCGATAAAATTAAAATTACATGTTTTGTTATGTACGTGATCTTTATTTGTGCCTTCTTATAATATCTTTATTTGAAAGGATGCACAGTAAAAAAAAATCATACTCAGCGAATAAAAGAACTATAAATTATAAACCATTTCACTTTAATCTATTTTCTTAAGCGTAAATACAAAATATTTTAAAGAATTTAACCAAAATTTCAGATATATAAAACATATGAGATACAGAGTGACTAATAACCCTATATCACATTCTGACCCACTAGATATGGCTCGCTTTCACTAGTTAAGTCCAAAACATTTGGCGAGTTTCAAACACCTGAAAGATCCAAAGTCACATTTTAACTGTAGTTACCCAGCAGTCATTTATGAAACATAAACCTAATCTTCGAACGCAGAGCCAACCAAATATTCAGTGCTAATCAAGGAAACTCCATTGAGCCCATACGAAATATCAATTCGTCTCCCCATGTTAAGTCAATTTGCTCTCCAACCGAAACATCTCTCCTTTTCTCTCACTCCCTTCCTTCGGTGGAAACATTAAGCGAGAGTGCAAAAAACTCGAACAAGTCCCGATTTCAAAGAACCCTTTCGGCAGCTGTAAAATACAGGGAAGACGAGTATACAAATGAGATGCAGCTATTGTAAAAATTATCCAAAAAGCAAAGAGTCGTTAGGGGGTAGTGGGTGGATCAGATGCGACTTTGTTTAATGATACCCTTAGAAAAGAGGAAGAGATTCGTGACAATTCGGTGTACGACAGAGAGCAAAGGGAACAGTGATCGCTTGATCAGGGTTGCAAGGTGCGGTCGATCAGCGCCAATGTCACCGCCAATTGAGAATTTTCAATGAAAAGAATTTGAATACAAAAGTTCCCGTTATTATTCTTTTGACCCTGAGCAGGTGCTGCGGCTCCCCCTCGCTCAATGGAAGGGCCCAGGTGGTATAACGGTTAAAGTTCGGTATGAAGGTCTTTGACACGGGTTCGAGGTCGCAAGGGCATGAATGTTCGATCAGTGAGAGAGATGTTTCGTCGCAGTTTTTCTTGCGTAATTCCAAAGAAGGGCAATGAAACCCCCCCCCTTGGCAGCGCTCCCCTCTATATCATTTGAAACTTGTGAGTAAATTACGGCTGTCCAGCATGCAAACAGTTGTCTTTACTGTTTTAATTCTAAAACAAATAAAAATTATTTTCAATATAAAATTCCTTTCAATCCCGCGTAGTACACGCCTATCTGATTTTGGAATCCACACCACATCATACAGGAGGAAAAAGGATGAGTTGACACAAAACAATTTTAAAAAACTTGGCAGTTATATACTATTAGATAACACGCTGTATCACATCTGTCATGTAACTGCAGCATGATATAAAACCGTCCGCAATATTTATTTAACTATTTTGTTTTCTTATCTATCTAAAAATATGAAATCTTCTGTTTTAGGATTCCATATTCAAATGAGAATCTATAGATTATTTGATATATACTCCATACAATTTTTATAATGAATTATAGCATTTATAAATGGTTTAATTGTTTAAAAGTGTAAACATAGCATAAATGAGATAAAACTGATGCAAGACGATAACAATCCAGGCAAGTGGTTAAGCTGACAACTTTAGCACGAGGATCAAAAAATATTCAATAGGTAACTTGCAGAGCAATAAGGCAAAAGCTCTCACAGCAAATACGAAGTCAACGTTCTTTCCACTAACTACTAAGTGAAAGCAAATGGATAATTTGTTCGCTACTTCGTCATTCATTTATTTTTTTAATAAATTAATTAATGCGTAAATAAATATATTCGGCACAGGAATCAAAGTAATATTTATATTAATCATATTGATAAATACTATAAGTTTCAAAACAATTTATAATCAGCTAAAAAATTAGTTTAGTTTATTAATACATATTTTTAACTTTTTTTTAACAAAGTTATTATTAGTGCTAAACATAATTATTTCCATTTCATATTTACAACGATGTTTCAATAAAGATCTTTAACCTACCAATACTTAATATTTAAGTGCTATTATCTTAAAAATGGTTGATATACTTTTTAATGATATACTAAATAAAAATTTTAAAACCAAAAGGAGGGACTTGATTCCATATTAGCTTTTACAAAATGGAAAGATTATAAGCAAATCCAAAACCTCTTTGCATGAGATTTAGCATGAATTATGCATGAAAATTAGTTTAATAGTCTATTATATATATATATATATATATATATCCTATTTCCGTAATTACCACTGAGAAATACTCCTTTGAACTCTACTCAATTGGACTGAGTTTATTATTACTAAAGAGTTAAATTTAAAAATTTAAAAATAATCATACTAACAATAAAAATTTTCATAGGAAACAAAAAGCAAAAACCTTTGCGGCAAATAGATAAACGAAAATAAATATTTTTTACATTTACGCATTTACCATTTACCATATACAATTACACCAGGGAATTCAAGTTATCACGAAAAATCAGGATAAATAAAAATCACGTGCCGAAATTTTTTATGCAAAACTATATGACATTGAATCATTAATTTGAAAACAGTAATTACTGGTCTCCCTTATCATGACCATATTTCAGCGTATGATACGTTTCAGAATATTATACACATAAATATTTATGTACTAACGATTTTCTCTAAAAAAATTCTGCACTTCTTTTTCAAACGCTTTCACACACTTTTTCGAGCATAGCAAAAAGCCAACAAAGAGTTCTTTATTTACAGAAATATTCGTTAATTTTGCTGAATTCTTTTAAGCTCTCTAGATCTCTTCCTCGCGGGTACACGGACGAAAATCCGCCAAATGTAGAAACCTTAAGTGAAATTTGTGGAGGCAAAAAAAGAACTATCGCGGATGTATCCACTGAATGGAAGGTCGAAATAAGAAAATTGGGGACCGATAAGAACGACCAGGGGACAGTCGCAGTGGAAGGAAGACATACATCTATCTTGACTGACTTATTGCAAGGACCACGTTTCGAGACAAGACGCTAATTAGTGGTAAACCTTTTAATTTTTCATTAAGAAGACAAATTAACGACTTGGTAATGAACGTTTTGAGAAAGAAGGCAGGGAGTAGGATAGCCGGCAGGAGGAAAAAAAACCGACTCTGTTCTTTGAGCAAGTAAGTGCCATTAAGTAATTAGCAGGACCGTTTAGCGAACATGCAGAAGATGAGGTAATTTAGAAGCCCCCCTCGAAAAGCTCCACCTTTCTTAGGTCAGCCCCAGATTTTTTCCCTCTCCACCAAAAGACGATTTTTATTCTTGATTTGGCGGGGAGGGCGGAAAAACTTGGTTTGTCACTGTCAGCCGCGCCTGCCTTGTACCCTTCCCCTGGAGACACCAACGACAACAGCGCTGACCTCATTAAAAGGAAACCGCCAAAATTTCAGGTGCCGTCGAAAGATGAGGGCCATTTGGCGGCCAAAAGAAGGGGCCCAATTTGTTACAGCAGTGGGTGGTGCCCTCGGCTTTATTAATATGCGCGATTATCTGCTGTCTGTTTCAGAGAGAGGGACACTCTTCTTATCTCATTCGTTTGCCTTGCAAATCGTCTCTGCAGAGACAAATAACCGTCATCATTACTAAAATAAAGCTATTTATTTATGGATCAACCGACATTTGTTCCTGCTTGCCTCCTACACCCACTTCGGGAAAAAAAATTCGCATTATTGTGAGAACCCCTTCAGCAGATGGTACGGTTTGCGAACCTATTTTTCAAATTTCTAGCCGTTAATGAACTGAAAATTACAATTATTTTCGGATCGACGAGAAGAACTGCAGTTTTTGTTATTTTGTGTAAGTGACTTTGCCTTTCTAGAGATGGAAATGATTTTAAAGTGACATTGACTTATTGTTCTCTGAAGAAAATAAAATGTCATTGCTTACAAGGAACGACAAATTTCAAAGCCCTTATTTTCTTTATAGCCTAAATCTCAGCGCTAGTCAAGGCCGCAAGAAAATAGAGTTATGTCATAATAAACTTCGCAAGTTCTCTTTAAAGAAATCCTAAACTTATTTAAGTGACATAACTGAAAAAAAAAAAAGAATAGAATATCTAGTTTTCCAAACACTGGGACCAACTTGTATGTTTGTCGGTTATTCCAAGTAATGAAGCAAAGAGGTTTTCCCACTTCGTCCTTGAAATTTTCCAGATTTATATTCTCTCTCCTAAACCCCCTCGATCAATTCCTATATTCTACCATTTGAAGGGGTGTGATTTGGATAAGGAAGTGGACTTTCTCCGCCTATTTGCCTTCATAACTGAAGCCACAAAGTCTACAACGTGATGATGCGGTTATACTTAAAAAGAGGCCACAGAGTGAAAAACAGAAACAGTGCGCCATTTCTGTAGTTACCATTATACTTCTGAAGTCCCAATTCTGCTCTATGTTGAAAATTTTCTAGAACTTGCATAGTAAAGTGAATTTAAAATAATGTGAAATTCATGAGTTTAGAAATTAAGTCTAAAAAAGCAAAAATTAAGTAAAATTGACTACATGAATTGAGAAGGCCAAGTTACAGCCAGGATTGAAACTGTGTTGTGTAGGCACATGTTCAGTGTTCCTACACTGTAACATATATTTCATTGAGTATCTCAACAATTCAACATCCAACGAAAATATTTTCACTTCTCAAGTTCCTCCTCTGGTGGTAATGTTTTAGGAATTCTCTAATCGAATAATTGGGGGGAAAGCAAAATTACAAAAAAAAATGGTATTTACTGCATTATTTTTTCTCATTTTTTCGTAAACAGATTTGAAAAAAGAATGCCAGAATCCTTACATTCTTTAATAAATCTAAATCCCATTAATCCAAATTAATATAATGCTTCTCCTTATTCTGGATAAGTCAGAACATTCTTCAAAATTAAAAATCGTGATCATACAAATTAGAAGTTATACCCAATGTGCAAGATGGATTTTCGGAAAATAGGAGATACAGACACTTTTTTTAAGAAAAAAACTTCGAAGAAACAAAAAGAACGCGAATTAATTTTTCACTTTGAAGGAAACAATTTTATTCATTATAAAGCATCTTAAATTCACTCATTAAATATATTCGGTGTAATGATTCATCAAAATGGAATCAGTTTTACAAAATCTATCAGTTAGTTATTGAAAAGATTCCGAAATCTTTTAACTTCATATTTTCGGAAAAGAATGCCAAATGCAAGCAAATACTTTTCTCTGTATCTTTAAAAAGGCAAATTAAATGATGAAGTATTGAATTTGAATCTCAATTTCTTTGATCAACATTTTTGGCAAGCTACTAAATCTACTGTTGCCAATTAAAAAAAGCAAATATTAAATCGCCCCAATTCGAAGCTAAACGATTGAATCAATTACTAAATTCCCTTATTCTTTAAAAAACTAATTGCTCTTCAGATAAAAGGAAAGGCCAGCTGAGGTTCAATTGCAACACTCAAAACCACATTTCACTCTGTCTAACCAACAATATTCCCCAGAAAGAGTAATCTTAAATTAACACGTCTTCCAGAACAACTTAAAGGCATGGCTGTCACTGTCATCATCACACACCAGAACGCTTTCATTTCCTTAGCATCAATGTTATAAAATAAAATACATACATACAAGTTATAGAGTGCGAGATAAAAAAAAATTACAATCCAATAAAAGGAGGGGGGGAAAGACCACCAAGTGGAAAAGCAGACAGGGACCCAAAAAAGGTTCCTTGGCAGGTCCAAACGCGGCATCTTTTTTAATAAGAGGTTCTAGATACCTAATAGAAGAGGAGCTGACCCTGCGGTTTTGAGTGACAGCCGCGGAGGGTGTAAATACAGGGGAGTGATGACAAGCAGAGGCGATACAGGTGGTCGTTGATTAAGTCTCAGGGAACCAGAGACTTACGGCATCGCAATTGGCGGATAAATTCAATTTCATTCTAGTCGATCAGATGCGTCACTTGTTTCTATGATGATTCTCGTATCCGGTCTCACTCGGAATTCTCTTGTAACAATGAATCTTTTTCAAAGGGTTATGTTACAATTTAACGCAAAGGTTAAAAGAACTTTCCGAAACTCGAAGTTATCATTTAGGAAGGAAATAATAAGAAGTGCTTTATATGTATATAAAAAACATCTGTCTTAATCTTTTATAAACTTTAAACCTTTTTCTGATCTTTTAAAAGTTAGAAAGATGTTTTAATAAGTTACTCAGTATTACAAATTTGTAAATAAAAAAAACTTTTTTTTGGGGGGGGGAGAGAAATACTTTTGGAAAGTTCTTCTAATCCCGAACTTTAAACTCGAACTTTAGTACGTTTTAACTTTAGTAAATTTACGTTTATCAGAACCTCAAAACCTCATACATAAGGAATCTTCTTATAAATAAGACTTTAAAATAAGTAATCTTCACATTTTTAAACTGGCACAGAACTTTCAAACCACCATTATAAGACTTATATGAAGTTTCAAAATCATTTTTATAAGAATGCAAATTACTATTACGCTAAGTGATACTTAAATAATCAATATTTTAACAGTTAGAAAGCTATTTCAATGTTTAGATCTTCTTATAGGAAATAATACTTTCATTATGGTTAATTTTTAATCTAGAAAATTGGTTTACAAATAGTTTTCCTTGTTCAAAATTATGATTGTATTTTGGCTTGTATGGAAGGAACAATGCTCCGAATATTTTGAAAACTAAGAGCTTTGCTAATATGAAATATATAAAAGTTTGCTGAAAAAACAATATGCCATTTTAAATTGTTCCAACTGAATAAGTACTACCTTTCATAAGTAACTCTTTTTATTCTGTATTTACTGAAAATACAACAGCTGATGTCAAATCAATTGAAGCATAACAATCGTTTGGAAAAAGAAATACCTTTTCTTAAATTAAATAAATAAAATAAATTATGTATTTTTTTTTCCTCATGCAATATCTAGAAGTTAGAGCTGAAATTTGAAAATCTTTATGACATTTTTAAAGACTATCATTTTCAAATCAATTTAAAAGTGATTTGAAAATGATAGTCTTTCTTATTGGTCACAGATAGGTAGATTTTTCTTATTGGTCACAGACTAACTGTCAACTAAGCCAAGATGCCAATAGTTGTCATAGTTCAGTAGTATCATTCCAAATGTCTGAACTGAATTTTGAAATTAACTTCAGAATACATAGATTTTTTTGTTCATATGACATTAAATTTAAGAGAAAAAAAATTAAAAAATCTCGAAAAAAAATGAAAAAATCCATGCGTAAGGTGAAAACAGTTTTGTGTGTCATTTTCCTTTCATATATACACACGCATACGCATGGGCATACAATTACAATATAAGAAATCTCAAATCATGCAGTTTCCAAGTAAAAGAAATAGTCCATGGGGGAAAATAAAAGAATGAATTAAATAATAAAAAATAATTTCTTATTAGATGCAAAAAAAAAAAACCCTGCATATAACAAATAGTTAGAAGTAAACAATTCCTATTTATACAAATGTAGAGAGAGACTGGAAGACTTTAAAAGTCAGTTTTCATTAGTATATATTCAAAAGCTTGGGAAAATGAATGATATAAAAATGAACTATTAAGAATTTTATTTTATTTTAATATTTTTAAAACATAAAATAATTATAAAACAAAATTGAAATCTACAGTAAAAGAGCGATTCATAATATAGACAATATCATCATATAATAAATACGTCAACTTTAAGAGCTATAAAATGGCAATCGATTCAGGCAGTTATCATAGCCACACAAAAATTCTTTTAATTACTGCATTTAAGTTAAAGTTAGATAAAGAATTTCAAACTAATTTTTTAAAGATTTTTCTCTTGTTTCTTTTTTTATTTTTTGAATCGCCATTCATTTCCCCGTTAACTGAAATGTATACCACCAATATTTGACCCCTTAATGATCTCTGTTTTTATTTTCCTCTAAAATGCAGTCTAGATGGTTACTTTAATTTTTACTACCAAAGTTATTACAGTCCTGTTCCAAAAAGATTATGCAGCCCATTCCATGATTGATTTAATAAAAAAATAATATAAAGCAATTAATATTCCTATATTACTGAAGCCTCTTAGAATTCAATAGATAGCCTATCTACTCTGCATAGCCAGTCATATGTTGAAAAAGACTCAAACATATAAAGGAGTGCCTATTCATCCATCTAACGAAGCAACGCAAAACAAAAGGCGTCAACTTATTAAATGCAAAATTGGATCTAGCGTCTTGTTTTAAAACGTAGCCCTTTACCCTCCCATTAAACCTCCAGCGAAAGCTAAGTCCCTGTTAAAGAGGGGTCCTCTCAACCAGAGCGAGAGGAAGAGTTTGACTTCAGAAGGAAGAAGCCATTTCTTTCTTTCCTCGCCGACCACTCATTAGCACAAAGAAGACACGGCCCCCACCCCTTTCTCCTTTTTGCCTCTTCTCCTCCTTTCAAAACCCCCTTTTCATTCCAAAGCCGCTGAGCAGGCTTCCGCATCTCATTGGCTGCCTGCTCACTCCCCCCCTTCTTTTAAAGATCCATAAGAACTTCCGAAGGGGGGAGGGGAGATAAGTAATCTGCTATGTAGATTTAAATTCCTAAAAAGGGTCGACTCTAAACATACTCTGTCAGTTGGAAAAATAAACCAGTTGTTTTTGTTTCGGGTGGGCAGATTGCGGAAAATTGAGGCAATGGTGGAAATGTTCATGAGAAATGCTTGCCGAGCATATGGAAAGTAAAAACAATTTTGGAAAAGGGATTCAGAATGGGAAAGATGATGAGTGTTATGAGTCGTTTTGATGCACGATTCGAGACTCGCGAATTTAAAGATGATTTATCATGAAACTCTCTCGCATTCTTGTTGTAAAACGAGAAAATGTATTTTAGTTAAATTAGCTCTTACATATTTTTTTAAACAAACAGAAAAAAAAACAATAAAGCATAAAAATACTAAATATCAAATAAATTGTACTAATCATATCAACGCTTAAAAGAGGCAAAAAATAAAATATATATATCAGACAAAAATTATATTCAAATGATTAAAAAAAAGAAGAAGAAATTATGGGAATTGAGATGGAAAAAAATTGTTTAGTTTAGTAATAATATTAAGTTATTGTTTAAGCATAAGTTAATTAAAGTTTATAAGTTTAGTTAAAACTTCACTGTTGTTAAGAGACATGGGTTCTATTTAGTGACCGTACGGTAATATGGAAACAAACATGAGCATGATCATGACAGCTCAGTGAATTATAATTCGATACTGTAAAATTAAAAATTTTCCTGTGCAATCTTTTTTTTGTGTGCGGTGTTCTGTGCTTACTTGCAATAATTTATAAATAAAGGTGTGTGTGTGTTTTATCATGTCAGAACATGATGTTTTCGGGATGAGGTTTTTGTCGTCAACAAAAATCCGTAGGCGAAAAATAAAAATTTTATTATCTGCACGAACATCTTTAAAAAAATCAGCTTTTAATAACATGTTGCCAATGCATTTACAAAAGCTTTGATTTTAAAAAAATAAGTTACAATACAGCAAATAAAACCTAGAAAAATGTAACTTTGAACATGTAATTATATGAAATGAAATAAATAGGAAATGTGATATTTTTTTAAACGATAAATGTGGAACTAAGTTTTTTTTATTGTTTGCAATACTAAAGTGACTAATTCAACGAAACAATTAAAATGGGTAAAAATATAATTTAACTTTCACGAGCACGTGGTGCTTGGTCGTTCAAGAAATTATGTTCTAACATGATACATTGAAATATGCATATCAGATTTCCTTTTAATCTTTTTTTTTTTTTGCAAAATAGAGAAAAAAATTAGACAAATAAATAAATCTTTTGTTATGATCTACTACCGTTAATTTTATTTCTAGTTAATGCTGAATCCATTTTTTAAAAAATAATTACATCTATAGTCATTTGCGATTAAAAAAGTGAGAATTTTTTTTTCAAGCTTGGGTTCCCCTGAAAAAGGTAAGAAATGTAGATAAAGAGAAGGGGAAAAAGGGAATTTCGAATTCATCGTTTGACTGTGAACTGCTCATAAGTGTCGTTTATAAGAATAAGTCAAATATCTGTTTCATCATCAGAAACATTTTGGGATTTGACAAAAAAAGTTTTTATCAAGAATTTAGATACACTCGATTTTATACAATTTGTTAAATATTTTTTAAAAAACTTGTTAATTATTAATATATTTTATTTTCGTTATTTTATAAAATATTCGTACTCACAGCATATTTGAAATTTAGATTATTAAATGAGAGGATAGATTCAAAATTTGATACAGAAATTTCAAATTAAAAAAAAATACAGTCACAAAACTCGAAAGAATTTGAAAGTTATCGTAAAAAAAGGGAGAAGATGGAGGCAAAAAAAAAAAAAAACATTTAAAGGATAATTTGATGTGTCAGTGTCTGAAACGAAAAAGCAAACTTTAAGGCCCTAAAACAAAAAACTTTAAAAAAACTTTTTTTGCACAATTTGTTTTTGCCAGACCAATAACACAGCCAAAATGTGCTGTTGATTCATAAGCACACACCATTGGCATCAGATTTATTTGATGATTCTTCAAATGATATCGCAAAACTTCTAAAACCATGATCACGCATACCAAACATGAAGAAAAAAAATCATCCATACACAAATATATTTATACCAAAGGAAACCCCCTTCGCGAGCGAGAACAGCGCAATTTTACGGGAGAGATTCTCTTTTTACGAGTGCGATTGTGTGGATGGAATTCGAGTCGATTTTCACGTCGGAAATTTCCGGTCGTATAGGGAAAAAAAATGAAAAACTTTGGCGAAGGTGACTTGGCGAGAAAACAGATTTTAGGCAGCCAATTAGATCGTGCAGCCGGATCAGCGACTAGAGGCGCTCTTTATCATGAAGGATGCTAAAGGGGAAAAACTGGGCAGGAGGGAAGGAGTGGGAGGGAGCGGCGCGTGCCATCAGTGATGTGTGTGTGTGTATGTATGTGCGTGCGTGTATGTGTGTATGCGTCTGATGAAGAATCCGCCCCTTTTTAAGAGCTCCCCGCCAGTCAGGGCTAGCTGGCCGCTCGATACTGGGAATACGTAATGAAGCCGTTCATAATTAATGCGTAATGGTGAACGAAGAGTAAGAGCATTGTCAGTTAATTCGACGTCACAGCGTGCTTAGTGGAGAAGGTGTAAACCAAGCTGAAATTAGCAACCCTCTTCAAGCTGGGTGATTGGGGGAGGGAGGGACCTTTTTTTCGGCCCCTCTCATTTTCTTTTCCCCCTGCCCTTAACTTGTCGTTAGAGGGGATAGGGGAAAAAAAGCAGGAGAAAAAAATCGAAACAATTTATACTCATGTACATAACGGCAAAATAACTTCAAGGGCTTTTATATACTGTGATTAGAAAAAAATAAATAAAATATATTTTTTTCCTTTTTCCTCCCTTCCCCTCTCTTACTTCGTTAAAGTGAAATTAATTCGTCCGCTATTTGAAAAATATAGGCTACAATTCCACACGCAAGTCAGAAAAGGCTCCTCGGAGCACAAGAAGAAAAAAAAAGTTGCAAGCTATTTAAAAGTGGCAAAAGAAAATCGTAAAAGAGTTCAATAAATCTTTTCAATCGAGCATTTGTTAAACTGCGATCATTTTTTAATGCCCTATTAAGAAAGTATAAATAAAGAATTTTTTTTTAAAAAAAAGCGTTTTAAAGGAAAGGAAAGAAAAAGCAATAACAGGAATAACACTTTTTTTTTGTTGTTGCTCTTGATCATCTTTATATTTGTTTCAATTTTAAAAAAAGAATAATTTAATAAAAAGTTAAACTTCATAACATCTTAAATTGATAATAATGATCGAAAAGCATAATATGATTTTCAGGCAGGTTCGACATGAACCGATATTTGCAACAAAAACTTTGCTATTTTACAGAAAAAGAAAAAGTTTTTTTTTAATGAAATTGTGAAATGGAAATAATTGGACATTCCGATCAAAGCAATGAAAATTTGCTTTATCATAATAAGGACTGCTTCGAATCCATTATTATGCTTTATTATATTATGTATCGAAATTTCTCAATACTTTATAGAAAAAAAAACGCATTTCAAATTATTATATTCATTAAGAGACATAAAATGCAAAGCCATTTTTTAAAATTTAAAACTTAATAACGAAGAATCCCAAACTCCCATCTTTTGTTATTTCTCTAAAAATCTAAGAAACAAGTACCTTTTAAAGAATCAAGAGAAATTTTGATACGTCCTTATTTTGCAATGAAAAATAATCGAAAATTAAATGACGCACCGAATTAATTACAGTAAAAGGCTTTTGACATCGATGCATTAATATAGGAGTAAATAAATACAAAATATTAAAACAATTTACAGATTAAATACAGAAAAATTATTTCGCAGATTTTTAAAAGAATACTATTAACGTTTTAAATAAATACGTTATTTATCGGCTAAAAGGTAAAATCAATTTTTGCCGCATGACAAAGTCTGGATCATTTCATTTTGAGATTAAGATTAGAAATATAAATCTGATATCTAATTATACCAAATAATATTGCCACTATTTTACAAAATGTAACCGTATTTTATTCTGCTTTATATGTGTATATGTATGTGCATGTGTATATACCTTGTGTATGAGAGAAAGTTTATTATAAGAATAGTAATAACAGAACAGAAGCAAAGAAAAAAGAAAAGAAAGCGAAAAGTAAATAGGGGGGGGGTTCAACAGGCATAAATTTGAACTCAACACAAGAGTAAAAAGGACAGAAAAAGAACTTTATTAGTGATTGATTACAAATCCTAATCATAATTTATTTCGTTCAAAAAAAAAACAAACAAGGTACAAGATTTAAAAGTTATAGGATCTTCGCATTAATGTAAACATTGTAAAAAATTGAAATGTTGTATGATGAAATGTTTTTGTATATAATTCAAAAATACTGGTAGATTACAAAATCTTGATAATGGATGAATACATTGATTCAGAATTGAATAAAATACAAACTTCAAAATAGAGTGGAAAAAATTGGGAATCGATAAAATTTATATTATATATATATATATATATATATATATATATATATATATATATATACGAAACTTAACCCTTTTGCACAAATACTATGATAAAAAAGTATCAATAAATAATTGAATTTATTTTATGAGGTTTTAATTCTTCGATTTGACTACCAGCTGCATCATCTGCAACTTTGTTGTTAAAACACACACAGAAAAAAAAGCAGATATAAGAAGACATAAAGCTATCGCAAATAAATAACAGATTAAGAGGATTTATAGAATGAAGCGTTTTAACTTAAATTCAAATTCACACTTTATATTTTTATAAAAGAATTAAAAAATCAATATCACTACCTTTCATAAAAAAATGTTTTTAGCTTCACTGATTTAATTATTAGAAAACATCTTTAAAGAGTTCATTACAGGATTAATTGCAATTATTCGGTTCAACTTGTGAAAGGAAAAAAAAAACAGTGTCTAAAACAATCAAACAAAAAACATTCGAAATAACATTTAAGAGGTTAAAACTTACCATCTTATTTATAAATAATTCGAAAAACATCAATATTCAGAACTTGTTCAAGTTCAGGTGGTGATTAAGGGCATAAAAATTATAATTTTCCATACGATTCATTTAATAAACTAATTAGAAGATCAATTTTTTTAATCTTTCCCGCTGAAGAAAAAAAAAGAGAACGTTATTAATAAAGAAAATAAATTTTTCGCTTACATGACTGCGCAACAAAACGTAAAAGATTATTACACATATTTTGTCAAATAATTTCATTTCCTCGAAAAATTATTACATAATTGCGTTTCACACTATCTATCAATGCTAATTCATTCATATAATTTATTCATTAATCTTTCGTGTACTAAGTGAAAACACTACCGTTATAAAACCCTTATCGCCGAATTAAAAAAAAAGCACAATAAATACATGATTAAAAAATTTGTATAAATAAAAAAAAGCTAATTTCAACAGCTCATAAACTAAAAGAGCGATTATTTTTTTTACAGTAATTGAAGCACGCAAACACTCAAAATCTGAGAATTTAAAAGAAAAAAAAACTCAACTGTTTTCTTCTCAGACGAAACTTACTGTCATTCTTCTCATAACTATTGAGACAAAATTCATTGTCTCAGAACGTACCTCTTTTCTCCCCCCGACCCCAGCTCGCAAATAATAAATAGAAAAAAAAAGTCCTCCCATTCACAAAAACTGAATCACACTATAAAAGCGAAGTTAGAAAAAAAAGGAGAAAACGGTATAACCACCTCTAGAAGAAAAAAAATTAGGAATAAAAAAAAACGATTTTTTTTTCAGCAGTCTCTAATTTTGTCCTTATTATTTGAGGTGTATTCTCTTATTTTTAATAGCGTATCAAAGAGAAATTAATTTACTTATCAGTCACTTTAAAAAGGCCGAAAAAGTAAAGGTGGAAAAGTTAGGATTAGGCTGAAACATATTTAGAAATGCAAATCGAGCGGGTGTGTGTGGTAGTGAGGAGGGGAGAATTAAAAAAAAAAACGGAAACTTCTTCCATTATGGGTAAGAAAAGGAGAAAAAAAAGTAGGTTAAAAAACACACATTGCGCGACATGGCTAGCAATTTCGACTCTTTCATCACTCTTAAGAGGTGATGTTAATAAACTGTAATTATTTCATCTTCTTGGGGTAGTTTAGCATTTTTTATCGTTCTCTTCTCTTGTCTAGTGGTAGTCACAGAGATATGATTTTTATCTACTCTACGTTTTTTCTCGGTTGTGACACTTTTCATAGTTTATCTGTTTTCATACATTTTTTCCCTTCTTTTTTCTTATTTTGTTTTCCTTCCGTCTGTTGCAACCTGAACGATACTAATAATAAATACAAACATGTTTTCCAAATAAATATTAATGAAAACTCATAAATAATATTTGAAAAACGGGATTTCAAATTATCGCTTTTATCTAATTTATTCATTTGAATATTAATTTTACTTTAAATAATTATTAAACATTAATTTTTTATCTAAAATTATTTAAAAGTCAGTCCATCCATTAGTCCGGGCACAAATTATTGGCGTTATTTTTCACTTAAATAACTTACGTATTTTTCACATCAATTTGGCGACATCAAGTTAAATCTTTCCAAAAAACTTGGATTCAAAGTTTCAAGGAATACAATTCCTTCTTTGCGCAAAGGGCTTTATTATATATACGTTAAGAAAATTGCTAACAATTGGAAGAATAAATGGCAGCAATTATTTTCCTTCAGCAAATGCCGAGGTAGTCGAAAATGAGTTTGTTTAAATTTGAAGCTCGTAACATCGTTCTTTGCTGATCTCAAAAGTTCACATTCGCATTTCTCAAATGGAAGAAAAAATAAATAAAATCTCGCCAGATTCATAAAAATGTTAAGAATATTTAGTTTTACCTATAGAGAGAAAATTAGTTTTATACCATCCATTTTTAAACCTCCAAACATATATTAGGCATTAAATGCGAAGAACCGTTACATGCATAAATTCAATACATTTACGGGATGAGATTATTATCAAAAGGTACAACGGAAAAACACGAAAATAAATAAATAATTTTGTACAAAGTGAAAACTGTGAATTGTATGATAAACATTGTTTATGTCTTAAAATCTGCGAAAGTCTAAAATATGCAATGATACTCAACAAACAAATAAGTAAATAAAAACTGCGGGAATTGTGTCACTGAAACCGTCTCGCATAATCCCAAATAAAGTTTCATTCCTATCTCCCCACTATAAAATTGTAGATATTGAGTAAGATCGTGAATATCTTAAATGATATTGGTGAACGATAGCTACAAAATACAGAACTTTGACGTGAATCTACCATTTTCATCGAATCTATCAAATTTTGAACGTCTTTTTGACGACCGATTGATACCAAAATTTAACATGTAACTACAAATGTAGTCATGCGAATTTCCTTCATTTAGGTCATTGCATTCATGAATTATTGCTTTTACATGCATGTGAAAAAACAAGCTAACTAATGATCAATCGTTTGACAAATTTGATTCAAAATTTGATAAGACATATAAATTCTATACTTGTGTATCAAATGTTATCTACCAAGATTTTTCTATTTTGTAGTTATCGAGTTGACTTGTACTTGAACAATCCGACAAACAGATTTTCTGCGAATAGATTTCGTTAAAAATCTGAAAGAAATCAACAAAATTGGAGACATTTACAAAATTACATTTACGAAAAAGTAATTAAAATGTGACGTCAAGTAAATATTTAAAATACGTAAAAAAATTTATATGAAATAAAGCATATATATATATATATATATATATATATATATATATATATATATATATAATTTTTTCTAGTAAATAAAAACTTATTACTAATAATAAATAATATAACATAATTATAATTATTAAAGATAATGAAAGTTTTGCTTACGAAAAACTTAGCAGCACAGGAACTTAAAAAGATAGATGAAAAAGATAGATGATTAGTTTTGAGAGACTTTTCATTTTTCAAAATTCATTAATCATAACATCTTTACATGAAAACTGGTGAAATAATTGTTAGAAATATGAGATTGTTTAAAAGCAAAATATAAATAAATGAAATTAGAAATATGCTAAGAATTTACGCAATCATTAAAATATCCACTGATTTTTTAAAATTATCTTTAATTGCAACATAAATCCTGTGCTAAAAAAATTCAGTACAAACACATTTTCAAAAAAAATTTAAGTTTCATATTACATTAAGAACGTAATTCCTTTCTACAAATACGAAGACGTATCTGCGTCTTTTGATATTTATTTTAAAAAAAGTTGTAACTTTCAATTACACAAGAATTTATTATTTTGTAAACCTATAACAATATTTATCTAACATGATTCCATTGCTACAGCTTTTTTATTTTTCCCCAATTAAATACTTTTCATAATGATTGCCAAAATAATGTAATAAAATGACCTCAAAACATTCTCGTTTGGTTAATGTAATAACTTTTAAGCATTCATTTTTAACGAAGCTAATTTAATTCGAAAATAATACAAATATTTCCTTCTCACATATTTTTTTGAATTTATCAATTTTAAGCTTAACACCGGTTTATTTTTAAACAAACAATTATTCTAGAAAGTTTTCGCAATAATGTTCATTAAATGAAGTTAATTATTTATCATTTATTGTCATTTAATTTAAAAGAAAATGCAAATTAAAAATTCATTGAACAAAAACTTTAATCATTCGAAATACTTCCTTTTAAAATTTCTCTTTTGTAAATACTTTAAATAATAATCTATCGTATACGATTTCAATGTTAAAATAATTTTTATCATCAAAAATTTCTTTACATTCAATTAAGTAGTTTCATTATAAACTCTGTTTGAAATTCTGGATCTTACGTGATTTTCCAACGATAATAACTATTTTTACATTATATTTTATTTTTATAAATTACAAAAATTTGTATATAAATATGCTCCAGGTAAACTACAGACTTTCTTTCAAAAATTGATCATGCGTTACTGCTGAATTAAGATATGCATATTAAAATAATTCGCTTCAAATAAACAGAAGAAAATCGTAAAAACGTAAAAAATTATTCAATTATAGTCATAAAAAGACCGAAATACACTTTTAAAGACTAAATTTACAATGAATACTTTCTTTTCTGCTCCATTAAAAAAAAGATAAACACAATTAGAGTACCTTTTAGTTATAGCTGTAAAATGTATATATATTCTTTTATCCCCCTGCGCTTCGGTGTCTCTTTCCCTCTCTATTTTTTTTCCTTGGCTTTATTTTTTTCCTCTTTTTTTTCCATTACAAACGCTTAAACGTTAAACGAGAAAATCATTCCTTTATGTTTTCTCTCACTTAAGGTTTAGTTCAACGAAGGAGAAATTATTTAAATTAAAAGTAAAAGAGAAAAAATTCGCGAATAATAGAAATAACTGTCTCGAAATCATTTATATGTAATGAAGGCAAAAAATGAAAAAAAAAAATTAACCGCAAATGAAAAAAAAAAAAAAATGTGGGGAGGAGGGAGAACACAAACGCGACAACAAGAGAAAAAAATCATAACCCAAACCTTTTTATATATTTGTACGGCTAAAGAGTGTCGAGACGATTTGAGTGTTAAAATTTATTTGAAAACTTGTAAAAAATAAAACTTAAAAAAAATAATCCTGGCTTGACAAAACCGTTTGAAGTGCTCGCAGAGACACCGTATACTTTTTTAACTGTCTTTTTTTTGTCTACTTTTTTGTCTTCTTCTTTTTCTATATCGGGTCTTTTTCTAAATACTTTTTTGTTTCCGTTGAGTTTTATTTTTTGGGCCCCAGAGGACGAAAGGGAGACGAGCGTTTTGTCGTGACAAAAAATAACCGAGAATCTTCCGCCCGACCCTTTCTGAGAAAAGAAACGAAAACCCAAAATAGCAGCAGGGCCCCGTCGCTCCTACAAAGGCAATGACCTAGAATCCATGGGTCGACGTGCTCGCAGGTTTTCGCTTTCCATGGCCCACCCGCCCGTATTGACAACACAGAAATGGCGGGAACTGCAACGGCTAAGAAGTGTTGTCAAACTGATAATCAAACATAAAAATTTAATCGAACCTTCGTAATTCATTCATATGATCTATCTGCGGATAAGGATTTAACATCAAATTGGGAGGCAGTGGATTTATCTTATGACTCATCAGGTTCTTCTAAATTAAGCGGCGAAAACGTTGAATGCTTGGTTCAGATTCAGAAATAATAATCGAGAATATATTTATAAGTAGCTCTTGTCAACCGAAATTTAAATCTAAAATGCACAAACTGACGTAGATACATGTTCACAATTCCATACACTGACAACCCCTATTGACAACAACTATAAAGATGGGAATTGCTAAGTCAAGAGTGTCTTGCCAAATTAGTAATAAAACATAAAAATCTAAACGACTTTCATTTATTTATTTAATTTATTAATTGATATTGATTTGGTATCAAATTAATAAATGGTGGAATATCTTCTAGATTTTCCAGATTCATCAAGCTCTTTCTAAATTAAGATTTGTGCAAGATATGGCATCTTCTTAGTTCATTTTTAGAAATAAACCCCAAGAAAAAATGAATAAATACAGCTGAATAGGCTAGTTAACTAAAATTTAAGCTAGAAACTACTGTACCTTTTCCCTCAATGCATTCTACCAGTCCTAACTGAAAACATGAAAATAATAGGAACAATAAAAACTTAGTTGTCTTTTTTTTAAAAAAAAAAAACAGCCGAACATTAAAAATTACCGCAGATTTTTTATGTTTTTGCGAGAATATGTAAGAAAATCTGACAAATGTTGATTTGATCAATCAGTCAATAACGCCAAATTAATAAATAAGTATAACTTTTTTTGAAAACAAGAAAATGTCTTGTTTTGCTTCTTTTTATAAATAAAATTCACGATTAAGTTAATATATACTTAGATGAAGAAGTGGAGTTTGTCAAAATTAAAATTCAAAGTTCATGGGGCAACCTGCTTAAGGGTTCCTTTTATCACATCCTTTGCACTACCACTCAGAGACAATACAGAAACATCAAGAAATAATTAAATTAATAGTTAAAACTAATATTCCATAGCCGAGTTTTCATCTTATTGCTTGAATGTATTACTAATATGATTTTTAGAGTTTAAATGCTCAAGAACAACATATAGACGAGCCGCATCAAACATATGGTAAATAAAAGATATTAGTTATATTCTAAAATAATCGTCGCTTATTTACAGAAGCATGTTTAACATAATCGCAGATTTATGGTAACAGAATTGTGTTTAAAAAGAAAATAAACATTAAGCAAATAATCATAGTGTATGAGAGATGTGTAAGTCGATTTATTGCTCAATCACTAAAGAGCCGTATTTTGCTATGTAGCGTCAAATTAAACACTGAAAGGATATCTAAACAAATAAATCCGTAAAATGAAGAGCTAATATCTAATAAAAACTACATAGAAATTCTGATTTAGCAATAAATAAAATAAGTATGGGTGTATTGATGTCTTCTGAATATCTCAAATTGCAAAGTATTCAATTTAACTTAAAAAAAATAATAACTGTTATTTTTTTAAAAAATAACATGAAATAAAAAGTTCATCTCGTAATGTTTAATTTACCAAAATTGTTATATTAAATCAATAATTAACGGTTCTTGTAGCTTTTAACTATCATAACTCATTCATCTTTACTGATAACAGTAATGACGGAAATAGCAAAGATCAATATTGTTAATTTTACTGGCACATTAAATTAACAATAAATAATTAAAATTCCATTAAACAGCTTTCATGCTTTTGTGTGACTGTAGTACTAAATCTCTGAACTTAAAAGGACCTTTCATAAGATATCGGTGGACTGAAAATTATGGAGAAAATGCAAATTTCAAGGTGTCTCAAAGTTACATTAGACTATTTTCAAATTCATTACTCAGACGTAATATTAAATTTATATCCATATTTAATTGTACAATTTTATTCTTTTGAATGATTGAATACAATGACCGAAAAATACAGATTTACAAAAATTAAGGAACTATTTCAAAGAAAAGGCTAATTTTATTTTATTATTATACTTTGAACACTGTCAAACAGAGATTACAATACCTAATAAGGTTCAATCGCCGAATTTAAACACATTAAGGACCGCTCACGAGTTTTCCCGTGTTTCACATCCCATCTGTTGCAGACTCCACACGAGTTTTCTCGTTTCTCGTTCGTATAATGACTTTAAAACGTGCAAGTTTTGCCTTAAAACGTGCGATCCTAAGCGTATGTCTTACAGATTACTTTGAGGTCCTTAATGAGGTAAGGAGAGAAAAAATTATGAAAATTACCTAGTTGAGGGGGATTTCTCTTATTTTATATTAATTGTTCAAATGAACAAGTAATAAAACATTTAATTCTATCGAATCTCATTCATAAAACTGTGGTGGTATGTAGATTATGTGGTGTCCGTGCATGGAAGCAACGAG
>JAOUZG010008446.1:2184721-2225856 GCA_026289955.1 Argiope argentata
TTTTAATCATCATACTCACACACTATGTACAAACACGCAAAGACAACACGTAACACAAAGACATTCCAGTACACAGCTGCCTAGGACGGAGTTACATCTCTCCCTGCTACCAGCGCAAAACATTATGGGATGGCGCGCGTGATGACGTAATCACGCACTGCCATCTAGTAACCAAAAGGGAAGTTAACTAATATCCAAAAGAGAAGGCGAGAATAATGCAACTGCTACAAAACTAAGTTATGACACTTTTCTAATAAAAATAACTTTAAGGTTTAATTTGAGTTCATATAACATAAAAATGCGTTTTTCGATTTTTATTCATTTGTGTTTTCATAAGGCATTACATAACTAATAGATGATCCAGGATGCATATTTGCAAATATTAAATGATTAAAATATTCTCATGAATCTACTTGATAAGATGGGGTTTGTAACTTTCAATTTAAAAAAAAGTTAAATATTTGTTGCTATGTTTGAATTAAGCAGACATTCAGATAAATTACTTGAAAGTGAATAAATTAGCTTTTACATAAAAGTTAATAAATCAAAATTGAAAAAAAAATCATGTTAATGCAAGATATGGCATATGGAATTATAATCTAAAAATTCAGAATGGTTGTGCTAATAAGCCATTCTGATATTTTACGAATTCTTATAATTTTTTTTAGACTTCAAAAAGCATTCAAACGATAAAAACAGAAGTATTTTAGAAAATCATAAAGGTAGTGTTTATAATGAAATACGTACTGAGTATTGATTCCATAATTATTTGAATTCAGCATTTCCAAAAAAATGCATATTATCTAAACCATTCAGAAATATTTTTTTAAAAAATATGTACAAAATTACATACAATATTATGTAAAATTATAATAATTTTGTTAATTAATGTGTTATTTTAAATCTAGAATGTATATTTTTCAGCAAAATATCATTTTTTAAAGCTAAAATGTTTTTACTCTTTAAACTGTATGAAAGTTCACTCGCAACAATTTTTTTTAATCTAAAAATATAAAATATTAAAAAGAAATTTAAGTTGGCATCACACAGGCGGTCAAAACTTTTATGAGAAAATAATGAAGTTTATGGCGTAATAATTTAAGATTTCATACCAGTTATTCCTTTAAATTATGTTTAAGGCACAAAGAAATGAAAGCACTATCAAGAAATATTTAAAAATTGTAGCACTTCTTCGTAATTATGAATCATCAAATGAATAAAAGAAGTGTTTAAAATCATAAAACTAAAGCTAGCAACAAAATTTTAAGGTATGATTAAAAAAATATGCATTTACCTAGGAAAAATGGATTGCTATCTGAAAAAGGTTCTAATTAAAAATGAAATGCCATTCTTGGGGCAAAAAAGTGAGAACGACATAAAAAATAAAAAGATAGTGTTAAAGTAAAAAAGCGAAAGTTTAAAAAAAATATGCGAGTCCAACATAGAATTTGATGTCAGCAAAAAAGTATGTTTTTCCTTTTATTTTTTTTTTCCTCAGGGCAATACATACTAAAGAAACTTTTAAAAAATAAATAAAACTTTCTTCACTAATTCCTGATGGTCATCAACGAGCGTGAAAGAGAAAAAAAATGCATATCTTTCTCGAAACAAATAAAATCCATATTTGAAAATGTAATTAATCTACCTATTCTCCACAGTTTTGTTCACGTCATTAGATGAAACCCAGCAATTGCTGGGCATCTTCAAATGGCGTGCTACCTTTCATAAAGCCATTTTCTCAATTTCCTTTTCGAAAACTGCGAAATTGTATGTCTTTGGCATTGATTGTGCCATTTAGGTGATAAAAATGAGCGGCGAGAAAGTGATTTGTTTTGACGATGCCCGTTTGTTGCCAAAGGACTTGAAAACCTTTTATTATTCCGCAGTCTTAAGGACAGAGACAACACTCGATGCCTGAAATTACAAATTCCAGTTCGAATTAGGAGGTGCACTTGAGAGTGCTTTGCTCACATCACTAATAATCAGCTAGCGCAAAATAACTAAGGGGATGGGGATTTTTAAAATAAAAGAGGAGCTTTTTTCCCCTCCTTTTCGCTTTCTTCTATAAATGCCATTACAGAAACTAAGAAAATGCCATAATTAAAAAATATAGCATTAACTAGTGATGGATGCAATAACTTTTGATTTTGTTTCAGTTAAATAGCTTCAAATGTTGGACAAAGATTGGAGTTTGTAAAGTACGTTTCTTGAAGCATGAATTAAGAATTTTCGAAGCTTTTCATTATCCAATCAAAACTTTTGATATATATACTACTATTTTTAATTTTGCGTAGGTTAAATAGTTTCGAATACTGAGTAAACAGCAAAAAAAAAATTAAAGGCAACTGAATATTAAAGAATTATTAATAAACGATTGTTCAAATTTAAGACTAGATCCTACTGTTGCTTTATTTACTCTAAATATTCAGACAGACAATGAAAAGCAGTTTTATTATTGAACATTTTTATACGAAAGTAAGGCAAAATAAAATATAAACTGAATTTTTTTAAAATATTTTATTTTAAAACCGATATCGATTGTATTATTTGCTCAAAAATTTAAATGCCCCTAATTGCTTTTCATATTATTGGAATACTAATTTCAACAATGAAAAAAATTGATGCTAATTTGGAAGAATAGAAAGCTTAATGAAACATCAAATAAAAAATTTAAAAACAAAATTTGTCCAAATTGTTCTGTATTTTAAATGGATGTACTTTTTTTGTTTCATTTAGGTTAAATAATTTCAAAATTTGAGAAAAGTTCGGACCATGTTAATATAAAACAATTATTTTTGAAAGCTTTTAAATAGAAAAAAACTCTTTTATTTAAATTGGATAAAATTATATAATTCTTTACTAGTAAGCTTTGAATGTTAAACAGTAATTACAATGAATAGTTTTTTAGTTTTAAAATTTGTAAATAATTTTAACAATTTGATAATAGAAACAATTTTCTTGGATAAAATTTTTAAAGGATCAAATGAGTTCTGCTTTTCTTAAATTAAATGACTGTAATGTCAACAAAGAGCAAAATAAGTTGAAGAACGAACAAAGGTTAAAAAAAAGTTTATATAAAATTTGGTTTTAATCACTGCAGAATCCATTCCAAATTTGCCAGTAAAATAATGTTTTAAAAATTTTCTATGATAGTTAAAATACCACTAAAGAAAACCAGGCCATATATTAAAATGTTAAAAGATTTTTTTCATAGAATTCAGAAAATTATTTTCAAAACGTTTCTCAAGATAAATATTTATTAATCTATGAATTTCAAATACTAATTTTTGAACAGTTGCTTTACCTACAGCTTCGATATTGAAAATTTACTTGCATCAAAGAAATATCAGTGTAATCAGATGTTTTAAAGGACAGAGAATAGATATTTTGCAAGCATTAAACTAAAGATTATTTACCTAGAAGTTAAAAAATTAAATTTTTAAATACGGTCAAGAAGTGATTCCGATATTCAAGTTGAATGCACGATTACGTTATGAAAGCAGCTCGTGCATTTTGCAAGTGTATAAAGATGTCTTCTTATCGGAATAGCATTATCTTTATCCTTATCATCCAACAATTCGATAAAGCTCGTTTGCTCAGTAGAAAATTTTAATTATCTAACACACCTAAGTTTCAAAAGTAAAGTGAGATAACTAGCTTACCTGTACGTTCCTGTTGTTGTCGAACCATGATGATAAAAATATAGAATATTCTTTAAAAAGCAAGAACGTCGTTTTTGCCTAAGGCAGCGAATACTCCTGTAAAGACATAAAACCAATTAGATATTGGTTAGTAATTGTTAAAATAATAATTAAAAATACTTAAATATGTCTATAGTAAGGCTTCCTAAACATTTAATCCTTCATATACTACATTAATTTTAACATAGTCTGTTTCCATACTTCTAAAGCACAATAAAAAAAGGTTTAAGTCAAAATAAATATTAAAGCATTAATGAATCAGAAATAGGAAACAAAATTGAATGCAGTTTTTAAAATTTTTTTTAAAGACTTTAATTAAATTCTTTAATGTGAATTTAATTTTTTTCTAAAGTAATGTCGCATTCGATACGAATTCTCATTTTAAGAAGACCTGATGCGTAGATAGATTAACTGAATGTAATAGAAAACCACTATTTACATGAAAGAAGGTTAGAAGTTTCGGCTGATTTTATTATAAATCTCAGACAAATAAAAACAGGAAACATAGGTGAAGTTAAATTTGGAACATACTGCAATTTAAGTCAAATAAAATTGAAAAATCCTAAAAATAATCATCATCACAATAAATATGACCAGGAGTCTATGAAGAATCCGAAAAATATGAATAACGCAATAATATAAGTAAACACATATGGATATTAATTGAAATAATATTTTTCGAATATTTTAAAAAAGGGAAGAACATAATATTTGCATTAATCTATGAAAAGCTAATAAGTATTTATAAGTATCAACAAAATTAATTCTTGGAACTTGCAAAGCCTTAAAAAATATAAATATAAAAATTCTTTGGCAAAAACTACAGATTATTTTTTTCTGCTACGGATTAACAAATAAACATTCATTTGCCGTATGTTTAAAGGATATTTTTTTACCACACGCATAGAAGCAACGCTACAATTTAATTCATGTGAATACTGCAATGTCTAAAAAGTTGCAACACATCTCTGTCATATTAAAACCCTTGGCTGTGAATTCTACCAGAACTTCAAAACATTCAAAGGATTTTTGACAAATTACTACAGCCAAGTTGATTTCAATCGAAACATTCCAAGCACCAGACAGTAAATATTTGGCAAGCGTTTTATTTGCTGTCTTAAATTTTATATATAGTTTAGATACACAGAAACAAGTTTGGTTTTCTGAATATTTTATACTGTTTTTGTGCTACGTATACGCATGTATGACAGATGCTATTAAAATATTGAACGAGATCAAATTTAAAAAGCGCTTTAAATAAACTAAAATAACTTTGTAGTTTTATTTTGATATACATATTAAATGAAAATCCAAAGGTGTGGAAAAAGTGAATTTTATTTATGATATGTCCCTCCGTGCTTGAATAAACAGTGTAACTTGGAATTTTAAGACTTCAAAAGATCATATGAAATAGCAGGCAGAAAAAAATTATTAACTCAAGAAGATAGCGTTATCCTTGCCCCTTCTCGTTTTCAGCAATATTTGTTACTCCTTCCTAATCTTTTATCTTGGTGTTTAGGGTGATCTTCAATTTAAGTTTAATATGTTTCTCACTGAAAATTATCTATCAAATGCATTGGTATTTATCTATAAACCCATGACGATATTTTTTAGATACATAATTAACTACAGGACTCGTGTATTCAGATAGGGGTCTTGTACCAAGAGAAATCATTTCGATTATTTTAGTTAGCTGCAAATTCGATACAATTTAAATAGACAAATGGAAAAAAGATAAAATTTTCCATTGAAATCATCGAAAGCAAAGAATATTTTACTTACATACAAATATTAAACATTTTCTCTCTTTATGTTTCTAGAAAAATTTCATACTTCAAAGTTACCTCCAAATATGTAACATATAAAGTTTTATTTATTTATTTCAAGGTTTTTGTACTAAACAATTCCATCAGATAAAAATAAAAAAATTTATTTACGAAGCATGACTTTAAACGAATTGTAGAGTTTTTATGCCGCAAAAATTCAAGAGATAAATTAAAGATAATACATGAATTTCTAAATCGAGCGGGGATAAAATATCATTGTGATTTGAAATCCCATGTGAACCATATTTGTACACTTACACACACTTCAAATGCCAACTGTATTCTAAACCAATACTAAATAATAATAAATAAAAAAACTTTTATAACCTTTAGAAAATAATTACTTTATTCAACACTCATAGAAATAAAAAAGAGTGTTTTGAGAAGGGAAAAAAGTTTCAATCCCAAAACTTCGTAATTGCCAGTACAATAAGTACTTTTAAAAACGAAGTCCAGATATCCCCCCTTTTGCAATATTTAATTCGCCATGACTTTAGATAAAAAGACGGCAAATAAAAGGAAAGAGAGCATCGGATAGTGCCGTGACAAATGATTACTTTAAAGAGACAATATGCAGAAGGAAAAACATAAAAGCAAATAACAAAACAAGTATATTCATTTGATTTTAAAAATAGAAAAAGAGCGACAGAAAATCCGAAGCTGCTTCAAAATGAGAGAAAAGGGTCCATTCCATACAGTTGAAGCAGCGATTGGGATTAAAGTCCCGAAATACGGCGACAACGATTATTTGATCCACATTTCGACATTGTTCTCTTCCAGGAATCCCCCTCTTTTCTTTTCGAAAGAAAAAGCAAAAGCAAACAGAAAATCCCGAGGAAATCTCTATTTCCTTTCCCTTATTTCCCCGGGAAATAATTTTAGTCCCTCCCCTAGCTCCCCTCCAGTCAATTATTTCCTTAGAGTTTCTGTTTTTTGGAAAAATACAAACCAAGCTAAAAGTGTAATCTAGGATATCTAAAAGATTTAAATGACTGCATGAAAACTTAAACACGATAAAGTTGTATCTTTTTATCCACTTCAAAATGGATTCGAGTGGAGGAAATTGAATTTGTTTACTGTGGAAGAAAACGTAAAAGAAGTATTTGGTTCTGCTAATTTTTCTATGCAATTTCCAATCAAATGCATACTCTTTAGATAAGACTGAGATCAAAGAGCGAGCTGAAATATGTTACAAAAACGATTCGAATGTAGTCCTGCAAAATATGAAGAACATTTTTTGGTAATTTTAGAAAATCACTTTTCTGGGATATTTTCTGGAAATAATAAATGTTATATTTCCAAATATCAGAAGTTTTGGCTTATTCTGCAATTCCTAATTTTGAAACTCGTATCACTAAATAAGCGTTATAGACATTTATAATAAGTACTATGATACACATCAATTTCGTCCCTATGAGATTTACTTTGGGATTTCATTTCTTTTACAATAAAAAAATAGACATGACGTCATGGCTATGTGGATGTCAAGATACAATTAGATGTCTGATGACATGCACAAATACGTTTATCGTTGTGATATCATGTGAACTATCAGCATTGTTCATATAGTATAGGCAAGTATTTTGAGGTATTTAGCTAATTTTTCACGCATATATAAAAGGAGAAAATTCTTTTAAAAAAGATATGATCATCAATTTTATTAATTTACTTTTCATATTTTTTACTTTCATTTTTCATATTTTCATATTTATCCTTTTCCATTGCTGATATATCAATAGCATTGTTTACATTAATTTAATATCTAAATAAGTCGTGTTTTTTTCTATCTAATTTGAATATCATCTGTTAATTTGGAAATGCGTTTCTGTATTCATCCAAATAAAATCCCACAGAGCAGTTGAGTTGCTAATGAATTATCAGTTATTTTTGCAATCTTTAGGATGTCTATTGCTCATAAAATTAGTCATCACATATAAGGGTTCAAAACAAATATAAAGCATAAAACAGACATATATATTTATCGGTAATTTCTAATGACCGCCTCCCAAAATATGACAAAGAATTCGAATTAAAGATCATTTAGATATTTTAAGAGTAGTATTTTGATATTTCATTCAACGGAATAGTAATTAATTAATAGTTAAACTAACAAACATTTTAATTGAATATAGATAAAATACCAGGTAATAATCTAATAAAATACCTTAAGAGTTTCATACAGATAGACGTCTAAACTTTAAATTATTTAACATTCGACCGCAAAAGCCAACTAATTTGATGACCACCAGTTTAAAGTTCACGAAATAGCGTTAAGAAAATGAAAGTAAACGCCCAGAAACCTGGAATATCGTGTTTTCCAACCGTGCTGCAAAACGCGACCTTTCACCTAACGTTTATAATTGCTTATCCATCATCATTAAAAAAAATATTATAAAGGTTTTCTATATCTCTAATTCCATCTCCCCACGGAAGCTACTGAGAAACCACGCGTCCCATTGGGTTTCTCAACGTATATTTAATTCTTTCCTCTTCGGCTTTGTGGAAGATTGATTATGAAGGCGAAATGACCAGAAGACCTTAAAATGTCCATATATCGCATTATGCTCAAGTCTGAAATGCAAGTGGGTCTTATCTTTTTGATTATCTTTTAAAAATAATTATGTGCATTGCTTAAACATTCCTTTAGTTTAAGGATATGAGAAATAGAAACTAGAAAAAAATAATTGCCGCACACAAGACAGAAAATAGTAGTAAATAATTTTAATCGCTTTATCATTATAAACATCGAGATCGTTTTAAACGTCCAAGATATTAGTTGGATTTTTTTTTCGAAATGCCAACAAATATCCTCCCTCTAATAGTCTTTCTTGAGACTCTTTTCAGATTAAAAAAAAATACACGCGTAATAGTATTTATAGATAATAAGCCTACAATTTAAAATAATAAAGTTACAAAGAAACGGATCAGTGATATGCATTTTAGTATTCGTTAATGTTTTTCTATAAGAACTGTTTATACGTGAAAATCATCCATATCTTTGTAAATTAAATTCTTACTACACTGAGAAGGAAATAAAATATAATTTATAAAATACACAAAATAAAAAATATAAATGAATGCAATAATATTTAAAACAAAAGACAGTTTTCGCTGACTCAAATTACCCATTGAAGAGACCGGATCAGAGTTTTCTTTCCTTGAACGGCTTGAAAGGAACAGTTTCAAACAAACTGAGTAAATTCGTCAAGTCTATTGAAAATTTCCATTTATAAAGTTTTTATGATCACAGTGGGTCTATTGCATATTAAAATAGACATTTAATCTTCAGATTAAGGAGAAAGTCTAAAAAAGTAAGGTTCAAGCGGAAATTTATATAAGAAAGAAAAACGTTCTGACCCCCCCCCCCCTTAATTTTAATACATTCAAAGGAAAAACAAACAGTTTCTTCCGGCAGTAAAAATTGTATTCATTCTATCTTTCCAAATCATCAATAAATTTGGTAATTAACACACGACCATGAAATCAGACTGATGTGTAAAAAAAAATTGTACTGAGTGATTAGAGGACAATAGTTCCGAGGAGTGAGAGAAAACTTAACTGACTAAGTGATACGGCATCTACACAAGAAAATAATTCTACTAATAAGTCTGCAACAATTGCAAAGAAAAGATCCTTGCTCAACATAAATAACCATTATTTTGTAGGGATAACTTTTTAACTGGTTTGTTCATTTGTAGAAATTGTTTCGTTTTATGACATTTTCTATTCTTTGAGGTTCACGGATTAAAAGAAAGTAAAAAAATCTAGTTGCTCAGAATTTTTGATTATAAAAAATGAAAACATCAACATTCATTTTCGATTATTTGAAATAAAACATTACAGGAAACAAGGTAAAAGTAGTATTTCAATTAAGACCTTTTTTCCCATGGTGGGACATAGATAATCCCACCACTTCACAGCAACAAAATTAGTATAAAGTATCAAATACTATGTTTTTTATTATAAAACCATTTATTCACTCAACAGTTTTTAATCCAACTAGCCCCAAAGAGTTAAACGATAACCAAGTCATTCATAAATGTTATATTTCTATATAGAAATAACGAGGAATAAATATCTCAAGTATTCGATGGATTCTAATTGAATCAAACGATAAAATATTTCCAAAATCAAAGGTGCCATTTAATTGATAGAGAAAATAAAGCAATTACGGGATTAAATAAACTAATAAGTACACCGAAAGTTCAAGAATGTCCCGCTGCATTAAATAAAGAATAAATGTTATATAAACAAAAAATGTTAAAAAAGAAAGTATTAGATTTCGCAAAATATGCATTTTGTTACAGACAAATAGAGTATTATGAAGCTAATTACTTTTAAACAGAACAGTAAGTCATTAAATAAACGCCAGTTCTGCAATACTAAGCAATATCAGCAGAAGTTACACAATTAGCAGAAATAAAGTATCTCACGGTATAGAAATCCTCATATCCCTCATTATCAATGCATCTTACATTTTAAAATTCTCTAAAGAAAACAGTATTAGAATAAATTTAAGTATCCATAATTTGATAGGGAAGGCAGTGTAATGGTGAAAACAAACCAGTAAAGAACACAGAATCAATCGATTTTTTATCGGCAAACCTTCAAGAACAATGTACACCCCTATTTTATAGATAATCGATTCATCGGCAAGTAGATCAAATTATGAAGCATCGATTAACACATGCACATAATCAAGCTAAGCGGAAAGATTAGGAAAAGTATATTTAAGATAAGGAGAATTCTACCTACTCTCTTATTTTTCGTTCGATTTTGGAAAAACTTGCAGTTGTTTCACTTTTACTACTAACAAAAGTATCCAATTCGATAAAATCACATTAGGTTTTGATATTATTCCCTAATACACAGGGAATAAAGGTATTGGAAAAAACTGATTTCAGGGATATGTAAAAATATGTTTAAAAGGGAGATTTATAATTTAATAATCGATAATTTCATTATTTGTATTTCAAATATTTTATAAGTTGATTTATAGATTTACTAATTGTGTGATTATTATTGTAAACAATATTATATATGAATTTATAACTGCTTCACATGAAATATTTACATCAAAGAAATATATTCCAATCACACAAGATTGCTGAAAATCAACTGCTATGCGAAAGCTATTAATAAACTTTTAGATGACACCTTCTTTTTTAGGTATGTTCTATCTTCATGATTCAATTAAAAATCCATTAAATACTACATCGTTCGATTTTGGGAAAAGCTTGCAGTTGTTTCACTTTTACAACCAACAGATGTAACCAATTCGATGAAATCGCATTAAATTTGGTATTATTCAGGTTTTAAGGATTATGTTTAAATTTGTTTCGACCCATAAGAGTCATTTTATAATTTCATTTAAGCTTATAAATTTTAAAAGTGATAATTCCACACATTCTATGACGTACTGGTATGACGATTGATTTATTCAATAAAATAAATCAATTATTACATTAGTTGACGAGCTCATTCAACTCCTTTATATTATGGGGGAAATACTTTTTTTAACTAGACAACTATTTCAGTTAAAAATTTAACTAACAGCAGTTTTGACAACGTATTGAATAAAATGAAAACAAGCAATAACGCCAATTGCAAAATTTAAACAAAACAAAATTAACACTCCATTACTTTTATCTTAAATCCATGCATCTTAACTAAAAACAATTTCAATGTATTTTATTAACTTGCATTCAAGTCATCATATTTCAAAGTTATTAATTTGTATTTTTGTATTGTCCTGTCTTCCAATGGTTGTAAAATTAAAGACATTCGATAACAATCAAAACTAAAAAACAATTTATGAGGATCGTTAAGAAAACTAGTAAATATTATGCATTTAAAACGGAAAAATATAACCAAATGGACAAACAGAAAAAGAATCAATTTCATAGAAAAGAAACTTTAGAAAGAATGAATGACATTAAAGAAGATAATTAAATACAAATATTTTGTTATTCGCAAAAATGACCTATTTCATTATGATCATCATTAAAAAAAAACGAATGAACAAACGAATATAAGCAAATTTCGTTAAATAAAACCCTTATCTTTTTTCCCTCGTACTACAAACAATCTCTTTATTTTTCTTAAATTAGCATAGAGCTAAAGACAAATAGAAATCCATTAACGTTTTTCAAAAAATAATGGAGAACTAAGCTTCTGCTAGAAGGTCAGGCTGAATCAATTCGCCGGACAGTTTATTTCCGTTTTTGCATCCAAAAGCCTTCGACGAATGCCTTTAGATTAAAGGAAGATACTTTCTCATTAAAGTCCAACCTATTTAGTCAAAGACTACCCTAGGAAGCCGACAGAGGCAGGCAGGCAGTAGTTCGAGGGATAAGAGTTTTTCTTTCCTGCAGAAGTCCATGAATAGTAAACATGGCAGGGACTAGAAAACTCTGATGAACTTCTGTAAAATTCCACTCGAAAGACTGGTAGTCCTCCGATGCAATTAATTGGCTACTAAGGCGGAATATAATAAACACGAACCTAGGAGGATCTATCAATTGATTCGGCAAACTTCTTGGTGAAAGAGTACACAGAACAAACAGCAGAGCACGTGGATACGGGAAAGAAAAAGAAAGAAGAATCCTTTCCCCGACTTCTAATGTTTCCACGGAATTAGGCGATTCCAAGAGGGGAGCTTTTATTTATTTTTTATTCCTGTTTTTTAATCGGCTTTTATTTGTTTTAGAGCGTTGTTTTTCCGGTTTGTGTCAGCGCGGAACGAGAGATCTTCGTTTAGAAATAAATACTATTGAGTAAGTGCATTTATTGAAGCGCATTCTGGTAACAACTTTGGCACTCCCCTTTGGAGATCTACGTTTTCTTCATTAGGAATAAGCACAGAAAAGTATTTTAAAATGCACGGCGAGAAAATGCGGGGATAAAAAATGTGATTAAAACTCTCAAAATTAAAACACTGCAATAGACATAGGAAGAAAGACAAGAAGGAAAAAAAATGTTAAGGAATTTGTATTCGCAGCTCAAATGAGGAACAGAAAGTGATTTTCATTAAACTAGTTTTAATTAGAATCTTTCGTTAGAGCCTCATGGGGCCGGTCATTAAGATCCCATACGATAGGTCATTTCAGACCTAGCTTTGGGCAAAAGCTTGATTAAAAAGATGAGAGCGAGAAGTCAAACAAGTCTCGCGTCATATTGTTTTTAAAAAAAACCGGTGACGAAACCAAAAATCATTAAAGTCCAGTGACAATTTAGAGAGCGGCTTGTTTCCGTTAAAGTTTTAATTCGAATTGTCAGACTGGTTTTTTTTTTATTTCATTTTCGCGAATGAAAAAGTATTCATACTCAAGATGTCATTGAATAATAATATAACCACTTCATATAATGATGAAAGTAATGAAATTACGGCATTGTTTGAGCTTTAACGCTGACAGAAATTTCGTTAGTTTTTATTCCACTTCAATTAAAACGTGAATCAGTGTAAATAAGTTTAAAAAACGTTTTGTTAATAGTTCAAATATGGATTTACAAAATTCTTATCATAAATGGGGGAGGGTAGTTTATTAATGTTGAATGAATGATTTTCTCGGCTATTCCATGCAGAAAAAATAGTGAGGAGAGATTCTAATTAATAAGTAGAAAGTAACGCAGTAATAACGAATATGAAATTCATATGAGGACATTTGAGTCAAATGATCTAAAAACAAAATTTTTTAAAAAATTAAAAGAAATGTAAAGTCTATTTCACTAAAGATATAATAGTGTCTTTTCCAGTTCCTGCATATATAATTCTTTTAATACAATTATGTAAAAAAAGACATTGTTTTTAAGTACATCAGAAATAAAATTTAATAATAACTTTGGGCTTGTTTTAATAAAACATACACTAACAAGTTAAATTATCCAGCTGAAATCAGAAGAAGTAATCATTATTCTTCGAAGTAAAGCTTTAAACTAAACTGCGAAATTATTATCTTAGTTCATTTTAAATAAAAGAATGGTCGCTTGAACTAGTATTTCTTAAACATTAGTTACTGTGATTCAGACACAGACACTGACACTAATTTTGTAGTTTTATAGGAAAATAAGATTTTTAAAAGTATTATTAAATAAAAATAACACAAAAAAGAAATTCTAGATTTGAACAATTTCCTAACTTTATAATTAAACGTGATCCATTAAATTTGTTTTAAATTCCCTTATTAATGTTGCATTCTCCTATAATATATTTTTATATAAAGATATCTATGATATCGTAAAATATGAGCAGAAGAATAATATATAATTTTAAATCTAAAATGTTGTAGAAAAAAGTCATTGTTTAACTAAAGTTAACTTATTATTAAAGATGCTATCAGTTGTATCCATTAATATAATCAAATGAGGAATATTTATCTTTTGTTTTTTCCCTCCTTTCTCAATCTTATTAAATCGGTTTTTTTCTTTTTAAATTTCGAATGTAACCCTGCCTTTTAGCCCTCAAGTACACAAGTTTTCACAACAGGTAAAAACACTCATATTTAATGTGTATATTTAAAATAACAATAATATTTTCAATTTTTTTAGAAAAAAATATAAAAAATACAATAAGATTTAATTTGATAAATAAAAGTTCCAATCCCATGGTGCAAGATGAATGGGCAACAAGATACGAAACTTGCATTGAAGCATCAGTCTCCCAATGTTTTACCACACCAACTGTTGGCAAGCCAGGAAGCATGAATAAATTTCAAATCTGTGTAGATGACGGTTAATTAATTAATATAACTTATATATTTCTGAAATCCGCGATCCAAAAAGTACGAAAAAGAGCCTCAAATAACAATATTCCAATGATAACATACTGACAGAGATATAAAATATAATATAAAATATTCCAATTACTCGAGATCTTCTGACCAGGAAAATAATCCTAGTCAACGAAAACAAACTGTAAGAAAAGACAGGAATAATTAAAAAAAATAATTAAAACAGATCCCCCAAAAGCGGAAGCAATAACTTGCTTCTATTGAACTTACTGAACACTCACGTACTGAAAATTTAAAAAAAGTAATAAATAGAATAAAGTCAAAAACATTCAAGAAAAATTACGCTGTGAAACACGTGTATCCTGTTTCCGGCTTTGAAAGTTTTGCAAAACACAAAGAAGAGGGTAAAAAATATAAACATTCCCATAATCAAATATTTTAATCATGAAAATTACTCAAAAGCCCATATTTCAAATACTATTAAAACTTTAATCCAATTATTCCGATGGCTGTAACAACCCTTGACTCGGAAGTCATAAAATAATCGCAAAGCATCTCCAAACCCAAATCAACCGCACCAACTGTTAGCACATTCTTATTTGAAACCGTTTTGCTTTTGAAAATTCCGACCGAAACGTTTAAATGAAGTAGAAAGTAACGAATGCCCACAATTCTGTTTTGAAACTCTACGCACATTTTAATGCTCCGAGTCAACAGCGCAGTAACAATTAATTTTAATTGTCATAGCATAAGATGTAATTGGGAGGACAAAAAAAATGGGCTTATTTTGAATGTAACTTTTCAAGATGGTGAGTCCTAATAATCGGCTAAAGGAGCATAGTTGGAGCACAAATTAAACATTTTTAGGATTTCCAGCAGCCGAATTTCGGGTGCTAAATACTATCCGGCTCAGGTAATTATTTGCTAGCGGGAGGAGTTCCTTTGTTTTTAGGGAGGCGGGCTTTCATTGGAGCGGAATAGTTAAGGCATTCTTTTCCCCGGTAAGTGTACTTGCGCAAATCTCATCGCCCGTGCAACAAAAAATGATGAACGCTGCCTAGATTAAAATTTCAGATATGCAGGCCAGAGTAAGGAATCCGCAACCGCCCCTAGATGATGAGTGAATCAATCTCCGAGGATGTGTTCCCGGACAAAAAGTTCCCCCCGCGCAAGACGAGGCGAACGCACTAATCCAGGACAGGGATCTGACATTTTGAGAAATCGCGCCCGAATACCAGAAACCCCTGACGCGTTGTTTTCCTTTAATTTAGAAGAATCCTAGAACTAAATATGCAAATCTGAATAAAGCACGACACATCATTCCAGAGAGCGCCGCATTTCTCCGGTGACACAATTTTCCGAGCTTTTTACCTCATTCTGCTTTTTCTCCTTTTTCCTGGGCGCTATTCCAAGCTTTACCTTCGCTAGAAAAAGTACACTTCACCTTTATGATTAATATGGAAAACAAAGCTCGCGCTCTGATAAAGCGCAAGCCTCAGATTCCGCTGATGTCTTACCTGAGTGATAGCTTAGGTAAGTAAGAGGCGAGTCAACTTAACGAGCGATCCAATCGAGGGTTTTTTCGCTTCTTGGGGAGGGCAAGAATTTTTGTGAAAGATTTCAGTGGTTGACAACTTCTCTCCGAAAGTATTCGCTTTTTCCGCTTTTGCCCACAATTTATTACGTTATAGGTGACAAGCTAGATTAAGAGCATAGCCATTTTTGAACAGACACTCCTCACACGTAATCTATGGATGCCCCACGATTGGTTCCAAGAATGCCTGATATTTCGTTTGTCGCCAGAAATCATCATGCATCATGCTTTTGTCAAACGGCGAGTATGGAAAATGGATAACTCCAATTTAAAATACTTTACAGCAGTTGTTGGGAAAGAGGACGGGCCTTTTTTTCCCGTCTTGAAGAACAGGTGATTTGCTAACTTTAAAGCGTTCGTTGTTCTTCTTTCATTTGGACAATTTCCGACTCAACTATTCAAAAAGATGTTTTAAACTAAAATTGACTAAAAGGGACCTCAAAGGATAGCATTTTTAATCTAATCTCTGATTTTTTTCGAATATTCTATCTATTTATATAGGTCCAAAAAATACAAAATAAATTTTTCGAAAGAGTATAAAATAAAAAGAGGCCAGTAGGAGTTTCTTGCATTGTCTGTCAACATGTGATTTTTATATGTCCGGATAGGTATAAAAAGAAGCTAATCACTCCGATTTTTAAAATATTGCTAAGAAAACATTGGGTCTTGTATCGCATGTAAGGAAAGAATGTTCTCAATAAACAGGTGTTGCTTGAATCCAATATCTTAACTTTTAGCATAGTTGCACGATTTTTGACTGATCATACAAACAATTATATGAAACATCTACAAAAAAAATTAACAGCAATATTCTTCAAAAATTGTAACAAAATTAACGTCAAAATAATGAAACAGCACACTTAATAAAATGATTTTCAAAGTTGTAGACAAAGTTCGAAGTTGGCCGACAAGGTGCGAATGCTTTTTTTCTTCTTCAAGTTTCGGTTTTAAAAAACAATTCGCATGAAATGAGTAATTGACAGAATTTGGGGGGGGTAACTTAAAATCAGATTTTTTTTTTGTATTTATAAAATTGAAGATTTCTGCGAACATTCAACAATTTTTACCCAAACTATACTTGAATCTATTTGAAGTAAATTACCTTATTCCTTTTTAAAAATTCAGTTAATTTCCTAAGTTTTAAATAACTGCATATTTTATATTAAATAATTGTGTACTATTTTTTGCTTGCAAAAATCTGTGCATTGTTTCATATACGCTTATGACTCTACAGAATAATGAATATGATTTACATTATTTGTGAAACAGCCTCTAAAAGAAATAGATCAAGCTAGGTCTACCAGGTAAAACTCTGCAAGTAGTTTGTACACCATTATAAACTAACTAAATGGACAGAGGGTCTAACAAATGTTCCTTTTAGTTGCCCCCTCTTATTTGGTCAAATATTTGTCGCATTGTTCTATTGTTACGCATTCTCTTTTGGGATCTGTAGAGCCGATCTCTTCCACACAAGGCATTCAACGCGTTGCTTTCAAATCACAGCCCCGGCCTTTGGCTCCATCAGTATTGACACCCGTGAGAGCAAACTCCCATAGCTTAAAGACCATAACTCTCCACTCCCCCACGTACCGAATCCTCCCGACTGCCTTCTTAGTTATTTTACGGATCAGAAAATGCGAAGAAAAAGCGTAGGAGCAGCGAGCGAGCACTCCCCCCATCTTCCAGGTGTCGTGAGTTCAAAACATGATCGAACGTCGAGCAGATTTTCTCCCCTTTTTCCTTAAAGGTAAGGGGGACCATTTTCCGTGGAGCGAGATAAAATAGCCGAGAGAAAGAAAAGACCAAAAAATAAGGGTAAGAAAGAAAGAAAGAAAAGGAAAATAAAAAATAAAATAAAAGTAGAAGAAGTTGAAAAATATCCCTTCCCCCTAAAAAGATGGAAAGCCCTTTGCCAACCTTTCCGGTAGTGGCGGTAGTGCATGTCAACCTGCGTGTAGGCTCTTGAATTAATGTAGTCTTTCCTAACCCAATCCACAGGATCTTAACAGTCATCAAACTCGTTTTTGCACCCTTCCCCAATTTTCAGGGGTGCAGGGGAGAATTTGGGTAATATAGATGAAACCCCAGTGTCATTTCCTTCCATTGATTTCTGCTCACTTTTCAACTGGGGCAGTACTCTGGGTCTCCCAAATACTTCGCTTGATTACTTAATCGATACTCGTATTGCGATCGCGGTACGCAACTCCCCTACCCTCCTCACGCACACACACACTCCGTATTCTTTTTCCTTTCCTGTTCTTTTCTCTAGCAACCCCGACACAAATATCTACTATCCCTAACCTCTTCGCTTCCACGCACTCTTTCGTTAGACCTTCATCATCTTCAGACCCCTTCGGGGATGGTGCCCCCTCCCGTTGTCCATCCCTCTCCCACTTCTTGTTGCACCTTTGAACATGCTGTGGGATGTTTGGGATGTGATTTATTTCGGCTACTTTTCGATGTTGCGGGGAAGGAGTAACATGAAAAAAAAACCGAGGGAGTGAAATTTAGAATTGTAATTGGCGATGATATCCAACCTGCGTCAATGGGGAAAACATATTAAAAACGCCATAAAAACGGAAGGAAAAAATTTTTTAAAAAAGTGTGGAGAACCAACAACCAATTTCTATTAATTATCATGGCTAAATTTAAAGCAAAATTAATCTTCGCACTCAGGATTGTTTCCTACTCCATTTGGTCTTAAATAATCTTCTTGCAAATTATTTTTCACAGAATTGAAAACTAAAAATTGCATTAAAATACTTTTAAAAGTTGTGGTGAAGGTAAATAACTTATGAATCGTAACAAAAATAAAAATTTAAACTTAAAATCATTAAAAAACTTTTCATTTGTACTTATTATTTGTTAGCATAAAGAAAAAAAAACTTTTCAAAAATATAAAGAACTAAAAAATAATTATCTGTGCAATTTTTTGGTAACATTTTTAACAGAAAGTAGAGCTGTTTTTTTACAAATGAACGAAAAGCAGTCATTTCCATTTATTGTTAATTCAAAACAAGAGAGAAGAAAGAAAAATTTTAATATAATTTTCATTAAAATTCTAAAAGCAGATGTTTTAAGTCTGATTTAGAATCCCGTCATGAATGTACACCTTACTCTAAGTCTATGACATGATGTGTTTCCTCACAAAAATCAATATTCAAAAACAAAATTAAAAATTTTAAAAAAATTGTTTTTTACTTTTCATTATACATGTTCAATTATACATGATCGTTTAATTTTGATAGTTTATCAAATTTTATATCTAAAAAGTAGAATACTCTAAATACTCATATAATAGAAAAAAATTCCCTCATTTTTTTCAACAACTTTAAATTTAAAGCAAATCTTAGTGCAAGAAATATCTAAGCAAGAATCACAATTAAGTTTAATAAAGGATGAAAATATGCACTTATCTATACCTGAAATTTTAAGTTCATAATTGCAAGAAAATGATCTTAATTCAAAGTTAAATATTTTACACCATTTATCGAGGGAAATTAAATTATTTTACAATTTATTATAGAAAGTTCAATAACTTAACTCGTACTTAAAAGTCTAACATCATTTGCTACTTGCCTTTAAAATACTTTCGGAATCTTAAAAAAATTACTTTTATATCAAAGAAATAGTCTTTGTAAGCATTGAGTTAATATCAATTTAAAAATCATCCAGAAATGAAACGCGAAATAGTTTTACATAATCATTGAATGAATAATGAAGTGCTTATCAAAAACCTTCATCATAATGCAGTTATTTAATTTTAGACCCAAATTTAAAAGGTAGATAAATATATGCATTGCAGTAAACATTAAAATTGCTTATTCGAATATCATTCACGATAGTTATGTCTTTAATAAATTTTTTTAAAAAAGAACAAAATCAAGTCGAACTACAAAAAAATCAACAGAAATGTATATTCTTAGTTAAATTGAAAATAAACAAACTTTCAGGATAATTAAAGTATATACAAAACATATCTTTTCCCGTTAAGCTGTTTTGCAAAGAGACTTTTTGATGAAATCTGAAGTATTAAAATTCTCACCCTATTGCTACTAAATCTATTAATTTAATTCAGCGTTTAAATTTCGATCTTTGCAAAAATACGAAGTTTGATTTTGACACAAAGGGCAAAAACAGGACCTTCAACCGAATTTGGATTAATCAAGATCGCTTTTATGGCGACACTTTAATGACAAAATAACTTAATGATCCAATATGTATAGACTACGCGTTTTAAGAAAACACTGTGGTCGTCGGTGCGAAATTGATTAACATTGTCTCTTGTGACATCATTCGAAGACAGCCTAGATTTCTAATTAAAATTGATGAGATCTCTTTTAAAAACAGAGTAATAAAATCATTGCACATCGTTAATTTAATTCAGGTGGTTCATTAATTGAGATGAAAGAAAGTTTCGCTTCTAAAAACTTGCAAACACCTCAGGGAAGCTAATAGAAACTCCCAAAAGAAGTCGAATCCAACATCCTGATGAATTAAATGTACGGCTTTTAGAAGTCGATCGATCATGTCATACTTGTAGGAATAAATAAGTGATCGCGCACTTTTGACAAGAGATAACTCCTATTTTATGCAAATAAGCTATTTATACTTACATGAATTAAAGAATATATACATACATCTTACCAATCAAAGAGCAATTTGTATTATAATACAACATTGTATCGCTTATAATGTCAGACAGAACCGACCAGTTTGACTGATTTGCATTCTGTATTTCTTGGAAAAAATGAAAGAAATGCAAGCAATCAAAATAAGTAGTTTTAGGAGCGTCCAATATATCTTTCAAGGCAATAAATATTCTTACATTTTCAACAATAAAAAACTCCTATGAGCAATTTCAGAAAGCATTGATTATTTATATATTTTTTGCTCTTTCAAATAGCCCTTTTAAGAAAGACATTTAAAATAAGTTTTATTTTAGAGAAATTGTCTCTTAATGGCTATACAATTTGTAAGCCTTTTTTCATTAAAACTTAATCATAAACTAGTGTTAAATTGTTTTAAAATGTTTAAAACGAAACAAAAAATAGATCAGACTCAAAAATGATCAATAAATAAATTATATGTTGACCAGTTCGTCTGCATGCCAGCGTTATAGATCTAAGAGTCCGCGGGCACCATAGAAAATAAAAACTATTTTCCTTCGCATTAAAAAAAATCCAGCCGTATTCAATACTGCTCTAAAGATGGATAACGAGAGAAGAGCATTAAAGTCCCCGGCCCATGGCCTGCTGAGAAAAATCACCAAAGCAAACAGGGTCCGAATTACGCGGCCCACAGATTAGGCTTTCTAACGAATCGAGCATTAGCAGGGATAGGGAATCGGGCAGGAAATAAATCCATAACAGCTGATTCTGAAGATACACGCCACTCAAAGTCCAACTTCCCCAGAGTCCCAGACCTGATCCATGGTCAGGAAAGAAAAGGGTCAGAGCAAGAAGGCCCATTTCCGGGTAAAAGGTCTTAAGAGGAAAGATCGGTGGTATTTGGGAACGATCTCTCAAGTGTCAAGATGGCTCGGGATTACAGGAACAGTTCCCGGAGCTGGCCCGATACCATCTCAATCTCAGATGCTCGAGTGTTTCGCAGTCCTGGAGAAGGGGAATTAGGGGAATGCATCCTGAGTTTCAATCACCGTCACTTACGGAGCCTCAGACGGATGGCAATCATTGAGCTTTCACTCGTTCGTCTGCTTGGCCTAAAAAGAAAACCAACGCCCTGCCATGCTTCTTAATAAAATGCAATGGTATGGCATAGATCAAAAGTGGCGCTTCGAAACTGCGGGCAGAAACATTAACAGGAATTTTCTTTTTGACATCAAAATAAGTTATTTCGGGTTATGATATTTTAAACCAACCCAGAAAGTTTTCATTTATGAGTTGCGAAATATACGTTAAATGATTATTGTTAAGCAAATGAGTAGTTTACATATTCCCTTTTTTCATAGTCTATGTATATTATTTATTATAATGGTAGTTAAAAGCATCTAAAATTTATTTATTAAATTATGGTCTTATTTTGCAGATTATTAGAGATGGACCTCTTTATTTTGAAGCATCGTTTGATGAAGAAAATAAGTGAAATGATAAAGATACTCAATTAAATAGATTTATAAAGAAATATTAAATTTATGTCTTAAAGTGAAAAAAATGTAATAAAATTAGAATATGTGTGCGTATTATAATAACTAATTACAAGAACAGTGTTTTTCCTTTCTTTTTGCTTTCATTGCGCTTTTGTAATGTAATTCGATTTTAAATTCGGTTTTCTCTTATGTATTTAGGAATACTGAAAGAGACAAGGAACATATTCAATATACATTGATGTGTTTTAGCTATTAACGCATAAAAGCAAGAGCTAACACGCAAAGACCGATTTTTTTAATCCAAAGAATTAACCTCAGAACTAAATTAAATTAAATTTAACTATTAAATAACATGAATTAATTAAATACATAATTTTATTCAGAAATCCCATAGATTAAATAGGTGTATAGTGAGTTTTCATTCTGCTTTTTAAAATGTATATAGAATTCAAAACAGATATTTATTATCATAATATAAGGTATAATCCATAAACAAACAAATATAAGATTGCATAAAAAGTATAAAATAAAGGAGTTTGAAAGAAAGACTCATAAATTCAATAAGTCATAATTTTTCTCCAACAAATTCATTCATACAGTAGTTATATCTTAAAAAAGGTATTTGATATTTTTTATTTCAAGGATTTATTTTGATATTATCACTTGGTCCATGTATTATTAAGATACACGGAAATAGAAAATTTTAAATTCTGAGAAATTAAACAAAAGCTAGCATACATGTTTTCGTTACAGAGAAAGTATTTGTTAGATAAATCAAATGTCAATAAATAAGAAAAAATATTTTATTATTAATAGCAATAATTATTTTTTTTGTTATTAACTTGATATCACAATCATTGAGTGTATAATACCTCATACAAGTATTGGGGCGGTGATCCATCCCAAAAATCTTTGAAATTTTGACAAATACAATTTTTAGAAATCATTCAGATTTAAGAATAAGGTGTGGAATTTTTAATACTTAATCACATTCGGGGTAGTCTCATCAAAGTGATCTGTCGGTTCATTCTCTTTTATAATGTATTGCACGAAATTGAAACTTAAAAGGATTAGAATTCGAAGTTTTATATTTAAAAAACAGCATCTACATCTAATACAAATTTAGATCTTGATTGCAGCAATTTTTCGTATTCAAGTAAAAGATAAATTGCCTGCGAAGATTTTTATTTCATCTCCATTCACCATTGTTCACTCTGCTGCAATATTAATTTCTAATAGTTCCAAAATACATCACCAGAAATCCCATAATGCCTTAAGTGCAAAGGGGCCCACTTGCCATGAGACAAGCTGACAACCTGCCAATCCCCCCTTACGCATTACCTGAATTAAACACTAAATAGATACTTAACCATAAGTTCATAAATAGGAACATGATCTCGTTCCCAATCTCTAGTAAGAGAAATCTAACTTATCAAAAAATATTTTTCTGTAATTCTTAATAATATACAAATAATTTAAAAATATTGGCAATCTTTTTCAATCCCATTCAATGTGCATAGTTTTAAACCACCCCGCAATTCAATTACACCCCAAAAAGATGCTGTGGTTATAAGAAAAATTAGAAGAAACCTTTCCAATGGCATGGGAGCGGGACTCAATCACGGCAAAGGAAACTGAAAAGCTCTCGAAACTTGTTCCCAATCGTATGGGGAGGTAAGGTTTAATTTTGTTCATTGAAGAGCACACGCGGAGGATCATTTAAAAAGTATTAAAGTCAGTAAAAAAACCCGTTGAATGCATTCGCAAAATTCCTCTTAACAAAGGAAATGAGACCCTCCAAGTAATGGATAATTGTGTTATTGAGCGCGCTCCTCAAGACGATTCTAGGCAGAAAAAGTGGAGGACCAGAATGAATCCCAGAAATTAATATTCCGCCTAGAAATTCGGAGGGCACCCTTGTAGAATTCTGCCATCCCCCTAGACTCATTAGAAGCTTTACGCTGATGGATCATTAATAATGATCCTGGGCCCTACCACCCGAAATCTGACACTTCGAGGTCTAGTAATTTTTCACGACTGGGTAAAGAACGCAGCCTCCCGACCCATCAAAAAGAGATTGCAATTAATACGTATTAAAATCTTGAGAGGAAAGCTTCGAAACGCCGCTTGCGATTTCAGAACTCGTTTCAAGGAGCGGTTAAGTTATTAACCAGCGACTCGACAGGTTCCGTGGTAGGTGTAGGCGAGTGGGGTCGGAACACCTAAGTCGACGAAAAAAACTAAGAAGACGAAGGAAACACGAAAAGTTAATGAGAATTAAATAAATTATAACTATTCAACACTCGCGATAAAGTTTCTGGCTTTGGAAGAAACTGTCGTGCCTATACACTTGTACTTAATCTTACCTATGAAAGATTGGCCTGCCCCTACCAGAAGACTCTTCAAGAAATGAAAGCAGGATGGAAAAGATAGGTCTTAGTTCGGTTGCATATAAATTCAATTATCATAAGATGATTTTGAAAATTTTGAAACTTTGGGTTTTTCAATATTTTACTTCTGTGATTGATACCAACGGAAAAAGTGAATTATCACTGACTTGATGGAAAACCAAGAAGTTCGGAAAATCTACTCTAAAACATTTGTGCATCGGAGCTTTTCTGTTATTCTTTGATGAGCAGATTCCAAGCAAGTACTTCTACATTAATTTGATTAAAACAGTTTTAATGAATTCAGACTGATTTAAGACTATATCTTAATTCATTCAAGAACTGTTTTAAACACCTCTATTACGTTGTTTAATAAATTAAATTTCGAATTTAGTACAATGTATTGTAAAATTTGTGATAGCTAATGACCAAAGTGATCCAGTAAGAATACATAGGAATGAATATACTTGCCCAATTTAATAAATAAAATTTACCAGTCAATACAATATTGCTGAAATGCTGTGCTAATTATCCATTTATTTGAATACAGTATTGAATATAAAAATATTCAATATATAACAAGATTTAAGAACGTCACTTTTTTTAAACAATAATTGATATTTTCTGCAAGGGAAAAGAATCAATTACAATTCTGGATTTTTGTTGTCACAATTATATGCTTTATTATTATTATTATTAAAGCTGTTAAATATAAATTTCTTCCTAGATATGTCACATCTTGTTTAGATGACGAATATTCTAGCATTTTGTACAAGCTGATCGCACAAATATGTTATTATTACACATATGTTTTTCAACATATCGTTGTGCGATAGTTTATAGAATACATGTTTTCGTTAATTATTTATTAGTAAAACTCTGTTTGCTGTAATTTATTGCAATTATTATCATTATCATGACTGCAATAGTGAAATTGGATTTAAGGAATCGCTAAATATAAATTTATCAAAAAATACACGATTTTTGAAGAAGGGGAAAAAAAGAAATTATTTTAAATAAAAAAATGTTTTTAAACATAACGATTGCTATTTATATAGAAAATTACTAAATGAACTATAAATACTTTAATCTATACATTTATATCAATCCATAATTTATATTAATTCAAAACCATTATTATAATACAAGTTTATAGTATGGAAACAAAGCAGATCCTCGGGCTTATTGGATCGATTTAATAAAATTTTATTAAAAGCACGCATTGTATTTTCTAATATAATCCAGCATGCATGTGTACAGGAATGTTGTATGAGTGGCAAAAAATTTTAAGACATGTCATACATAATCAAATTATTTATTCATGTCTACCATCAAAAAGACGAAAACTATGCGTTCGTAATGAATTTTATTTAGATGTGACATAAAACATGACTCTGGACATAATCACCTCACTCCATTCGGGAGACACATTCTAAATCAGAATCTAACAGAATATTCAAAGGTCGTAAATTTTTTAAATAATTTTTATTGCTTTTTTCAAAACAGGAAACCACTGCGTTGGCGCTTTTTTTTGTTGTTGTTGCTGTTATTTCAACTGGACCTGATCCGTAACCGAAAAATGTCCCATTTCTTCCTCCAACAAACGATGTTTATTTATTGGCTGATAAATATCGGTGGGCGGGGAGGAAATGGTCCTTAAAAGAGGGGGGAAATTTTTCCTGTTTCAGAGGCAAACTTGATAGAAAATCCCAAAATCAAATTCGAAATCTATCTTCTCTTAATGAACGTCATTCCTTTTAGCATGCCAGAAACTGAACATTAATTACACGTTGAAAGTCCTAATGACGGCGAAAAAAATTCGTTAACAGCAATTAAGTCACTTATTAATTACGTTATGATGAGAAATAAGCTTTCGTTAATCTGCCCCGAAAGCCTCCCAAAAGTAATAAAATTAGCCTAAGTATAACCAAAAGTTAATAGGATTTTTTTTCCCTCTCGCTGTCATATGCTGGATGTCATATGCTGGAATCCAGTCCGGTACTTAGAACCAGCTGATTATAAGAAGTGCTTCAGAGACCGGAATAAGTGTGTGCCGAAAAAAGAAACGCGTCTCTTTTTTAGTTTATTTCATTTTCTTCACCTCCAAAACAACGCGCAAACAACACATAGCTTCCCAAACGTGCTGATTTGATGCCAGATAACGCTTTTAAATTCACTGACTTTTTGAGAGCACTGCCTTCTCTAAGCTCCTGACAACAAGGGGTACGCGAGCCACCACGTGGGGAATGTAGGCATAAAGAATGCGCTTAACAAGGAGATTGTACCCTGATTTTAACCTCAGCTATATCATTATGAAAATGGTGATGCATAATATTTTTATATTCTTCCACAAACGAAACTTTCGCACCCAAACACAGAGTACGCTGTTCGCGATATTGTGGAGTCTGACAAAAAAAAAAAACAACAAGCAGAAAAATATTTTCAACAAAATATTTCATTTTTTTTATTTATATTGTTATAAAATTTTTTTATGAAATTCTAAATACATCCAGTAAGTTTTTGATATCACTGACTTTTCGAGAGCACTGCCTTCTCTAAGCTCCTGACAACAAGGAGTACGCGAGCCACCACGTGGGGAATGTAGGCATAAAGAATGCACTTAACAAGCAGATAGTACCGGGAATTTAACCTCAGCCATATCATTAGGAAAATGGTGCCAGGTAACATCTGATGTCTAATATTATTATGTTCTTCCACTTAGGAAACTTTCACAGACAAACACAGGATACGCGGTCCACGATATTGTGGGCTCTGACTAAAAAAGAACACAACAAGCAAAAAAATATTTTCAACAAAATATTTTATTTTTTAATTATATCCAGGGCCTTACTAAGGCAGGGGCATACGGGGCAGCTGCCCCAGGCTCTACATAAGTGAGGCCCCCAAATCAAATAGAAACTTTATTTTACATTTAATTCTTTAATGAATGTTCTCCATTACTAAAGTAGTAAAGCAAAGGGGCCCCCAAAAAAGTATTTGCCCCAGGCCTCAAATAGGCCAAGTCGGACCCTGATTATATCGTTATAAAATATGTTTATGAAATTATAAATCCATTAAGTTTTTGATAACACAGGCATTTCGAGAATTAATTTCGTTCCCAATAATGTAGAGTAGACGGACAATCATAAGTAGGAGGCAAATAAAAAAGGCGTCATAAAAAGAACAAGATTTGCCAAAAATTTCTTCATGCTATTATCATAAAATTGGTGCCTTCTGACGACAGATGATGTTTAATTTTAAAGACTTTACAACAACAATGTATGAAAGAAGTAGGGAGAAATAAAGACCATAATGAAGAAAATAAAATTTCTAACCAAAATATTTACTTTTCTTCTTCATGAATCATAATGAAAATGATAATCACATCCTAAATAATTCCAAATAATATATATTTTTTTAAATTCTCAGCTTCATTTATGGTAAGTTTGAACGTAACAACATAGCGTGCGCGAGCATCCATAAGAAGAAAGGAAGCATATATTCCAAGGAGAATGCAGTTTTCATCAAATATAAATTTCCTTATTTTTACATTGTAAAATAAAGTTACCAAAAATGTATCCTCAATGAATTTATAGGCTTCCTGATGGATTGCAAAGGATTTCGATAAAACTGGCCCTATGGTATTTACGCTGGAGCATCAGTTTCCCCATTCCCCGGAGCCCAGAACATTGCTAGAAGTGAAAATAATACTCATTTAATGTCCTCACATTCCGGTATCCGTGAAAAAAGCTCAATCGGTTCAAAAATCTAATTTTAGCCCTTAAAATGACTGAAATTAAAATAGTCAAACTTCAATAAACAGTCAGTTATTTAAATTTTTAGTAAAGCTAAAAAATCAAATCAAAATAGTATATTAATTTTTTTAATAATTTGGTGCAAAATATATCGCTGTAACTTTATATATAAGTGGAAACATGTAGAAACAAGATTTTTGGTAATCTTTTTTGGTTAACATTTAATCATGTAAATATATTTTTGAACTAAAATATTATTTCGTTTTCTATGAAATTTAGCTTCATGCCTATAATAAAGGTAAGTATAAAGTTCGTTTCTAATGAAATGAATAATACGAAATTCTGTAGAGATTGTGAAATGTTTTATGTTAAATCCATGTTCCCCTACATTAAATTCATCTTCTCAGTGTTAGCATTTTAAACAAATGCTTTGAAATATTCATACAAATTATAGCTTTTGAATTTCTTTTAATGTTGAGATTATCAATTAGTCACTTTGTTTTGAATTATAAGCGCAAAATATTTCTCTTTCTGATATTCATAATTTAGCATGGTTTGTCCCGAAACGTAGCTTCAATGTATTTACAGATTTAGCATCGACAAAATAATGTCAATGATATATGTGGGGGGGGGGGGGGTCTCTAGAAGGCCTAGATTGTTAGGCCTTATATCTTCAGTCCAGTTAAAATGAATGATTGACTATAAAACAAAATGCTAATAAAACTTTATCATATTAACTAGTGATGCCAACGAAGATCATCTGTGAGACGCAAAAATTCACATTAATGAAAATAGAACTTTACTCTCCCCAAAATGAAAATTACCACACAAAAAAAGCACACTTTGTTTCCTTATATGTAACATGGTAACTCTACACATTAATTTGATTCTCTTTTTGACTCAGCCTAGATATTTCACAATAGGGCAGGATTACTTAATTTATTGTTGGCCATGAACTAATGATCCTTTATAAAAATTATATCTTTATATACTTGGCCGGGTTTTCTTCCAGCTAAAAAGATCAAAACATGGTTTATTGTTGTAATGTGTCCAAACAAAACGCAAAGACCAAACTTTCAGTTTAGATACTTACAATAAAACAGACTTCTATGTAAGGTCTCGAGGAAAAAGAAGAACGGAATAAAAAAAAGGGGAGTCAATACTTTTTCTTCTTTTTTTTTTCTTCTTCCATTCCTCAATTGTGGTGTAAAAACAGAAGGTAAGAAGTAGGTGGATGGAAGTTGGGGCCCTCATCAATTACGGCGCGCGACCTGTCCGGTGGGGCCACAAATCAAGCGGGGCCCTCAATCACACTGGCTGGCCCTGATACCCCCTCTCTCGGGCGTGCCCTAGGTTAGAAGAGGGGTGGTTGTTAATTAATGATCGTGCTCTCAGAGTTTAGGGAAACACAGCTTTATCTAACCGGCCGCTTAGGCCTAATGTGCCAAGAATAATAATTCCTGGCACACGAGATAACGTCAACAGTGTGCCAAGAATCGGGTGGTAGGAGTTGCTTACTAGCCGATTTGCCGCCGGAATTTTTTTTTTTTCTTCTTCTTCTTTTGAGCTCTTTAATCATTTTCGCTCACCTCTGGCCTTCCTCACACCTTTCCACTACAATTTATTGCCCAAGCAGCACCGCGGACGCTTTAAAATGTGTCATTTTGCTATAAATTCCCCCAGAGTAGTCCTCGCTGTGAAGGGTGATAAATATTCGCAAAATAAAAGGAGATTTTGCTCATTTTAAAATTGAAACCAAACGTAAACAAGTCCTCGGCCTTGATTCAAATTTAACTGAATCCGCAGATTAAAAAAATAGCTAAGGGTAAAATCATTATGAAAAATGAAAGATGTTATAGAATTTAAAAGGTATTTAAGAAAAAAAAAAGAAAAAGAAAACAAAGAAATTCAACTGAATAATATTACCTTAAATTTCAATCCCCCCTTTCCACATCTTCATCAATAAAAAAAGTTGTATCAATGAATTAATCTTTTTTAAAATCATGTTGGGATCAAAAAGAAAGTTTGAAATGCCCAGAATAGTTACCCATACAAATAATTTTCAAAAAATTCTTATCTAATTATGAATTGGAAGAGATATTTGAGAAGCGATGAACAGAGAATTCAAGTACTTTAGTTCATGCAGAAAACCATAAGTATCGGTATTTCAAAATAATCAATAAAATAATTTACAAAGAAGGCATGAAATTCATTGCTCAAAATTTAAAATCGATGTGTGTGTGTGCTTTTATCGTAGTTAATATAATTTCAGATAAAGCTCTTATTTTATTTTGTAAATAAAATAAAAAGAAACAATAAATACTATAAATAGAGATAATTTTGGCACAATCAAAAATATGTATATTTATTTAATTTTACGTCGCACTTTCTGTAATTTATTTTCGATTAAAAGCTTCTAATAAATTTATATTAATGAAAATGAAAGCCAACTTTAAGTAGTTTGTAATGGATTCTGTAAGAGCGATAAATAATTTTAGTACCGGCTTACATTTTACTTGCTTTGCGTTTAGTCTGGTTTAATTTAATCCCATAAATGTCCAATTTTAAAGCCTATTTTGGGACAGATTTCGTAATTTTCAACCATGGTCAGATAACGATGATGTCACCTGAGATGATACACTATTCTCTAAATTCCGAAACCCCATCAATGAAAGAATGTTTAGCAACCAACCTTAGATTTAATGTACATTGGCGCATAATATGCAATATAATTGCATAATATGCAACCACGGTTTTATCACTTGTTTTAAATGATAGAAAAACTGAAATGTGGAAAAAAAGTCATCTGTCTTGAGTACAGAAAATCCCAAAATAAAATGTTAGATGCATTTAAACTGACAAATATTAGATTAGAAAATAAAAAAAAAAGAAATTGTAAGTTATTATTATTATTATTATCAAAGAAATACAGAAAAATTATTCCAGTAGCAAACAATAAAATGAATTGATATCACTTAGTCATTAAGTTAAAAGCAATATTTTTAAAGTATGAAGAAAAAAAAACAGATCATAATTGTAAGTAATTCCGTAAATTAAATTGTGGTTTGAAAATGCAATACATTTTAGCAGCTTTCAAAAAAATTTTTTAAAGAAAATTGGCAAAACACTGGAAATTAAATAATAAAATAAAAACAAATTTTGCAAAAAAAAAGAAAAAAAAAGTCTATTCAAAAAAAATATTTTAAATTTTGACAATATCGGAGGACATAAATTATGGCATTATTACCTCGAAATATTTGGGACATGTTTTTTATTCGGGCGAAACTCGCTTAAAAATAACCGTTCAGTTTATGTGACGTCACATGTGCATGATTAATACGACTGGCAGAAATATTAAACTTAAGCTACGCTTTATCTTGGACGTCATATAGATTTGCCACGGATTCCATAGTTAAAAGGCACAGCTCAGGAGATATATTTCACATAAGTATGAATTCATTCTTTTCTCCTTATAAAAAATCGATTCCATGCATAAAAAGGCTCATCGATTCCATGTATCTTTCATGTTTTTCCGTTTTAAATGGTATAATTGGTGACCTTCGAAGGACATGCAGTCAAATTGCTTGCCATTTTCATGCACAATAATAGTACAAAATTACTCATAACAAAATTAAATAAATATAGTAGCAGCTTTCTCTCCGTTAGAATTTTGAAGAGACACACGCGCCAATCAGACCAGAATACATAAGAAACAGGAACCTTCAACAACTTGACATAAATGTAAGCTTTGTAGGTCAAAGAGCAGGCACAACGTATCGTTTATCGTTCATTATTAAATTTCCGGATGGAAACTTGCTTTCATTTTTTCCACCTCACATCCAATCTCATCAAGGTAAAGCTTGTTTACTTGTTGCTCGGAAACAGATAACTTACATAACTACAGCTGAAAGGCATTTTCAAATCTGGGACATTAAGTACCCACTCACATACGAATTGGTTGCCAATGGCGCAGAATATTCTTTGCGGTCGAAACTATTTCCAACGAATAATGTCGAGAAATCATCAACAGGACAGAAAGCTTTTTAGGCTAAGTAACAGACAGTCAATAGAACTAATTCATGCACACGAGATTAAATGCATCAAGTGCATTTAATCTCCATTTGCAATCTACTGCTTATCTTATACAACAAACGAACTGGTTGCCAATGGAGTAAAATATTCTTTTTAGATTAGTCGCGATTTTTCCTACAAGTAATATGGAAAATTTTTCTGTAGGGTAGAAAGTTTTAGAATAAGTAATTGAGAGACAAAGAAGTCAGTTCATGCATATGTAATATGCATCAGATGAATCAGGAGAATTCAATTTTCATCATACAGTAAGAAAGATGTAGCATAGAAGAATAAAATAGTTCCGAGTTAAATGACATGAGCAGTTACGTTAATGATACACATATACTGCCATTGGATTCCAATAAATAAAAGCAATTTTTATACACCTTATTCTAATGTATATGAACGATATATACGAATACTTATACGAATGTACACCTTATACTAATGTACACGAACGATATATACGAATACTTATACGAATGTACAACTTATACTAATATACAGCCTTCTGTCAAAGTAATTATTAGTAAAAAGTGAAATCCAGGACAAATAAATACTAGCATTTCAAATTAGTTCCGTTTTACAAAAGATTATTTACCTTTATTTAATTAAGTCACAAAAAACCACTACAATTACCAGAAAACCACCATCATAAAATTCAAAAAAAAAAATTTAAGTAATTACCGAAATTCAAGAAATAGAAAAATCATGAAACCCCAAAATACTAACACTTTATAAAAATGAAGAAAAAAATAATAATGTAGCTCATGATCCATCTAATGAATTCTTAAAAATCTCAGCACAAAAGCCGCATTGTTCGAAAAAAAATTCACCTAAGACTCAATAATACAAGATATCTTCTTAAGAACTGGAGGATTCATATGATTTTTTTTCTCGCGCGCTAATGTATAGAAGTGGCAATTAAACTGAATCATCTGATGATTCCTAATCAAATAATCTATCTAACAGGTGAAAGTTCTTATATTAAAGAGGTTCATAATATCGATCTCTCATTTCTTACGCATTACTCAAAAGTGCTGAAGACCGCTGAGAGCTTTAAAGAGCATTATCTCTATGAAAAACGCGTGCCGTATCGAAATGTAATTGCCATAGAAATATAGCATTAAAAAACGTTTCTAATTGGTTTAAATATACAGGTAATAAATGCTTTATATCCTTACATAAAAGTTTCGCTACAAAGTAATTTTTAAAAAAAAGCAAGCAAATACGGCAGTCAAGGCATTAGCTGAGGAAATTTTTGAGTTAAAGTAAATATTGAAAAGAAGAGAGGGGGAAAAGAAGGGACTTTTAAACGAGTAACTCAATTGCCTGGGAGTGGCACTGTCGAAGTCCGGCCTTGGTGATTTCGATCGCATAAATATTTCATTTATATCTTATGCAATATCACCTGATTTACTCTCATTGGCATATTGGATTTCGTAAGCTGATAGAAATCAAATACGCTTTTTCCCTAAAATTTAAACATCACATGAAATTTAAATAGTACTTACTTTAAATTTTATTCAATAGACACAGCTAAATTATATTTTCTTACAAAGCGATTCATTCGTACATCTTATTATAACACGTTTATTGTTAATGGAAACATTTGATATTACTTTACGGACAAATAAAGACATAAGATTTTAATTACAGAAAATTGTCATTTTATTAATTCGAACTAAAAGCATTTTGTCAGAATTCAAGCATAATCTGGATTTGAGTTAAATTTTTAATGATTTAAAAGAAAATCATATATACAGAACCTGCTACATCAAAAATTCTTATGATATATAATTTTATTTCAATAATATAAATGAAAGTCATTGTGGCTACGTATGTATGTTTCACAACTCTTAAACAACTACAATTATCAGAAAACCACCATCCTAAATTCAAAATTATTACTATTAAAAAGTAATTACTAACATTTCAGAAATAGAAAAAACATGAAACCCCAAAATACTAGCACTTTATAAAAGTGAAGAAAAAAAATAAGATTTTAAACGACAGGATCTATTCCAACTAAATTTTCAAAGTTATTCTTTAATATAAGAGAAAGAATGACGTCAACGTTTCAAAATATAGAAGTTCATTAAAAATTCAATTAAAATTCAATTATTAATTAATTAGAAATTCACTGAAATTTAGCTTCTTTTCTGCAGAAACATGCTAGCAAATAATTTCACAAAAAATGTTTTGATACTTTAAAATTCAACATTTTACTTTTTCAGTGATACCGAATTCCTTGTTCAATTCCTACACTTAGCTCAAACTCTCCCTATATATCTTCTTCAAATTTTCAGTCGTTTATAAAATAATTTTTATTCATTCAATCAAGTTCAAGTAATTTTTTTAAAAATTTGTAGTGATGACATTTGTTGTTAATAAAGTTTTTTTCAAATATTAATTCATTAATTTTTAATTAATTAATGATAAAATAACTTTCTGGCCAAAAATCTTCATTTCCCCACCGCCAAATAAGGAACGAATTCAGTTCGTTTTATCCCCTCGCTAATGAGGTTAGGCTTAATTATGTTTTCGGCCGATTATTTGAAACAATTCTGTTTATTTTCTTAAAGTTTAATACATTTAAAATTAAACATTGTTAATTAATCGATTCTTCGGATTCATTTTGAAGTACTTTCGAGTTAAAATAGTACAGAATAAAGAAAATTAAAAAAAAATTTAATCTGTATTGCGTTACTTCAACTGGAGTAGAAAATTCACTCATTTTGCGTTGCTTCAATTGGCATTGAAAATTCAAAGATAGTATAATTTTTTGATCAATTATTCATAATAATTGTAATTATTAGGCTAAAATAGCCTGGTCGCAAGGGCGTTGTATTCGCATCCCTTGGCAAGCGAGTTCGAACCCGCCAGCTGAAGATTCTCCACGTATGTGTTTATGGTGGACGTTAAATCTGTCGTAGTCACGGACTTGAATAGAGTAATACCATTGGGGGTACTGGGTTAGAGGTGGCCGTCGTCCGTTCCAGATCTAAACTGCGATCTGTGGATGAATGAATAAAATGCATAAATGAAGTCCGCCCCTTAGAAAGGATTTGTGCTAGGTCAGATTTCTGTCCTCGAGTGCTCAGGGATCTATGCCCTCAGAAGCAACTGCATCCCTCCTTCCGTTGTAAAGCGGAACGTGAGAACAACAACAGTAATTGTAAATATTTATTAAAAAGTAACTAAAATAAAAATTTTCTTTGTTAATCTAAGTAAGAATTGATTTTAAAAAATTGTTTTTCATGTTAAAAGTTTTGCGTATCTTCACATTTAATTAATTGTTTTAAAATCTAACATAGCGGATTTTGAAATACAGACTCAGTACGACTCTGATCTACACTACGACAATTTTTTAAATTTTTTGCCTCACATTTCATGGATTTTTTTCTCTTTTTCTTTTTAAATCTAAAGCAGTTATTTGACGATACTTAAAAGAACTGATACAACATTCATTTTCAAAGGACTGTAAGCAACCAAGACCCAAGGTCAGTCAATCAAGTGGGTGATATAATAAAAGGATTATAATTTACACCCAATTAATTTTTTACATTAAAAATATTATACACAAAAACATTTAAATTCTGCGCAACGCAAAGTATATTAAAATCTTTCTTCGAAATTCAGAATATTTAAAATATTTCTAATTTTCTGCAATATTCATACATTTTTTATTTTGTTTGATAGAGAGGCATTATTTCATTTTATTACTATCTATAAATAATAATAATAAATATAATCTTTTTGATAGTTTGATATAAATATAATCCATTAAATTAATTTAATTCCTTTCCACTTCCTTTAAGGATCTTCTTTTAGCATGGAAAAAATAAGGAAAAAAAACCCACTAAAAAGAGGATATTTTCAAAATATTTTATATTATATTCTTAATAATTTAACACATATATTGTAAGAATATTAAAAGCACTTTTAATTACGAAATGAGGACATAGCCAGTTACAAATTGTAACTTTTTATTTGAAACTAGTTACACTTTTCAAATTAAAACTTCATTTTTTTTAAAGTCAAAAAGCTTTCAAAGTAATTATATTCTCAGGCTGAATAAGTAAAGAAGTTACCACATAAGGAAATTATCATATTGAAATTTTATTTTTGTGACTTTCAAAATAAATCAACAATAAGGGGTAAATTGAATAGTTTCCAATTACCCGTCAAGTTCCAGAGGCATCATCTTCAATCACACGGCCAATCACTATTTAAGCGTCCTGTTTCCAAACACATGTCAGGGTTCCAAAGTAAATTCGCTTAACTTGTTTCGAATATCTTTTGTCCATTTATATTAATATGCAAGTGTCAAAAATCGGAGAAATCGCCATTCTTCAGCCACGCGTTCCAATGTCGTGTTCAGAACTGAAGTGAAAAAACAACTGAACTCTTTCTCGATGTGTAAGTTAGTAACAGATCTGTGTTATATAAGGAAAATATTTGTCAATGAAAAAGGCTCTTAACAAATAAACTATTGGATTTCCTTCTGCGCAAGGTTCTTTTTAAATAAAATGCTAATATTAAATAAATTTATTTTATTTAGATCGCTTATAGCATTGTAAACACAGAAAATTTAATGAAATTGTGCTCTTAAGTTCGTAAATGACTGTAAGTAAATAAGTATAGATTTAAAAGAAAGTCCCACAAACTGTAATCGTGATTGTATCAATTCATATAGAGTTCAAAAGATTTCTAGTTGGAATTTTGTTTGTGATCATCACAGGTCAACGTAAAAAGGCTCTTAACAAATAAAATATTGGATCTCATTCACAGCAAAGTTATTTTTGAATAAAATACTAATATTATATAAATTTATTTTATTTACTTCCCTTAAAATATTGTAAACACAGAATATTTAATGAAACTTTGCTCTTAAGTTCATAAATGACTGTTTGCAAATAAGTATGGATTTAAAAGAAAGTAGAATCCCATAAACTGCAATCTCGATTGTATCAATTCATATAGAATTCAAAAGATTTCTAGTTGGAATTCTGTGATCATCACAGATCTCTAGAGTTACGTAGAATACGTTCGAATTAAATAATTTTGGAATAATTTTGGATGGAATAAAAATTTGAATTAATTTTAATTCCATCTCTTTCTGAAAATTACAGAAGCCTGATTTTTTTGGCATTCCCTATTTTTGTAATTGATTTGTAGGTGCATCTTTATTAGCAAAAGATTGAAATAATAAACAATTATATGCTAAAGGTGTAAAATATATCAAATCAATGGAAAGTATTTATATTTTATGACTATTTAAAGTACACATTTTAAATGTATTTATCATAAGAATTTAGTTTCGTTCTTAACTTTAGTTTTTTTTAAACTTAAATAAATAATCACTCTATTACTCATTGTGAAATAAAACATTTCCGTCTATTTTAAATTAAGGAAATGTTCTTAAGAATGAAGAATAAGTAAATACACTGCATGAATTTTATAAAGTAATATATGATTGAAATTAATATAAAATTTAAAACAAACGGAAGTCTCTAGAAATGCAGGTGTCACAATTTCGTTTAATTATTTTTTAAAACACCAGGAAATTGAGCTTTCGGGTTTTAATAACCTTGGCCTGCTTTCAGAATCAAATACGTTTTTATTTCTACAGATATTAATGACGCCACGATATTTTATCTGAGATTATTTTGTCATGTTAATGTTTAGAAATATATCTGCAAGTTTGCGTGTCGTCTATGCGTTTGGATAGCCAAACTTAATCATGTCCTTTCTATAGTCGAAACATAATCTCATTACAATAGACAATCACGGAAAAAAACCAACACACGCAACGATATTGATTAAAGCGACAGATCCCATTTCACATGTTTGTTTAGAAAACAAATAAAGCTATTTTCAACAATTGTCTGTTTAAAATTGATTGGGGGGGGAGAAAAAAGCTACATTGTAATATAATTTCTTTTTGAACCAAACAATTCTCGCGTTGTAATTCATAGCATTAAACGTTTGCAGAAATACATGTTATCAATTAGAGCTTTTACTTTCGGGCGAAACTCCATTTTTTTATACATCAGATTGGCAAGTACGTAATTATCTATCAAGCCTCTTGCTGAACTCCAATGTTTTCAACTACAATGCCACCTCGCCCTAAATAATAAAAAGTAAGTTAAATAATACCAGGGGAGGGGAATCGCTTAAAAAATTACTCTTCGCTTCACCTAGCGTTTAGAAGGCGACGGAGATGAGCTTTTATTGATTAATATATACTTTTTTTTTCCATGTAGTTCCCTCTCTCTCTCTCTCTTTTAGTCCCCCTACCGTTAAGCAGCTTATCTTCTAATATATCCGACAAAGAGGCAACTAAATTCTATTATGCGAGCATCAAGCAGTTGAAGAGTATAGGTTGCACATTTAGATACACTTATCTTCGGCATGTACATTCAGCTACTTCTAGTGTTGGTTAAAGCAACAAAAAAGAAAAGAAAATACAAGTAGGGAAAAAAAACTTTCAGAAAAAGCGAGATGGAGGTGAAGGGGAAAAAAAAGGGAAGTTCTTAAAAAAAAGTCTCGGATCGCGTAGAAAATCAGGATATGTAAAAAGTAAAGGTAAATTTTATGAGGTGACGTCACAGGTGGGAAATTAATTTTAAAGAACTACATTATGGACTAGAGTAAACAATGTTTTTTGTGTACTGTTGTTATTATGGAAAAAGCCTTACAGGCTTATCCTGGTTTTACGAAAAATTATGGGAAGAGTTGATATACACCGTCAGATTTGATTACGGCAAAATTCATTGCAAATGAAACTGGCGGCTGATTTATTGATATATAAGCCATTGTTTTTTCGTAAATTAAAAATATACGGATAAAAATGAAATGTATTAGCAAACGTACAAAAAATAAGATGAGCAAAAATTTTAAAATTTTATTTCCATTAGAGATTGGCAAAATATGTGAGTGATTCAAATACAACAATTCTTATTACATTTAAATATTAAGCTAAATAAAAAGTTATTGCGTGTAATGGAAAAATTTAGTATATAATGATTTAAAAAAATAAAACGTTAATTATTTCATTATGATATATAGGAACAAAAATGTAGAAATATGATTTATATTCTACGAAAGGATCAAGTTGTAATTTGAAATAAAATAATTCAATTATTTAATAATGATAATGAATTTTTAATTCACTATCTGTACATTAAATAAATATGGACAAAATAGTTTATAACAAGAAATATAGTTATTAAGTAAAAAAGAATATTGCATTATTTTCATCAGATGAATTACTTATTAATATTTGCTTACATGATTTAAGAAAGAATTTATACTATTAAAGTTTCATGCAACTCATGTTGTTGTGTGAACTTAATTCCCATATTTCAATTTAGTGAGAAGATGAAAAAAGGCATTTAATCAAGTTTTTGAATTCAAATTCTAAATCTAATTTTCTCTAAAACATCATTAATTCCTATTTACAGATTACTGTTTCAGAAATGAGCAGCCTAAGTTGGTTCCCTATAAATAGAAATGAATTCTATAATATCTGAAATTTTAGTGAAAATGTTATAGGTTATCAGTAAACACAACGAAATTGTCAGAATAAATGTGCTCCTTGAAAATTAATATCTAAAAGAAATGAGAATAAACTGAAAATTTACTAAAATATGCAGAGGACCCCCAAATCGCAAAGTCATATGTTAACAAACTTTCAAATTATCGACACCTATAGAGGTGATGGGATCTGATGACCTGCCGTCAATGATGATACTTGCCGAAATCGTCACGACTCTCATTTGCGTTGTTACAATATATATATATAAACTACAGCAATATCTCCACGCAACTTTCGACTCGTTACTTACTTTCTACTATTAGGGGGATAGCTTTTTGTTGCGCTTTGGTGTACTGGTTGGACTTTCGGTAGCTTCAACTGCCAACTTTAGAACTCCCCGAGTTCCTTTTGATCACGTCGGTTGGGTTGCTTTTTTATTATTATATATCTCTGTGTTCTTTACGAAGTTTCTTTTAAATAAAATTGAAGAGTTTGAGTGAAGTTCTGTTCTCTTTTGTAGTTTCCCTCCCCCCTCTAGTGTGTTGATGTTTTCTAGAATCTTTCAGGGGCACTTGGAGGGAGAGTAAAGTACGTGCGAAAATAGAGACAAGGTTAGCAATAATTCAGCTCGTTTTTTAAACTTTTGGGAAAAAGTGATTTATAAGTAATACATGTTTTTACCTGAAAGTTCTCCTCCAGAACAATAAAAAAATTCCCAGAAGGAATAAGGACAAAAGGCAGGCAAAAGCACGAAGTTTTTGTAATAAAATCACATATGTTCAGATGTTAGACGCAAATAAAAAAAAAGTCCTTTGTTCTTCAGAAAACGCTGCAATAAAGTATATCTTTAAAGTTGAATTCTATTTCCATACATACATTGAGAAATAAAATTAATCGAACAAGCACTCTTATGCTCTATCCCCAATCAATTAAGAAAATTCTTTAATTTAAAATATATACGTATTTCATAGACACGTATTAGTACAAATCAACTTATAAAGCAACAATGAATGCAAGGAAAATACATCTAGTTCAATAAAGCTGTAATATTATTTAAGAATCAAAAAGAAAGGCATATAATAATAATAATATTACACATTAGAACTTCCAAATTAATTTTAAGATGAGCTCTCCCTCCCTCTCTCTTTTCTTTCTGTTGTTGTTATTAGTGGCACTTGCCATGGACAAGTTTCGTCGAAGCATAAGCGAGTTCTAAGACGAAAGGAGAGTCTCTTGTTTTGAAGTAGCGCCAACTAGGGCGAAGAGTACGACTTAACTACTCACTCATCACAGTCGCTTGCACAACCCCTTATCAACTCCTCTAAAAATTATCAAAAAAATCGTGAAAACTTGAGACATAGAAAACATTATGAGAGAGCTATAAATACAATAAATCCAACACACACACACACACACGCAC
>JAOUZG010008446.1:2225866-2240208 GCA_026289955.1 Argiope argentata
ACACACACACACACACACACACACACACACACACACACACACACACAACTGAACAATTAGAAATCTCCTAGCATCACTTACACGGGACTTACCGAAGTACAACACATTACATAAAGACATCGCATACAGAACAGTTACTCACAATTAGCATTCGCTTCCACAGCTCCGTTTACAGGGGGGGGCACATTCACACACCTTACAGATAGAACATAGAACAACCATGCCCTAACCGGGACTCGAAACTGGGAGGCCCAGCTTTCGGGGAAAACGTACTACCCCTACGCCAGGATACAGGCTCTTTTCATTCTTCTATACTTAGAGAAATAAAAGTATATCTTGGAATGCATTTGATTAGTATGAAACTGTTCCGAAATTGAAGCTTTATTATCTGTTTTTAAAGATAATCTCATTTGGCCATCTATCGTTTTTCCTATATTTATCTAAATGCTAATCTAATTTTGTTACAAATTTCATTTAAAATGAATAATTTCGATTAAAACTTACTAGACATGTTAATAAATGTTTAAATCGACCAGTTAACCAATAATAAGTAGAAATAATAGAGCAAATACAACAATAGACCAAAAAAAGATGAGACAGATGCAAATGAATCCCTACAGTGTAACTATCTTATGCTATAGTTTTATAAAGAATTTTAAAAACTGATAACCTTAAAATGATTTGCAATAAAAATTAATTAATTAAATTCACATTTTTATTTACAGTAAAAAGTTATTCCGTTCCAAAGATAGACTTTTTTTGAGTTTCAAGTATGATATATCTAAAAATATCGACTTCTATCCATCTTAACATTTTTATGGACATTTTTTTATGTTAAAAGAAGTTTAAATTAATTACTATATCAATTTCATAACCAATAATGAAAATTCAAGGTCATAATTCTAATCTGACCAGAAAAAAATAGAATTTGCTATAGGATCAGCTATAATATAACTTAAAAATAATATACTTGTAAAACCATTTTGAAAATCATTCTGATACAGAAATATTGGCAACAGAGCTTACAAGAATTCTAAATAATAATTCAAACTAGAAAAGTATAGAGGAGAAATCTGGCAATCATATTTCCATTGATACAATTCATTGTCGTATTTTCTTTCAGAAATTAGACACAGTAAGTGAACTGACTTTTCCTGTTCGAAGCCCGAAAGACTCAACAGCTGGTCTATCTCATTAAAATACTGTTCCCACGATCAGCAAGCGACGCCAAATGTGACATAAAGCCGAAGTTACGATACGTGGTTCTAAAGGTAAACTAGTCGAACTGCATGTTGTGAAATACGAGTCCATGGTCATGAAATGCTAAATGACAAAGTGGAAAGGTAGGATGATCAATCTCATGAAAGTTAAAGAGGGTTTATGTTTGCAGTAAGGTCTTTAAATAATGCATTTTTCATTTTGTAGCCGAGAGACCAATCGCAGCTTTAATTCATGCCATTTTTTGAAAGCTTTATATTTAGGAAACGAAACAAATTCTTAAATAAGTTGATACTAAAAATTTTAAATAATAGTTTCGATTTTAAATTTTTACTTTTTACAGTTTTTGTAATTGTAAAATGAAAAATATCACGAAAGGTTTCACTCATTTTTTTTAAATTTAAAAAGTTGTAAAAAGTTAACCTTTTAAGGTGATCATAACAGACGAAATATAGAATAAAATAAGTATTTTGTAAATTTATCAAAGTTAACTTATCGGTTGAGTTTTATAATTACAAGTTGGACTGAAAACGATCATTCCAAAGATCAAAGAAATATTTCATGAATGAACTGGAGACACAATTTTTTTCGAATTTCAGAACAAGATTTATTTCAAATAAAAAAAAAATAATCGTTAGTTCCTTTTATGGGGGGAAGTTATTAAAATAATACTGAAAATGCACAACTCGATTTCCACTCAAATATTCTACTAAATAAAATACTACAAAATAAAGTAATAAAACTACTAAATAAAATAACTAATACTACAAAAAAAAATTTAAAAATTCGAATAGCTGTTTCAACACAGTTTAAAAATCGATTAAGTGATTCAATGACTATTCACAGTTCGCCTCACCGAAGGTGTTCCAATCATAAAATATTACATATTATAATTATTATTTAATACATCGACTTATATCGAGGCAAAGCAGCACAAAATACTTTTTAAAGTTAAACTACAGTCAAAAAGTATAAAAATAAACAACAGCATTCTTTTCCGAATAAAAAAAAATCAATTAAATTTTTGTTTAAGAAATTTTAAAAATACTTCATGACATTACGGATTACCAAAAAAAAGGTATGAACTAAACATTTAATAAATATAAATATGAAATATTTTTTTTAAAAAGTGAAATAATTAAAGGAAAGACGTATTTCAATCGTAAATGGAAAAAGTTACTACAATTTAGATATTCTTACAATATCAGTAAAAAAACATTTATTGCATTTATAGATTTTAAAAGTTTCATTTAATTTCATAATTAATTAATTAAATAGTACATTAAATAAATTAAGTAATATTACGGGCAAGGTGTGTATAATATTCGTTTTAATACAAAACAACGAACATACAAATTTAAAAAAACACTTACTAAACAAAATCGAGACTTTTTAAATGAAGAAAACCATGAAATTTAGTGATCACGTTCTAAGATAACTGTAAAAAAAACCCTACGTAAACTGAAATCGTGTTTACAAATAAAGCAAAAATTATCTTTTTAGATGAGCAGCAGTACGAATTTTTTCTGGAACAGTTCTGACATGAAGATACGAAAAGTATGTAATTGTCCTTTAAACATTGAAATGCTGTATAAATTAAACTGAGTGAAAAAACATACATCTGGTACGTTTTAAAATATCAAATCGTCTTTTGCAATCAATAAATAAATTAGAAAAAATATTTCTTTTTACATCAAGTTTGAAACGTAACACAGATTTAGAATTTCATTCCAAAATATCATTTCCGAATATCGGGTGGATAAACATCGAAGGTGACTGGTTACAAACATTTACAAAAATAATTTTTGAACAATAATGTTCAACATAATCGCTTATTAAATTAGAAACCACAAGTCGAAGTAAAATGGTGAATAAAAATAAAGAGGTCGTCATAACTCTCTAAAAAAACTTCCAATTTCTTCATAATTTGTAAGCAAAAATAATTAAAGAAATAAATGTCTTAAAAGATTTAGTCAAAATTCTTAAATATTAATTTCAACAGAATTTCTTATTAATTACCTCCAACGAATGTTTCGCGGTTATCCCCTCCCCCGGACTATGAGATAACAACAAATTATTTTGATAAAAATAGAGCCGTCAAATTATTTTCCACCTGCAAAGATATCGTTAGTTCACATTTTTTTATTAACCTTGTCCAACATAAATTACACTCAATTGAGAGACGATAATTCGGAAAATATCGAGACTTCCTACCTGATCAATAAACAAATCAGAAATCGTCTTATTTTCATTATTATTTAAAACTAACAGGAAATTAAAATTAAGAGAATGCATTCCATTCTTAATGAATGATTTGGGTTTTTTATTATTATTTATTTCCCAATTTTGGGGCAGCGGCATTTTTAAGCACAGTGGGGGTCACAAAAACAATTTCCGTTTGAAAAAGGGTCGCTAATTATAAAATCTTAGAAAATAATTGTTTTATATATATTGTAAGAAGAGAAAGAGTGTAGAATTTGGTACGCTTGGTATATCGATACCCTGTGTAATCATTAAGTCAAATTAAAAAAATAAATAAAACGCTTTATTTTTACCATAATTGAAACGTAGCGTAGAATTGCAATTAAGAGAATATCGACTTCGATATACAGAAAGGAATTAAAAATAATGCCTACATGTTCCCACCATTCCATTTGGCGAATTGTTATTGTTTATGAGTTGCAGCGACCTTGAAGGCAACTTAGCCTCCTGCGGTTGATGGCCTTCCACTGCGCTTCCTGTCACAGCTCCACACTTTTTGGCCTTGGCTAAAAGATGGCAGGAAATAGCAGGTAGATATGCACTTCGCAATACAATGGTGTCGAGATGATTATGAGCAAAAGCTGAACCAAACATCTCACAATGAGATGAGAGTATAATTGCTATTTCCTAAACTTTGTGAACGTGTTGGAAAGAAGATATGAAAGCGAATCAAAATTGTGACTTCTTGGAAAATGATCTGAACATAATTATAGCTTCATGGAGATAAAATAAAGCTCTGTCACTTTCTTAATGTTCGGTATAGAGAAAAGGTCAACGGAAAAGATTTTTTTATTATACTTAGGAGTAGGTCATAATTTTTTTTTATGAATGCATAACGGAGAATGATTCGACAGTTACAGCAAAAAGAAATGTAACAATAATTAGTTTTATAAAATAAAGGAAATAAAGAAAATGCCCTTAATAAAAATTAATCACTCAAATTTCTCTAAAGCTATATCTAAATATATCTGTTAAAAAGAGATACGATGATTAGAAAAATATTTTTTAATGAAGTAATACTGAATTTAAGAAACATATTTTGTATGCAATTATTAAAGATATTATTAAAAAAGAATGGCTACTCCTACACTTTTAAGTATTATGTTTTTGTTACAGATGTCATCTAGAGGGAGAATAAATCATTATAATAATAAAAAATACTGAAAGCTAAAAAAAAAGTGAATTCGTTCGCGATGATTCATTCATAGGCAAAAATCAAACCAGAAATATCTATGGTGTTAGTTACTTTTATAACATAATTAATAAATTATCGGAAAGTCCTTTCTTTACATTAATTCAATTCTGCATTTCACCTTTTTATGTTAATTAACAACATGAAGCTTTCTGCTTCTTTCAATGTTAATTTATCGAATTAAACGGTATCTCGTAATTCACCATTTAATGCATCAAAGCACTCTATGAACTGGGCATTATAAAAAAACCTTTGCACTAAAAGGGAAAGAAAACAAAAATTTGAAACATATAAATTTATTGAATAAAAGTATTATTATGGCTTTTGATATTCATTTTTATCGAGATAAGAATCCCATTTATATTATTTCAAAATAATTAAAGTGCAAAAAATAGCTAACAGTTTTAATTTAATAGCACAGAGAAAGCAACAGTCTTGAATTCTTAAAGAAAAACTGAAGCTTTTGTAATGAAGGTATAAAAAAATTAAATTAAATTAAAAAGAATTATCAAATCATAAGATATGAAATAGTTTTTGGCAACAGCAAAAGTCGAAATCCAAACATTAATTGAAAAATCATTAATGGCGTCCTACAAACTTCACTCGCCTTTTTGTTCATTGAAAAGTAATAACTCATAATTAAAACTTTAAATATCAAACTTATTCTTTTAGGGAAAAGATCTTGCAAAATTGATTATAAAAATATAAAGCAAGCATTAGCGTAATACAGAAACAGCAATTATAAAAGTTGATATAGCTACGGAATTCGAAAGCATTTGCAGTGCATCAAATATTAACATTTTTGAATTTTTAAAAAAGTCTTCAGAAGTTCTGGTTAACGTACCAAGTATCACGGGATATTTATTCAAACATGATGCCTACTGAATACCTCGAAAAGTTTTGCAGTCCTACCCTTCGGTAACATCTCTCCTAACGAAAATCAGAAATACCACACCAAATGCAACAGTATTTTTATCGGAATATCTTTTTAAGCACCAGCGCACAAATTACCAAGAAATTTTAGACTTTTCGTTGGAAGTATTCAAATTCAAAGGCAGGAGAAAAAGAAGACGCGTTCCTTTTTCATTCGTTACATTCTTCATAAATACCCCACCTTCTAATAATAACAGACAGAAATTAAATAGCCCTTTTCACCCCTCGTTGAACATCTGTGTAAAAATATCGTGGAACATAATTTCGGCCGTAACAGTGAGGCTCCAAAACTACGCGTCGATAAATTACACGCAGCACACACAAAAACTAAGATATTAATCATCGTACTTAGAATACCGGAAGATTTCATGAGGAGCATTTTTCGAGCACCTGCAAGAGGAAGGGGGAGAAAGCTCCATAAACACTTATCTAGTTGAAGTTTTCTCGGCAAGTAAGCCTGCCGCTCTTCCATGCACGCGTATGTGCTCAGTCGCTACCACGCACATGCCCACCAAGTAAATTATTAAAAAATACATCTCGTGACATAGAGTAAATACCATCGCGCCTTTAGGCAGAAAACCTATTTTAGAACCCCCATCTACTCTTTCCTTTTAAAACAAGGATCACTTTTTATTGAGAGCGAACTCTACCACCTAATTGCCGCTGCCTTTCCTTTTACTTCTTTCACTCGATGGAAATGCACCAAAAGGATCATCAGTTTCTTGTAGTACTAATATAGTCTATATGATATTTTCACTAACTTAAAAGTTTAATAAGTCTTCTTCCCCCATCTCTTTCCTTTTCTGGCAAAGCAGGGCCTTCCATCCACACTTCTTCATTCCGAATGCGATAGAATTCCGGGCATTCTCTTTTCAGCAAGCCCCTAATGCAGAATTTTTAATTACTACCGTCGTTACGGAGAGAGCGCTAATATAGGCAGAGCCGCAGGGGGAAGGGCAGGGCAGGGAGTGAGTGGATTGCATGCATTAAGTCAGAGAGAGAAAGAGCAAGAGGATGGAGAAAACCTCGGACGAAATGCCTGCAAGAAAACCTGCTCTTCCACCACTTAACCCAAGCGTGTTCTTCATCTTCTTCTTCAAGCTTTGCGCCATCAATGACCCCCGAGTCTGCTTGTCAATGAAGCCAAGAATGATCAGGGATGTTTGTTTCGCAGTGGAGAAGGGGGGGATAAAAAATGCTCATCATCGGAGAGCAGTTAATCAAAGCGATTGCAGAAACGCATTCAGTCAGAACCGTGCCTTGCCTCGGATTTTATTTTATCGAGAGCATTCATTAGAGGTCTACAAGGATGCGGACGACATTGTTGTACTACAGGACGCCTCTCATAAATCAGTTTTTGCCCTGCCTTCATTTAGGACGTTTAATCTTTAGATGTTAATCAGCGGCCTAGCACTGGTGAAAGTTGAAGACAAAGTGAGCAATTTGTGAATGCGCGAAGAAGAAATTTCTACTCAGTCGGAAAAGATCGATAAATAGTTCATATGATCACCATTCATTTGAAAAAAAAAATAATAAGAAAACTTTTATTTTAGTTACAGGATAAAAGTTACTGACAATTCATTTGCACTATATTATTTGCAAATGCTTTTAAAATATTTTTAATGATCGTTTTTCAATGTTTAATGGCGTCTCAAAAGAAAATGAAAGCAATCAATTATCCTGATAAAAATATTGGACACAATTTCCAGGTAAATAACACGTCATTAAATTTAAAACTTTAATATTTAAAAAGATTTCTTAAACGAAGCTCTTACCAGTAAGAAACAATTGTTTTGTTGAATTTTAATATACGAGGCATATTCGGAAAGTAAGTACCGTTTCATTATACTGCCGCTGCAGCACTGCGATCGGCGTTCTGCGCATGTGCACTAGTCTTCCTTGTTCACTGACTCTCAACTGACGCCATTTTGGACGCTGTAGGTTGTGTTTCCAGTTCGCTGTGCTTGTTTAAAATGTTTAAGACAATTACTGATCCCGCCGACTGTAAGATTCGTTCTGTTATCCGTTTTTTAAACGCAAAAAATGTGAAACCGGCTGAAATTTACCGTGAAATTAAAGAAGTGTATGGTGAAAACGCGATGAGTGATGGAATGGTGCGGAAGTGGGTTAGAATGTTTAATGAAGGTCGAAAAAATGTTCACGATGAGGCTCGGAGTGGTCGGCGTTCTCTTGTCAATGACGATCTGATACGGAAAGTTGATGAAAAAATCAAAGAGAACAGACGATTCACAATAACGATACTTTCAGACGAATTTCCACAAATTTCACGTACTGTGTTGTACGAAATTGTTGTTGACAAATTAGTCGTGTTTATCATCGTTGGCGGCAAGTTTCTACGAGGAAGGCATAGGAAAACTCGTCACTCGCTACGACAAGTGTTTGAACATTGGTGGAAACTACGTAGAAAAATAGTTTAAGGTTTGGTCTTTCATGTAATAATAAAATTTTTTTGAAAAAAAAATGTTTTGTTCTATTTATTAAAAAACGGTACTTACTTTCCGAATATGCCTCGTACATGCAAATATTTTTTACAGCACAAAAGTTGTAGAAACACAGATGCCTTCAAGGAAGTTTTATTTTAATGTGAGAAAGAATTTGCTAAAACGGTTTTTTTATAAGGTTCCAAATTAATGATAAAAGAAAAACTAAATCTTACGGTATGTTGAATAAATCCAATATAACGACAGTATTAAAACACGACTTCACACACACACACACAAAATTATAAACATGAAATTAAAATTTTTCAGCACAAAATACTAAAAAAAATTTCACAAATTCTTCTCCCGTTACATTTAATTTCAGTTCAAACATTTCTGAGATATAACATCTGTAGGATAAAATACCTTTAAAAATATTTAATTGATTTTAAATGATTATAAAAAATTTAATAGAAGATATCATGCTTTATAAAATTTCTATAAATTTTGTTATACTTTTATTCTGTCTTGTCAGGCAATAATTAAAAACTTCTTTAGCTGTTAAGTTTTTTAAAAAGTCACTTCACGAACTTTGTTTGTTTCACTTTTGTGAGAAATGAAGCTTTTAAACAGATTCATCTCTTACTTCCCCAAGTACAGAGTTAAAAAAATAATTATTATTGTTTCCCGTCGGTAATAGAGCGTTTGAATATTTTTAGAATTACAAATTATTAATTAATTAATATATTTATTTATTTATTTAAAAAAAAGAATTTCACAGAGGTGAAGCCCTTTAGAAATTATTTTGAGAAATATTAATTTTTTATTCCTCGACATTTCTAACAATGTATTAGGAAATATAATAGAAAAAAATATAAAAAGTTTTTAAACTCCCGTTTATTAGAGTAGCAAAAAGTAGGAAATAATATTTTTTATAGAAAACTAAGCAGTATTATTTTTAAAAAAATTAAGAGACAATGTAATCATAACAAAGAAATCCTTGCTTGTACATTGAAGATTAAAATATATTATAAATGTGATAAAAATTCTAATGTACATATAACATTTTTAGCAAATCTTACACTTTCATGGTTGTTTTGGCATCTCTATTTTTTTAAAAAAATTTACTTGGAGAAAGAAAATAATAATTAAAAAAATAAGTAATAAAAATTTATACTTAGAATAGAATATCTATTGATGCGAAATAGAGCTTTTTCTATTCGAGTAAATATACATAAGATATTTCTACTCAAAGATATTATATACAAATTCAAAAATCTAAGGGTAGAAATCTAGATTATTTATGCAAGGCATTTTTTTACAAAGAAATTTTATATGATTATTTAGGATACGAATTTAAAAAAAGATTGTCTATCTGGTTTACGTACGGCGTTTAAATCTCGAATACATATTGAGTGTTTTTTATGTCATACAAATTTTATAAAACAGAACACATACACATACATACAAAAAAAACCGTTTCATTAGTGTACGAAAATTATATAAAAAAATCATGCAAGCTTCAGACATAGAAAACATTACGAGAGAGCTATAAATACCATAAATCTATGAAACATAAATATTCATTATATATATTTTTTATTGATAACATATAGAATAGCTACTCGCGTATCACATTCGCTTGCACAACCCTTTTTTACGGGGGGGGCACATTCAAACATAGCACAGATAGAACAGATGAAGAACAACCACGGCCGAACCGGGACTCGAACTCAGGATCCACAGATCACCGAGAAGACGTACTACTCCTTTGTCGGCATAAAAGGGATTGCAATTCCAATTTATTAAATAAATTCTATCCGTGCCACACATTTTTACAACTTTTGTTTTAACCTCAAAATTTTAGAAAAAAAGATTTTTCTTTCTTTCTTTAATACAATAATTAAAGCGTTTTTTATTATTATTAATTCAATATTATGCTCTGAAACAAATGCCGCATACAAATTAAACGAATGAAATCTAAAACATATTTAAAAAATAGTCTTTTATATATCAGAAATAACATTATTGCGGTTTAAAAATTTCATTGCGTCAACCAATGAAAAGTCATACAATAAAAATTTTGCTAATTCGGACACTTCTTTGAATTTTCACATCGTAATTTGAAAATAGATGCGCGTTTCATTTGCTCCTCGACAGCACAAATAAACCTTCTAATGTTGTCAACAACATTTTCAAGAAATTCTTAGATGTGAGAACAAAAATGCTCATAACCTCATCTTTTTCTAATCCATTTAAAAAAATTTTAAAAAAATTCTGACAATATTAGATATTTCAAATAATAAATATAAAAAATAATAATGAATCAAATACACTTCATATTGAAAGCTTTACAGTTTGATAAAGTTAAAAGTATATTCAATTGACTTTAATTTTCAATCTATTCTATTAAATCAGCTAATTTGCCTCAAGACAGACTTTATATAGTTTAAAAACGAGATTTTAATAAATCTTTAGCGTTTAAAAGTAGTTAACGTTAAAAAAAAGTAAAAACCGCTAAATTTCTCGATTCTCAACTAGAATCCAAAAGAACACATACATTGATTAAAATGCTAAATCTTATTTGATTCATTCTACGTTAAACAACCTAATATGCTCTGGAAGACTATTTAAAACAGCCGGATTTTTGCTCATCACCAGATTGACTTTTGAAAAGGCTAACATTCAAAGCACAGATCGTGTGTGCTTGTTCAGTGGGATTTCCAAATGTAGGGCCGCTGAAACTGGGTAATAAAGGAAATAGACGCCAGAATATACCCATCAATTTCATCTTTTAATCCATTCCTGTTTGACCAGCTACTGATCCTGTTTAATTTTCCGTGTCTAAAACATATTAGGGTAGTTTAAAGGTTCCCGTTTGATACCAACTTCCCCCTCCACAAGTTGCAACCTAACAAGCGCGTAACGTGTATGTTTCAGCGAGTGGGATGTGGCCAGCACAAGAAAAAGTCCTGTAGGGAGGGTCCATCCTTAAGGTGTCAAGCCAGCCAGGTGTCGCTACGGTCCACTGAGAAGATGTGTGCGCAATGATGGTGTTTATCGTCACGGTAACCTTCCCTTGGTAAGTCATGCATATCTGATAGAGGGGTCTCCATTTCAGCACGGTCCGGCTGATTGTTTCAAATTGCTACCTAGAGTGTGGCACTTGTTGTGCAGTCATCCGAACACACAGCTCAACTCAGCTAACCTCTCCACCATCTCCCCTCTGGTTTCTTCACCTGAATCTTTTCCTTCCTCCCTCCTACTACTAAAAAGAGAAGAAAACTTCTGGTTAATGTACGAAGCCGATGTTTTCTTTGTGAAAGAGAAAAATTTTTCCTCTATCCGGTTCTTTTCCGCCGTTTTCACAGGAATTTATCGGAGCCACCAGAAAAACAATCGGTCGAAGATCGAGCAGAGGGCAAGGAGTTTACCCGTGAGAATATCTCCCGAAACCCCACTTTCCGATTCCATATGCTAAACGAATCTCAGAAACGAGCACCAACTGGGAGGGGAAAAAATCGGTAAAACCACCGGGACATGCATGTTGTGAAAATGGGGGCAAAAAATAATCCTCGGAAAAAAATTGGAAAAGGAGTAATTTCGTTAATTACTAAAAATAAATATTCTTCTAAAAAGAGTCCTCTAAGGACATCGAGCTACAATTTTTGCCGGACAAAAAATTAAAAACGGTGTACCTTGCTGACTATTAAATTCAAATTTCAAAAAAAAAGTGCAGAGTGCCACACAGGAATTGGTTTCGGTTCTCTTAAAGAACTTTTGAGGTCATTTTCTTTAAATAAATTAAATGGCAATAATAAAAAATGAAAATTATTTTTCTCTCACCTACTCATCTTCTTTTATTCAAGGTTTAAATTGAATTCCGCGCTGAATAGGTGGAATAAAAAGAAAATGAGATTTGTTAGCGAAATATTATTTAAATAGTTGACATATTCTCCATTCCTTTTCACCAAGCTTTCGATGACTGTTTCTATTAAATTTTCATCTATCATATTCCCCCATAAGAATGAAAGACAATAGAGCACGCATAACTTATTTGAAATAAAGTAATCCTTTAAAATGAATCATATCTTATTTAATGCAACTCGCTTTAAAAATTCAGAAGATACTATTTAAAACGAATTCTTTCAGGTAGTTTTGCAAATTGGTGCGCCCATAACTTCTGACAGGGATTAAATTTAACAAACATTAAATTATCTTGTTTATTCGAATTTTAAACAGACAAAGCGGTACTTCTTTTAAAAACTGTACAACAGAATGTGTTATTTGTTAACTGTTCTCTTTATCACGTAGCTCTCTTCGATAGCAGACAAATTTGTAACTCAATATAAATCTTAAAATAATAACACAAATTAAGCTTTGGAATATTTTTTAAATGTGAAAATGACTGAATTTAATCACACTTCTCTGAATTATCATTTTTTAAATCTTTAAGAATCACAATTGAGGAAAAATTCAATCGTTTAGTTAAGAATATGAGGGAGGGATAGGTCCTCAGACGAAAAAAATATTTAAATATCTACTAAAAATTTGTTTTAACAAAAGCAATATATTAGACTACAACAAAAATTCAGAATTTAAGAAAATAACAGTAATTTGTTGTCAATAAATGAAATTATTTAGAACGTGTAATCTAGTTCAAAATACTAAACTACATATTCGAAAAAAATACCATTTAACGCAATAATTACTTATAATTTTAGACTCAACAGTTTACTTGAGCTTAAAAAGTATTTGAAATGAAAATAATAATAAAATATAATAATAATAATAACATAATTCTATTTTGACATTTTTTTTAAATTATGAAGAACGTTTCACATCGTAGGTCATAAGCATAATTTCGAAATATTGTCCGTTTGAAGATTAAATAAATAATCAGCTAACGCTACCAGCATTCATTACTAAGAATCAATTATTTAATTGATTTCCACAAATACATGAAACTTTAGTTTATATTTCAAGTTTTTGGAGCAAAATTTACAGCATTTATAATATAATAGATACCATATCAAAAATTAAAGTTATCACTTATTAATATTTTTAATAGTAGCACTCGACAAAATAAAAGCACTTCCTTAAGAACATTTTTTACAAGTAAATGTCTACACATAATATTTAAATGTAAAATATACTTTTATATTAATTATTATAATATACAAAATCGTTCTATTGTCAACAGTCTTACTTTTAATAAAAATGAGAAAAATTGTTGTACCAAAGAATTTTAATATTTTGTAGCTTCCCGAAAAGTTATAAGCTATTAGAAAGGATTTTTAAAAATTACAGAACATTAATTTTTTCATAAACGATTAATAATTTTTAAAGACTGATATAAAAATTAAAAGAAATTGTGAGAGGCAAATTAAATATTTTTTACAGCTTGAATAAGAAGACAGGATATTTCGAAGAGTTAATTTAAATCTTCAACGACCATTAAAAGCAGGCAATCAAATTTGTGAATCAATATTTCAGTAACAGGAAATTCCAATTAAAATAGATATTTTTCAATAAATAAAAGAAATCTATTTGTTTATTTTTCTTTCCCTTGATTTTCTGTTTTTATTATCTAAAAAGTTTTTAAAAAATGAACTATTAAAGTAAGTGTCGTAAAATCTTCTTAAAGAATCGAAATATTTGTGAGCAAAATTTGAAAAAAAAACTATTTAGTAGTTTAAATTTATATAAGGTACAATTTCATTTATATGAATTTCAAAGTAAATAAGTGTTAAATAGACTTAAGAGTCAAATGCACAACAAATTATCACTTAAAATAATAGATTTTAAAGTAATAAATTACAATTTTCAATCTTTTAATCTTATAAATGAATTTAAAATTATCAGCTGCCTAATTTGAACAGAATATAGTTATTTTAAAGTTAATTGATCAAATAAGATCTTTTCAACAATAGCAAACAAGTTTGCGAATGGTGGGCATCATTTTATGTAATAATATTTAGCACATCATTCAAAATAGGAAACCTTAAAGATTTTCCCATAAAAGATGTTTCTACTCTGTTATCGAAATGACATTATTATTCCTGTAATTTGGCAAGTATGTTTTGTTTGGTTGCTACCCATTCCTTTGCAGTAACGGATTTATATATATTGCAACCCCAGGCAATGCCCATAATGAGATCGCTTTTTTATTAAATTGATCAATATTATTTTTCATTTCCATGTATTTTTAACTTGATTAATGTTTAAATTATTCATATGAAGATAATTCTATATATATATATATATATATATATATATATATATATATATATATA